>VYXF01026440.1:263120-358992 GCA_013397295.1 Polioptila caerulea | reverse complement strand
GTGATGGGGATGGACAGTGATGCAGGATGAGGGATGCGAGGTGATGGGGATGGACAGTGATGCAGGATGAGGGATGGGCAGTGATGGGGATGGACAGTGATGAGGGATGCGAGGCGGTGCGGGCGGCGGCCGCTGCCTGCAGAGGGCTCTGTGACACCGCGTTTCCCCTGGCCAGGGGCGGGGGGAAGGGAGTGCTGGGGTAATGCTTCCAACAGTCTGGTCTTAGTCTGGTAAACAGACTAGGAATTGTGGGCTAAGTCCTTTTCCTCAGGCTTTGCACCAAGGCTGAGATCAGATGACTCAGTCCGGACTCATTATTTTAATAGCCTACAGCTAGTTCACATAGCAGCAGGAGTCCACAAAAAAGGCATTTAATTGTTGAAACTCAAACTGGTACATTGTAACTGCAGATTATAGTATTCAGATTTAAGTGATTCAAGTAATTTATAAAGCTTTTGCACAAGCAAACTGAAAGTTAAAATACTGATATTGTAATAAAAAGTAAATAAAACATACTTTTGTATGTTAAGACCCAATTAAAGAGCATGATTTAATTTAACAAACTTAAAACAGGCAGGTGATATTTGCCAACATTACTACAGATGTGTTTTACATTAGGAAATTAATTAAAATAGTAATTTATACTTTTTTCCACTTGCAAGTCTTGGGCCTTTCTGTATTACACCATCTATTTTCTCTTGATTCATTGTGTTAGGGTGCATTTGTAACCTCACTTAGGCTGCATCACAATTTTGGGGTTGTTTTTTTTCCTCACCTAATGAAAAGCCGGCTTTCTGCAATAATGCCAGTGAAGCAGATCAAACAGGGCTGAAGGAACTTCCCTGCTGTCTGCCTGAGAAGCAGTGCATTGTTAGTAATTCAGATGTCAGTCCTTTTCTTCTGCATCCTAGCAGGGTTTTCATCAGATCACTCGAGCTGGAGGTGGGAGGGTGGCTGCCAGTGAGGGATGCGAGGGAATGGTTTCCTGCTAGACTGAGAAAAACTGGGGGATTTGCTGCACTCCCATACATGCCTGGGTCTGGTGTAATAGCACACTGCAAGACTAACAAGGACAAGATTTCAAAATGCAAATCGGTGTTCTGCTTTTATACCTCACAGCTGAATAATGGGACCTCAGGAACTATTCATAGTTCTTCGGTACTTCCCTCTCCCCAAACTGCAAAAACTGTGGTGATTACATAATGAACTGTTAACTTTGTCAGTCAAATCAGCTTAAAGTGTAGAAAAGTACATTTTTTTTTTTAATAGCACGTAATTACTGAAATGAGAGTTTGTTATTCCGTTTGTATAAAAGAGCAAACACCCATGTGATGGTTATCTTCTTCCTTCTCCACTTTTCTTTGTCTGTCTTCACCTGAACTTTGTTACCTTCAAGGAGGAATCTTTCGTGTTGGCTATTTTATAGACATGTGACTCATTACAGCAGAGTCTGAAGAATTGGGAATGTTTAATTCTCCATTTTAGTGGGGCTGAATTGTTTGTAAGTTGCTATCATCCTTTCAAACAACTCACGATGCCTGAAAACTTGGTTTATTAAGACCAGACATTTCACATTCCTAATGTTAAGATTGCTGCAATTTTCCATTATAAGCTTTACCCCACCCAGTCCTCTGAATACAGATTTATAAATCAGTTTCAAAAAATATTTCTTCACCTAAATCTTCACTTTGAGCTTGGGAGAACATCTTTGAGCTGAATGCTCTTTCTCAACTGGACAATCATGTTCTGTATCAATGTTTTCACAAATGGGTTAAGTTTCTTAAAAAATCAAACTGTGAATGCTTTGTAAGTGACTTTGGTGTCTGTTTTTGAAAGAATAAAAAGCATCTGTAGGTTTTAGGAATTAATTTATTATGCATCTTAATAGCAGTTTCTTTTTTGCCATATTTTTTTTTGAATGGGTACTCTGGATTGCTTACTGCCTGGAGGAGCCTGTGCAGACATTGTATATGAGGTACATTTCTGAAAGACTGAGAAATGTGTTGGTTAATGTGTTTGATTAATACTGTGTAAAATAATGAAGATTATTTTATTCATGTAGATTGATATTAGACATCCTTAGAGTTAATAAGCAATGCTTTGTGATAATATCTATTTTCAAATTCTTGCATGATGAATCTGTCTTCGGGTGTTGACTTGAATTCTAAGGAAAACTCAACACAGAATGACACAAGAATAGCCAGACATAAATGGAACATTACAAGAATAAAATATCTGACATTTCAGCTCCCTGCTTCTTAAAGCTAAAAATCCTTGAGGCATCAATAAAATGAAACCAAGTCCAACAGTAAAAGTGTATATGATGTGTACACAGATCTACTTCTCTCTAGGGCTGACTGAAGGAAATTGTTTTTATGTAAATAGTTACAATAAGCACTTCAAGAAGGAAAGAGGGTGGACCAGTAATGGAAAAAAATACAGCATTTTGGGTTAAGCACATCCGAACGTAAAACATGCTTCTGGAACTAGGCAATCTGACAGGACTGGAGCCTGTGCAAAGAGCCAGAGCAGGGCTTGTACACTACTTAGTCCCACATAAGAACTATTTAGAGATTCAAGTCAAATTTAGGACATACAGACCCTTTATTTTTTTATATTACAGGCAACTTAATTCCATTTTCTCAAATGACATTAGTAATTTATTTAAAAGTTTATAATTTCTACAAATAAGAAGGCACACACAATGTATTACCCCTGTACTTCCACTAAAGTACAAGTAAAATTTTTACTCTGCTTTCAGGCATTTTGAATTTCATTCTTGTGAAAGCTTAGAGTAGTCTAGTAAGTCATAAAATGTGAAATAACAGTATTTAAAATATTTAATAACTGATAGTTTAACTTAGAGTATTACTGAAAAGATGCTATCAGTATTCTTTCATCTGAGATCGTCTTTAGTCAAGAAAAATAATTCGGGAATTTTGTTTCTCTGATGCAAATTTTAAAACTGTCAGGGTGCATGTTTTAAAATTATGTGGTTGAAAAAATACTTTAAATGAAGAAGTTGCTTTTCATGTCACATTATTTATGTCTGCTAGCATTCTCATTTTGGTCTCTGTAACATTTTATGGCTGTGTGACATTACATTATTCCTGTATATTAACAAGGGTATGAACTGAAATGCACGGATTCCTGACGTTCTATTCAACGATTAATTAGGCAATAATGCATAAAGTATCTGCTGTTAGCAGCAGGCGAGGGCTGGTTTGTTCATTAGTGGCTGCAAGCAAAGCCAAGGCTGATATATGTCTCAATAAGCCACTTAGTGAGTGCAGGGAGGAGATTTCTGAAATCAGAACTGCTGCATTACGCTAAAGGTAGGGGTTTGCTGCAGCATCTTAAAAATCTGTCCCATCTGCAGGAAACTCTGCTAGTGTTTTACACCATCCAAATGCCCCTTTTCACCAATCACAAAACTCTGGAATGAGTTTGATAAGAAATAAGTTGATGTCGAGGCAGAACACAGCATAATGAGCATTTCCATCAGATGTGAGGGTTTTCACGACTTTCTAAACTCTGCATTTGTAGAAGAGGTGAAAATATCACACCAAACTACATCAAGCTACCTTCCTGCTAATTACGTCCTTCAAGTATCTTTTGCTCAACTATTTCCTCTCACTCCATGGAAATGAAAGAATTTGGAAGATGCAGCTAAGTTATAGCTCCTTTCTGAAACTCACTCATTTACTTCAAGATAGGGTGGAAAAAACTGGGGAGGATGTGGGAGGGGGAAGGAGAGAGCTAGCAGTAGCATAGTAGCAGTATGTTTCTAATGTTTTGGAAATTACTGTTCTCTTGAATTTTGGTGAGCTCTAATTTTATTCTTTTTAAAAACTGAAATGTCATTTTTTATTTTAAGAACATCGTAAAGTCAGCGTGGGCTTCTCCTTGAGTCCCCACCATCAGTCAAGGGGAATAAGTAATGAATTTTTATTATGAATGAAATGTCTAAAATAAGACTGCATCTGCCCTGATTATTATGTTACTGTTTGAATGTTATCTATCCAGTGTGCATCTTTTCTGACAATTTAAAAACAATATAAAATAAAATACAGCCCTCAATTTTTCATTTGCTGTAGTACCTAAATTCAAGAAAGAAAAGGCAAAAGTACCATGTAATCTAAAAAATAAAACCCAAAAAAATTATTCCTACATTTGAATTTTAAGCAAACAGCTATTTTTGTGATGGGCTGAATACAACACCGATTCGTGTTTGCTTGGTTTTAATTTTAAATTCAATATTATTTTGGTGCTTCTTGAAAAGAAGATATAAGAACATAAGTGTAAACAGAATAAAAGAGAAGAAAATAGAATTTAAAAAAACCAAGAAGATGAAAAACAGCACCTTTCCAAAGAGAAAATATTAGCATCCATATATTTAATATATTACATATAATATAGTAAATAATTATAAAATAGAAAGCTCTAGGGCTTGAGTTCAGTGTTTGGAATTTCTCTTAACTGAAGTATGAAGTGTAATTCACACTGATGTTTTTGTGTATTCCTAAAATTAAGAGAGATGCTAGATTTCTTTCCATTGCTTTTAACACTGCCTTGTATTGATAACCAGTGAGTAAACATGTGCTTTACTGTGGGCATTTATGTAATTTGGGATGGTTTGTTTTTTATTCTGTTTGAGTGGTAATAGATTATTTGGCATATCACTGTCTATTAGCTCCACTTGCATGTTTAGGTACAAAATTACTCAATCTCCTGAATCAATTTTCCACACTTAGAAGCACAAAATATCTCCTTGGTGAATATTTTATTGTGTCTTATTGTATCTTTCAAGAATGTGTGAAGAGCAGACAACTAAAGTAAACCCACTGAACTCTTGCTCATATTTAGCAGATTTTCTAAGGTTGCAGTCTTGAATCTACTGACAGCAATGAGTGTGATTGAATGTTTAGTCTTTCAGTGAAGAGGCAGAAATGCAAATTAAATTTTTTAAGGTACATGTGCACCCTAATAATCTCTACTACATTGGCTTAAGATGCAAATATTCAGAAAAGTATATATTACTCTATAGCTGATTTCGTGGCAGTTTACAGTTTTACATCTTGAGAGAACTGGTTGAATAATGGAAATGAAAATAATTGTACTGGCGATGAATTATCCCTAAGGCTAATAATAAAAAGAAATCTGATTCTCTCCTAAGATACTCATCAGTTTGTCATAAATATTCCATATTTAGGATATAGTCAAAGTTTTCAGTAGTTGCGTCTGAATACAACTGGCACTGAGAATTAACACTGAATTCCCTTTTAAGACCTGATGTCAGTGAATGAGCACACTGAAGTCCTACGCAGATGTGAGGTGTTTCTGCCATAAATACTGGGCTGGAAGAGTTCTTTCCAGAAACTTAGAAATGCTTTTTAATGATCTGTTTGATCTGGTTAGTGCCTGTTGTGAAATCCAATACAGGTTTGAGAGAATAATTGGGAAGGGATTATTATTTTGGGCTGTTTCTTCCCCACTTGTTACATTTTTTGTGAAATTAGAAAAAAAGCAAGACCATCTAAAGGGGATTTTTGTATGAATCATGCTTTAGCACTATGCAAATAGTCTGTAATCTAAATAGCATGAAGGCATGTGGGGGATTCTGCATGGTTTTAATGGGGGGTTTTCACACTTGTGTTTCTTTTTAGGGTTTTTCTAAAACCATAATGAAAGATCTCTGAAAAAAAAAGTTTGTTGCTAGCTCCTGTGAAGCAGAAGGCCTATACAGAGCTGCAGAATACTTCTGTTTTCCCCACACTACAAAGAATGATATGTGAAAGTGTGTTCACAAGTGTGAACACAAGGGTGTTCATCAAATTATTTGAGTTAATGGATGGTCTAAAACTTGCTCATATATTTTTTTCTTCATGATCACATAAATAGCGTGGCAAGACATTACTGGGGATATTGATTGTCTTTGTTTTGGCCCAGTGTTGTTCAGGTTCAACTGAGAAAAGCCTTTCTTCCTTTCCAGGACACAAGAGAGCCCAAGTCTGTGAACTTGTCTGTGAACAAGTACTGCTGAACTCCCACCATTTAGATTTCACTAGATTTCTCCTTAACCCAATAGAAGTTCAATTGAACTTGACAATTGTCTCTTCTTTCTGGAATTGGTTAAGTCAAATCACTTTGCTTCCTTTACAAGAAAAGATAAAGTAAAATGGTATGGAGGACAGCTCCTGACTTGAGGAGTCCACAGAGTCCTGTCCTACTGAAATGGGGTCATCCCTTGATAAGTGGATTCTCCTAATCCCTCTTCAAAGTAGATATCTGAATTTCTGAAATACTGTACAACTAGAAGTACTTTCCATCCTAGCCTTTTTTTTTTCCTAGACACTACTAATGTGGTGAGGAAGACTGGAAGCTAAAATTACCACCCCCACCTCATTATTTCTCTTGGTCCAACAAGGACAAGGAATAGCATAAACATCTTGAGACAAAACTGGGAAAAGATTGAGGGGAGAAAACAGATACAGCAAGGACCTTGGTCTGGTGGGTGTGAAGAATAGCAAGAGAATTAATGTGTGGCTTTCATGGATGTATGTAATTTAGCAGGTAGCAAGCTAGTGTGTGCTCCATCTGTCAAGTAAATCTGACCACTTTTTTGTCTAAATACTACCACAAGGCAGCACAAACCTGCAATACAGCACCATGGATTTTAATTTTTTTTCTCCTCCTTCTAGTCAATCTCGAAGTTGAGCAAGTGTCAGGCTAAGGTGCAATCAGCTGAAATACAAGTGATGGAAGCTCAGCATGTTCTCATGTTCTGGTAAAGGTGACAGGCTTTCCCAGGGCAGGTTAGCCAAATTAGGCAAACATGAATATGACCTGAATGCTACTATAACTGTTTTTCCATAATTATCTGGTAATGAGAAAAGGTCAGAACAAATTCTCTTCTGCTGTCTTTCCCTGTTGTGGGCTAGTACTAGTTGGCAGTGGTGTAGCACAGGACAGGGTATATTTGTTACTGTCAGGTAGTGCTGTACATTTTTTTAAGCTTCTGTGCAGCTGGTGAGTGTTGCAGAGCAATCCTGGGCTTGAGTATCTGTGTGGTGTAATCTGCTTGTTATGCCAGCTCGGAATAATCCCCCTAGCCTCTCTTGCCTGTGCATGGGGTAACTGGAGAACAGCAGACTCGTGATTGTGACACATCGTCTGTTGGTATATGATTTGGAGACTAGATCATGAAGAAACTAAATGTAGCAAATTAATACTCAAATCCAACCAGGTAGCTGTGATGCACCTTCTTCACTGTCGGTGTGAATGTCTGGCCCAAGCAGCTGACTGCCTGCATCAGCCATATTTAGCAGTGAGGAAGAGGAGGAAAGGGTACTTCGTGCTCTGATGAGAACTATTAGGAATATACAAGAGTAACCTGGGTTCTTCTTCTCCTTTTCAGTTTACCTGCAGCTCATTTTTATAACCCTTACCCTCAGTCTGGGTGCATGAGTCCAGAGCTCTTAAACTGCCTTAGCATTGTGTGTAGCACAGGTTTTATAATAAACTAACTCTGCCCTCACCCTGTGAGTCGCATTGGGGCAGGATCGTGGAGCAGTGCACCCTAACAGCACAAGGAAATCTCTAAGCCTGTGTTCTGTTCATTCTTGACTCCAAAGCTTTTGGGGGTGACAAGTCATAGAAATACTGGAAGAGGTTTGATTTGAAAGGGCTTTATTTGACTTTGAGCATAGCCTCTGCTTTTTGTGACTTTTTGTGTTGGTAACAAGAGCTAACGCTGTTTGTATTATATTGCCACCTATATGAAAGGTTGTGCAACACTTTCCATTATAAGACTGTTTCAGTTGCTTATGTTGCCAACATTCATCTGTTTGGGCTGAAATTTTCCATGCTGGGTGTCTCCTTCAGGCTGAATTTCTTGGGAAAGTTTCAATAAAAATACTTGAACCATTCCAGGGAATGAGAACAGGGGGGGAAACTACATTTTGCTCATATTTATTAAAGTTGCTGCAAGCACTTGATTCAGAAATCACTGCACCTCCGTTTTTTTGGAGCAGGGAATTAAATAATTAGGAAGCTTGAAAGGATGAGGAAAGAAAAAATGAGTGTAGAAGAGATTTCTTTAGAAAGAGTTTGCTCCTGCCTGATGTTAAAAACTGTTGACAAGAAAGCACACAAACCCCCTGCTTTTCAAAACAGGGTAAATGAATGGCTGGGAGCTGAATGATCCTCCTTGTTTCACTGCACCTCTGTGATGTGTTGGTTTGAGGGAGAGAGGATTATGAGGTGTAAACAAAATGGTATGCAACAGAAAAGGTGACTGAAATGTGCACAGTGGTGGAACTAGAGGGGCAGGGTTATGTAGACAATAATCTGAAAATAGCAGAGGTAGCTTTGCTCAGCAAAGAGATGGGTCTGAAGATGGTGAGATAGACTATGAAGGAGATGGGTTTTAACCTAAGTGGTCTTACAGCAGCCTTTTTTAGTTTTAGATCATTTCCTGTTTTCCAGACATCTTGTGCATTTAAATGAGGCAAGGAAAATTGTATGCAGGCATGTAATTTAGAGACCAGTATTCAACCCTAATTTCAGCATGTTTGATTTCTGAACACTTGATGTTGCAACCATAATGGGCTTCCAACACGAAAATTAAAGACTTAGTTGGAAATGTCATTCTATATCCATCATTACAATGCTTATATTTTAAGCTTTGAAGAGCACTGCCATAACCAGACACATGTATAATACTGCACTTCAGTTAAAATACTGAAAAACGTTTTCTTTTAATCCATTTAGACAAGTTTTCAAACCCACAGCACTGCCAGTGCTTCAGCAAATATGTGTGGGACTGTTTGGATCTGGAAAGGTTAATTCCATACATGAGATATTGGAAACTGAACTTCTCAACAGACTCTGCCTTCCATTTCTCTCAGGTTCACAGTGTAGACAACAAATGACATTTTGGAATATACTTTACATGCTTAGCCCAAATGGGAATGAGTTAAGAGGACAGGGAGAAGTTTCAGTTATAACTTCACATTTTCCTGATTTTTATGGACTTCAACCAGAGTGGTTATAACTCAATATTATTTTAACATTGTTATTTGTGGCTGAGTTTACTAAAGAGCAACTTTCATGCTGCTGCTTTTAATATCTCACAGTTGAAGTTATCTTCCAAGTTTTCAAGGATTTATAATGTTACCATAATATTTTCTTAAGGAATCAGGCTTCCCATCCAGAAGCAAGCATACATCATAGTACAAATTTCAAAAATAGTGAATTAGACATTTCCTAGTTAGAGGAAAGCAAATGTGTACTGAATGACCACTTTATTAAGATCCTTTTACTTATATTTTCTTGAATGAAATTTAGAGTTCCATTTGAGGACTGTTTTGTCAATATCATCTGCACCCTTGGATGAAAAAGAGAAATTTAACACTCAACTGTTACTATGGATATTTGCATTTAAAATATTAGCTTCATAAAAATGCCACATCTGGGCTTGACATGATGTATTGTTGTCTCAGTTCAAAGAAGATAATGTCATGTCACATACCTGTTTATTAATGCCTGTGTGTTGATGTTACTTATCATGGCAAAGATCCACTTATTAATGGCTTCATGCTATGGACAGACAAGATGCATCTTTATTGCTCTAATGGTACCTAAAATTTTATGCCATAGTGTTTTGAGACTATGGTCAAACAAATGCCTGGGTGTCACTTAACTTTTTATTCTGTATCATGTGTTAGTGCATATTGGTTTTTTTCACTGGCAGGTGTAGTTTGTACTTCAGCCTCAAGGACAGAGGGCTGTACTGACAAGGTGATTTACTTTAGCCTGTGTTTGGAATCCTTCAAGATAATCATAATTATTAATGTATATCCATATGTAGTGGAGGGGAAAGACAAAGGATTCAAATGTCTCTCAAATGCTAAGTCATGAAGTCTGTCTTGCAGAGGTCCTGTTGTGGGGGACCCCCAGTCTTTTCAAGTGAGAGTTAATACAGGTGCCAGCAGTGATGCTTTGAATGTCAGCACAAAGCAGCATCCAATCTTCTGGTGTAACTCTTATGTCTACTTGGAATAAAAGTGGTTTTTTTCAGTTCAATTGTTCCTTTTTGAAAGGAATCAGAATAAAAGTGGAAAAAAAGCACTTTTTATTCCAGATGAGATATCCTGTGCAAAAAGTTGCACTGCTGAAATGACAGCACTACTGGTGCATCATACTGGTGGGATTCCCTCTCAGCACCCCACAGAGATGAACCTTGAGTTGCATTAGGCCTTCAGCAGCCTGTAAAGGGCTCTACAGAGAGACCTCATTTGGTTTTCAAGAGCTGGGAACTCCAGTTTGAGGAATTGCAATTTAATTAGACATCTTTTATGCCAGGCAACGTTGTCTAAAACCCTTAGTAAAGGATGTGATTATCCTATTGAAAATTATGTATCTACACAGAGTAATTAATTCTATCCCTTTGACCTTCAGATTGAAGGTCATTTGCTGCTAACATTTTTCTCAGCTACTTTTTCACAGAATGATTGAATGTAGTTACTGTAAAGGACTGAGTACAATCATTACATTATTGTTTGTAATGCTTAACGCTGGTTAGAGTTTTAAAAACTTGTGTATTTGCACATGATGCAAGTATTTAATATAAGTTTTACTGAAATCAGAAGGAAATGGCCCAGATGTTGAACACAGTAAACTGTTGATGAAGAAGTTTGTGTTCTGTAAATTTGTGTGTTGCAGAGGAACTTGTCACGGCGGAGTTTGAAACTCCATTGGGTCACTGAGGGCAAAAAATACTTTATCTTTACCTAAAGCTTGCTGGTGGACAGTGGTTCAAAGCTCTCATCCCCATGATTGCCCTTGTTCTAGATTTATGACTGATGCAGCTCGACGTGAGCAGGAGTCCTTGAAGAAAAAGATTCAGCCGAAGCTCTCTTTGACTTTGTCAAGCACAGTGTCCCGTGGGAATGTATCTACTCCACCTCGCCACAGCAGTGGAAGCCTTACTCCTCCAGTCACCCCTCCAATCACTCCCTCCTCTTCATTTCGCAGTAGTACTCCTACAGGTAAGCACCTACTCTTGAATTCGTCCCAAATAAAGGGAGGAGTTTTGCTCTGTGGCATTTGGAGAACAGGAGACTTACTGAGCCATTGGTAAGAAGGGCCCTGAAAAATAAAAAACTTAGTGCTATTTTACATTTGGTCTGCAGGCTCTAAAATGTGTTTGGGCACTTGTTCCCAAATTCTTTGCTAAAGCAGAGAAGGACATTGACTTTAAATGTTGCAACTGAAATTATTACGTGAAGAAGCTAACCTTACCAGAAATGCCAAATGAGCAAAAGACCCCCTATGTATCAATAAGAGAACTACTGATATGAGCCTATGGTACAGTGTCAGTTTGTGAGTTTATGATTTCTCACATGACAGTTTTACATGTGTGGGAATTTCTTCTTGAAACGGAGAAAAGAGACTTCTGAGTTTCGTGAGAAAGTGCAGTTTATTTTTCTTATCTTCTACAGAGGCAGAGAGAGGCTGAATCCTCCTTACAGATGATAGCAGTATGGCGAAGAAGTCACAAGATTTCTGCTTATCAGACCATTTCAGACTTTATGGGCCAAAAAAATTCTACCAACTAGATATTTTTGTTATTAAACCAATACTAAGTTAATTCCTGTTATTATTACAGTGTGAACTTTCTTAACCAATCACCTCCTTACCTTACAGTATTACATTCTAAAACCTCTTGGTAATGTTTATAACTACTTTTGCTTTGTCTATGACTTTTAGGCTTTAAAACAAAACTTCACTCAACTCAACACACTCTGCTTTAAGTTAAAAATTTACATTCTTACTTCTAGCACCTAAACTTGGAAGCCTTTCCCAAGGTTTCAGGTCAAACCCTGTCTCTAATTCTAGATTTTGGATTGCAGGCCTAATATTCTGAGATTTCCCAGCACTTTGAATTCCTACAGCAGTTAAAGATCTTTAAAAAGTGGTCAATATCTTCCCACTACTCCATTTCCTGCCCCCCCTATTTTTTTTCTTTTTTGTGAGGGGAAAGTGGAATTCATAGTAAGTGGCCAGGGAAGAATGTTCACATAGAAATGACTTTCATTAGGAAACCATTTTCATTAAAAAAAGAAAAAAGAGATCTCTATTTTCTTCAAAAGCTGAAATTCCAGTGGGTTTCCAGGATATAAAAGTCCTGAGAATTTTTTTGCACTGATTAAAGTAACTGAAAATGGCTTGCTATCCTGAACCATATCTCTTGGCCTAAAGTCAGTCTGATTTACTTTAGGTAGAGATCTTGTCAGATAATTTCGGTACACTTCAGACTAAATACCAGTATTTTCTTCTAAAAAGCTAAATATATATAATAGAGCTATTCTCTGGTGCAATAAATAGGTTCAATATACTCTCCTTAGCAGGAAATCACATGAGCATCACTGCCCTGAAAAACTGTTATGCCACATGTTTTTTATGTAGGCTGTTTCATGTCTTAGTATTAATGATTAAATGGAAAAGTTGTTGCAGTTCTTGCAATGTTCTGTCTGCAAGTTGTAAAATGCAGTGGTTGTTCAGTATGTCCCTGGTTAGGAAAAAGGGAAGCACATTGAGAAAAGCTAAATGATAAAGTCTTAATGTAATTCAGAAAACTTTAGCTTTTCTTAATTATCTCCTGTTTGAAACAAATAGATTCATTTCCTTGACATCCTACAGATGGCAAGGAGTTTCTTCTTTCTTTTGTTTACTTTTTGCCTGAGAAGATGTGAATTCATGATGTGGTCAGGTAGTATAACGTGGCACATCCATCAGCATTACTGGCTTGTGATGTACTCTGATGTACTGTTTGAAACGTGTTCCACCAAATATTAAAGAAAAAAAGTCAGCACCTGTCTACCAAAATATTTTCATTATATATTTTCCAAACTTTTAAAGTTAGTCAGAATGTTGTTTTACCTGCAGTTAAGAGAATCACCTTGTTATGGCTGCATTTCTGCAAGTCCTGCCTGCCAGGTTATAGATAATACCAGCTTCCACTTACTGCACCCTTTGTTCCAAGTTCCCTTTTGGACCCCTGTTCCAAAGCTAAGGTTTGTAACATCCTAGTAGCAAAAAACATATATTCTTTCTTTAAGACTTTTTTAAAAAATTTTCTCTTAACTGCATTGCATTTCAACAGCCTCTGCCCAGAATTGCCATTTTTTCTTATCTTCAAAGTTTTTCTGGACCTAAAGTAAAGCATTGAGCTTTTTCTGATAAGTACAGGTTTTTTCCCAGTGTTTACTCAGTGTAGAATTTTTTCTAACTTACATAGATGAGGTGCTCAGAGTCATGCCATAGCTGAGTTTCTGTGAGTGCAGTGCCTGGAGAGGCAGCCCAGTAGGGGTTGCAGGCTAAGTTTAGATATGCAGCTCACATGTCTTTTATTGGCCAATGCAAATCTTTTTCCCTCAAGTGCAAGTACACATGGCAGTTGACTAACAAAGTGATGTAACCAAGGGTAGTTAGGCAAGATCTGTTTCAGGGAAGCAATTTGGAGTATGTAAATTGTCCTACATTTCAGCCTCACAGTGCCTACACAGCTTTCAAGCCCTACAGGCATACCCTTCACTGCATCCAGCGAGAATGAGGGGTATTGCTGTATTCCTTCCAGTCCTGTTTGATTTGTACTCTGAGAAAACTCTTGTTAATTCATCTTTGAATGCAGGTAAACGCGTATGTTGTGGTAACTTGAGAAAACTAAAAGGCTATTTTCCCTTGAGTTGCCTTATGCCCTGTATTTGTTAAAAATCCAAATATAATCCTTGTCCTCATCCTCCTTTAGACTACACTTTGTCAAAAATAAAATGGGATTGCTTTGACCCAGTTTGTTCATTAAATTCTCAGAATGGCTGTTTCCCTTTGATTATCTCCTGTCTCAGTTGTTGGATAGCTCATGAGGGCTCAGCAGTGTGCCTGGCATTACTGTCACTGCACAAGGTGGTACCACTTCAGATGCCAGAGAGGAATCGTGCCCTGCAGGCTGGTGAGGTGGCACACAAATACACATGTTCCTCGGCAGAGAGTGTCTGTCACATATGGCTTCTTGTCATTCTTGTTCAGCGTAGAAAGCGAAAAGCACACTAATAATCTTTTGAGTCCCCATTTCCATGTACTGCCCTCCCTTTTGGTATGCTGCTCATCCTGGCTTTCCTAGGGGTGTTAGTCTTGGCTTGGGTGAAGCCAGGAGCTGCCTGGACCCCAATCACGTTTGTGCACGTCCCCACAGTGACGGCTCGCCACTTCCCGGTGGTTTTAAGCTACTGCTGGAAGTTTTCAGCAAAGTGCAATTTCATGTAATGATCTCCCATCTATGTACTGACCAGACTCAAACCCACCTAGCCTGTGAAACCTGATAAGAAGCAGTTCAAGGTGGTTTGGCTGCAGAGAGTGTTTGTTGAGTTTTACAGTAAAAATCTGTGCCAGAAGGCAATGGGGCCTCATTCTCAGACAGAGCTGAGCAGCGTCCAGAATCACACACAGCGATGCTGTGAATGTTGCATGTGCACATGTAAGCACCTCCTGCTTCTTGGTGTAAAGGAGATTATTCACAGGGAAGCAGAAATACTCAGCAAAGAAGCATGCTCTTTCAGGCTCTTCTCAGGTAATGAGGTAGACATGTATTTATCTTCAGGTTCTGCATGTGCTAGTCCCCTGAAATGGCCCGTTTGTGGTTTTGGTGGGAAGCAGAAATGCAGTAGTGAACTCCCCTCTGTTCCCTCAGGGTGGCTGGCATATGCTCTCTGCTTACATTTGGCTTTTTGTTCCCTCTCCTATAACAAGTTTTCTTCTCTTCTTAAGACCTGCATCCTCTAATGGTTGCAGAAAGTTCACTCTAAAAATTTGCTCCAGTTTTTATTTTAACAATAGCGTCTCCCAGGAGACTTTGTTCAGTAGGGCTTAAATGGTCTTGTTAGAGTTCACAGGCAGGATTTAGAAAAAGAAATGGCTTCCATCAGGAATAAAGGCTCCTTAGGGTGATAGGAAGACAGAGCAAAGTAGCACCAGCACACAGCTTATTTTGGAAAGATTTTAGCAGACTGCAAGTACTGAAACATCTCTTTATTTAAGGAGCACTCAAGTCACAAAAACTTATGTTGCTTTTATTTTTTAATGTCAATTTTAAACCCACAAAACTAATGTAGTCTAGTTATGGATAAAAATGGAGCTGGCATTGCAGCCTTAACATACGTTGTTAATTTTTCTGATTGCTTTCATACATCTGTGTGGCTCACAGATGAAACTTCCACCCCTGAGCTGCTGGCTTTTGAGCGTAAGTCAGAGCATTGACATTCCTTTGAAAGCTATGATATCTCTTCATACTGAAAAGCTTTAAAAGAGATCCAGTGATAATAAGTTATTGGGAATTAATTATTAAAATAAGCTGTTCCCAATTTTAGTTAGAAGAGTAATTCATAGTGATGAATCTCAGACTAAAAAAAATAAAGCCACTTCTGCATTGAAGAAATGCCAAAAATCATCTGAAACCACTGTTTTGTGTTTGTTTATTATTTTCCTTTATATTTAAGACTTTTTTTTTTTTTTTTTAAACTATTCCAGGCCTGGAATAGTAAATTTCAGCCTGGAGTGAATTTTTTGCCTTCCTATAAATCCTAAAGCAAGAGTTTAATACCACCAACTGGCTTTTTAATAGTTTAACCCTAAGTCTTGTGCCCTCCCACCTTCCCCTGCACAGAAAAAAAAAAAAAGAAAAGCTGGAGTACTTGAAAACCTCATACTTAGCATTTAATTTTGCTGTGAAGAAGCTGGCTTTCAGACATCCTTTCCTGATTTTTTTTTTTTAATATTTTAATAGATTACAAGTTATAACATTTATGCAGTTTTAATAGGTTTATAGACCTATTTACTGCCTGATCATTTGGGGCAGTGGATGGCAGCCAGTCCTGGCACGAAGTGTTGAGGATGCTGTGGTTGCCTGGAACAGCTGTGGCCATTTCTCAGCCCTTCCACTTGGGAAGGAGATGAAAGAGAGCAGTTTTCATGGGTGGCCATAGGCTGACCCCATGAGAGAATTGGCAAGTCCCATTTTGATTTACAGCTGTCATTTGAGTAGGTGACTAACTATTGGTTTGTCTTATTAATTAGGATAAATGCCTTTCTGGGGAGTCATATTTGTTCAGTCATTTTTTGATTGATTGCATTTGAAAATTTTTACCTTTCATAAATATGTCAGACTTCCTCGAAATTTCCACCAGTCCAGGCTCAGTATTTATGAATGTGACCCCATTTTCTACCCACAGAAAATACCTCAGTTTTCAATCTGTTTTTTTTTTCCTTTCTGGTAAAACTTGAAAGTAATAAATCATTTTAATCTGGAATAAAAAAAAATACTTTGTAGGATTTGCCTTAACCTTTAAGAAGTATAAAACTTGGTATTTTAATCAAATATGCATAAATATTCAGCAAAGTAATTGTTATGAGACTTGAAAAAATATTACTGAAGCTATCAAATTATTACTGTTGATGTAGAAATTACTACATTTACTATCTGAGGATACTATCAAATGATGCTTTAGTGGATTTATAATAAATGAGTGGTTGTGTAGATATATAGAGCATATTCTAAAGCTGAAATCAAGATTGCTTTGTAGCTTTGTCAGTAGTCTAAAGCTGCACTATTTCAGTCAGAACACACTGTGAAATGGGCCAATTTTTGTCTAATAAATCATGCTAGTGGTGAAACATGACTTAATACAAAATGTCATTCTGTAACAAAAAGTGAAATTCAATTAATCTTCAATCAAAAGAAAAAAAAAAATCAGTCTTCCCTAGTGTCTTATTTTCAGAGCCTGGTGTAATTAAGAGTACTTTTTATACCTAGAGTGATTGCATTCTTAAACATTTGCAATTATTTTAAATATATTTGTGTTTGATTCAAGTTTAGATGACTAAATTAAAGAGAATCATATCCTCCCATTTACATCATTAGGGAATATCTTCTAAGACAGAATATTTTCTAAAAGATATGTATAAATTTTTACTCAATAAAATTAATAGCTCCAAAAAACTCACACTATTGGTACCTTCTCTGATTCAGATGGATTTTGTTCAGGATTCAAATGCTACTACTGGCAAATCAGTGACCAAAAAATTCCAGCTTTCTTCTGTGTTAACAAGTGTTCATGCTGCTGATGAAATAATTTAGAGCATCATTGTTCCCTCTATGGGTGACTAATTTACAGGGGAGGAAAGTCTGCATATTACAACAAAGGAGCTCCTTTCTCTACCTCCCAAAGGCAGCTGGGACTCAGAAACTGATCCATAAGGATCCACCTTTCTTCTGGTCCATTAAGGGGCTGTCTGTTGTGGAAGCTTTGATTCTGAGATGCGAAACACTGTGTGGCAGTTAGTGACTTTTCCCAATAAAGCTGGTTATCTCCTGTACTGTTATCTCAATGACATGAGATATCATTCCTGTAATTCTGCTGTATAGCATTTGCCTTCATGGATAACTCATGAAGGAATCCCACAGGCCTCCTCTTGAATCTGTTCCCTTTTCTTTTCCAAGAATGCAAAAGCTGAAAGAAAACCACCCATTGTTTGCTAGTAATAGCAACCAAAACCACAATAGTAACCAGCCTTTGGAATTGGGCATTGAAGTAGAGTAACAGGCATAGGCTGGAAACTAACATGGTTTAGATTCTAAATGTGTGTTTAATTTTTTTTTACTTTAAGTTGTCGAAAAAAATGCGTTGTTGTAATGTAAAAGCTCATTTCTCTTCATAGGTATCAAAGCAGCTAACATTTCAGTGGAGTTGCCATATGTCAGGCTTTCAACAATGAAGTAATCATATGGCACAGACAGCTGTTGCACAGAGTGCTGGAACAGCACATTAAACAGAACCCTGCTAGAGAAAGAGATCTGCTCAGCTGAACTGCTTTGTGAGTTTAGGGTGAGCAGCAGAAATGTAAAATAACAGGGGTGTTCCCCCCACAAATTAATTGAAGACTTACAGGAGGAGGAATCAGGTGCTCAAAACTTTTTGTGTTGATGGATATGCTATTAATACAGAGCTGAATTTGTTGCAGAACTGCTATTTATAGCAGAATCTGTTTGGCTGCTGTCAGCAGGTGGCATTTCTGAACTCCATGTTAGGTTGAATCAGAGTAGACTATGAACCATTAAATCTGCTATTCAGTTGATAATCTGCAACAGCTTTCTCTTTGGGCGATGAAGATTTACTCAACATTGCTACAGCCAGAGGGATACTGCTCTTTTGTGGTGGGTTTATTTTTTTAAGCAAAGTGCACTGCGAAATATTCCTTGATTAGATCTTAAGGGAGCTTGAAATGTAGAGTTGGGAAGACAAACAAGTGGAAACAAGTACACATTGATGGCATTTTGAAAATCACGCTACAAATTCAGGTCACGTGTGCTTCAAGCACATGATTAATGTTTAGCACCTAATAGTAAGGAAGTAAATGCTGCCTGACTTGGAGCACATAACAAGTGCTTTGTCAGACTGGAATGGATTATTCACCAGTTGCAGAGCTGCAAGCTCAAGAATTTATGTAGTCACAAAAACCCAGCTTTAGCCATTCACTTCAAAAATTCTTCACCTGTGTTAGCATATTGCAAATGCTTAAATTTAATTATTACACCTTATGTTAAAGTAGCCTAGTATCATGCAGATGTAATTGAAAAAATAATGAAAAGTAGAAATATTAAATCAAATCACAGCACTGTTGTAATAAATTGTTGAGAAGTGGGCTGAGACTGTTACATTTTTGTGTGTTTGACTTATGGGGTACCCAGCATAGGAAAGCACAAATCAACCAAGCTCTGTGGCAGCTTGAAAAAACAGACTTTGAGATGTCTGAGGAGCCATCTCATTACTTGTTCAGAACTTTCTGTGTTTAATTGCCTGTTCAGGGACTGAAGAACTTTTATGCTATATTTTTATTAAAAATTAGATATATGGACTCACTCTTGGATAAACAGTATGTGCAAATAAGTAATACTTCACAAAATGAAGACCAAGTTCAGTTCTCCAGCATAATGAATGTTTGAATACGTTTGATCTTTCAGACCTGCAAGGTACCAAAAAATCTGTGTTTAAATATCTTGTAGAAACTGAATTGTGGTCCCTGACAAAATTGCCTTCTGAGATGCTTCAGTGTTGCCAGGTTTTCACATTTCTCTGTAGATGACTGAAGAGAACTTTTTTTATTGGAGCCAAAATGGTTCCATCTAATTGCAGGTTTGGGGGCATATATTACTCCTGCACACTAACTAATATTGTACGTATAATTGCCCAGCATTTAGCAGTCTGAGGCACCTCTTCTCACAGAGCCTTATGAGTGTTCTTGTAAAAAATAATGAAAAAAATAATGACTGACATTGTGCAAAACAGTTGATCAATGTATGACTTAACTATAGTATATGTGTGTGCTTAGATATGGTATGAGATTTTAACATGGGCTTTTGGCTGAGATCATGACTGAGCATGAATAATAAGAGAAATCTGTAGTAGTTTCCAGTTTCTACCTTAAGGAATAAAGCTACAATAGAAGGTTTCTAATAACAATGAAAAATAGTAAGTAAAAGTGCAATTATATCCTATAGGGCTTTTCTTAGAACAGGTGGGATTTGTTCCCACAGCTAAAAGATGTTTTTTCAGAGCTAGATGTCACATTCCAATTTTAGGCAACCAGGCTGTAAACTTGTACATGTTTAGCTCTTCAGTAATCCAAAGTGAAAACCATTCAAGTGTTCATCACAGTGCTTGGCTAAGTGCTTCAGAAATTGATTTTTTTTTTTCTTTCCTAGCAGTCATCAGCTGTCAGATGACTGTCTGGCTTCCTTAGAGAGACAAGACTGTGTATTAACCTGGTTACTCAGTGACTAAATCAAACCAAAAGAATTACATTCCCAGAACATACTGAGACTTAGGCTTGGAGGATCTGCAGAGCAAATTCCACATTGTAGGCACAGCAACAGTGTTGTCACACCTTGGACTAACTTGTAGCTCCAAATCAAACAGCTTGAAATTATCCTGAAGACCAAGGCATTAACTTGGTCAAACCTGCATGTTTTTTGGCCTCTGGCTATGCAAATACCTGGGTACCTGCTCTGCAGTTTGAATCCTAAAAGGAGGAAGGATGGGAGCTGGCTCACTTTGATGGCTCTGTCTCTTACAAGGGAGGCCCTGGTATCTTTTTTTAATCTCCTAGGCAAAACTGGAGTCATAAGGACTCACAAACCCCAGCCCTGTTTGCCTTACAGAAGTAACCTGGTTTGGTTTGCAGTGTGTTTGGGACCCCTCAAAGTCCACCTCTTTCAGTGCACATGGGCCAGGGGAATGAGGAGTGTTGGTAAAGGCTGCAAGCACCACAGGGCTGCAAGTCCCTGACTGCAGTTCTTTCATAGTCCTGTAGCTCTGGGATACAGATCCTGGAGGATTTCTGCAGGGCTGTTCAAGACAAGCTGACATGACCCATGAGTGTCTTAATTTTTCAGAGGTTTGGTATTTCCACTGAACCAAGCCTGTAAACTTGTGAAGATGGAGCAAAATTATGGAGATTCTTCTCGAACTAATCTTTTCTATGGTTTGTGTAAAGACATGTGCTATGATAACCTCCCCTGCTTAGTCCTTTGTTTAACTCCATCCTAAGCTAACATATAAGAACAAAAAGGCCTATACTATATTCACAAAATTATATTATTTGAAAGTGATGTTTCTAACCATTCAAATTGCTTTTAAAGTTAAAAGGACATTTTTAAGTGTATATAGAGGAAAGTAAGACTATTACGAAAATAACTGATGGGGGAAAATGGAGCTTTGCTGTGAGGAGAAATACATATTGACTTTTTTTCATCACAGTTCCTCTCAGCTTTCTCCTGCATTTTCTGTTTTTCCTCATTTTCCTGCTTTATGGGTGCATTTTCATTATAATTCTGTTAAATTTCTGACTTGCTCTTTAACGTGGCAGTAAAAATGTGTTGAGCCCAGTTTGCTATAAAAATATGTTCTGGTAAGATTAGCTCAGTTTTCAGATTTTGTGCTTTCTAGTAGAATTCTGAACCTTACCAGAGGAAAAGGCACACAAAAATTTAACACTACCCTTTATTTCATCTCATTCACTACGGGTAGCTTTACATGTAATCTCCTGTGTGTTGGACTTTGTCTTCCCAGCCCCTTCAGAGCATTCTTGTTTGATACAAACATAAATTGCTCCAGCAATTGTAAAGCTACTGTGCTGTAGAATTGTATTTTAATTGCACATACCTGTAATTAATTGTATGGGAATTTTCACAGTAGTCTCCCCAAGGAACAATTTAATTGAAAAGTAACCGAGTTGTCTAGACTACAGCAACTCATAAAATCATCACTAGTTTTGGGGTTTGAGCTACAAAGCAGCAATAGAAACATGGCTTGTAGATTTAAAGTACTTCCAAGCACAGGAACTGTTTTATAATCCCCATCGTAGTAGTCTACCCTGGCAAATCATTTTTAACAGGGTCAAGAATAAAAAATGTAGAATAAGCTTAAAAGTAGAGATTAGCTCTGTGTTAATTTGTGATAGGATAGGGATGCTTGTGTACAAGCACACCCGTCACACATAGATCTGTCTTCCTCCAAAGGTGTAAAAAAATACACATTTTGTAGAAAGCACATTGTGTCTTCCCTTCACAGTTTGTGGCATAACTGGTTTAACATTCGAATAGTGTGACACTCAGAAAGTTACTTCAGCAGTTCTGGGTAACAATGATGGCATTCATGTTTGTGTGTTTATACTGCAAGGGCCAATTGGTGGTATTATTTTTATTTATTTACTATTTAGCTTCGTAAGTAATCTTCTAATTATCTTGAAAATTCCTACTGAAAACACAAATGTTTTCCTCCAAGTTAGAAACAGTCCTGGCCGCATGGAGCTTTTAGGTGTTTATTTAAATTGTGTGTGTGTGTGTCTGTACATGCACATATATACTTACACATACTCATATACATTTATTATGCTGCAACATTAAATGGGATTTATCTGTAGCACTGTAGTACCTTGAGGACAGAAAAAATTACTCCACGTCCACCGGTGCTGTACATCTGCATACTGACAGCAGTGTTATGGTTTAGCAGAAAAAAAAAAACAGACTCATTTAGGCAGCACTTCAGTGTGCTGAAGATGATGAACCTTAAGCAAATGTTTGAGTTTTCCTTGCATTATGGCCAAAGCAAATCAGAAGTAATAAAAGGCAAGGACTAACATACCACTTCACACTGGATGACTAATAACCCAGAGAGGTTTATTTCACAGGGGAAACGGTGTATCATGAGTTGATGTTAGCCAGTATAAGATCCTCAAAATTATGTAACATTTTAGGAAAAACAGGGTTCTTAGTAGCTTTTGTGTATTTCCAAGTGAAGTAAAAGACGTGAAACATTTGCTGACCCCTAAAACCACAAACTCCTCTTGTCCTTTTAGTACTTGTGGCCTGGCAGGTGGAAGATACCACCCTAATTCTTGCTGAAGATGAACACTGGTGCTTTGTCCTTGCTAGCGCAGTCTCCCTTCTGAAAGGATTTTCCATATATAGTCAGACAGTGCCATTCACAACAATTTCTGAGCACTTCTGTCTCTACTGTCGAAGGATAGGAGAAGCCAAAGAGCAGTGGAAAATAGCAATTTGAAAAGTACTCTGATTTCAGCCCAGTGATATGTCACCTGAAACAACTCACACCTGCGAACGTGTTTTGTAGACCTGATTGAAACAATGATAGCCTAAAAGAAAGGTTTGTGACAACATAGTAGACAGAGTGCACATTTTATTTTATCAGAATCTTTGTCTTTAAAAGTGAGAGAGGAGACATGACTCTTCACTAAATGTGTTCTTATGCTTGGATTAATTTCTTTCTCAGAAACACAAAATAGGATTAATAAAAAACCAACAGATCTCTCCTGTAGATATTTTGTGTAGTTACAAAGAGAAAAGCCTTGATTCTTGCTCAGTAGTCGATAGCCATTTTAGCCCTTACTGGTAATTCTGAGTTTTAGGGCTAGCTCTCAAATCATGCTTATGGTGTTTCCTAAATCCAGATGGTCAGAGCTTCAAAAGCAGGCAGAGAGAAGTGGTCAGTGTATATTCATGCAGATTAAATCCTCCTGGCTCTTCAGTGCATTGAAGTGGAGAATCTGCCATTACCTCCCTTGTTGCTGGGCAGGGGTTTGTAGCCCTCTAGGGCCTCATAAACACGAGATTTCATCAGCCCAAAGCTGCTGAAAAAGCTCTGAGTTGTCTTGCACCTCTGCAGCTCCTCTGCACCCTGGTCCGCCATGCGCTGTGCTGGGGCTGACACGCATGCTGCATCCATTCACTACAGGAGTGCCTAAGGAGGCCCAGGAGCATCCTGGAAATCCCTGCCTAGCCAGATCCTGTTGAAACCAGCAGCACTCCTTGTGCAGTGCAGGCCATACCTGCACAGTGATAGCAATGCCTTGGGGGAGCCTGGTTGGTATCTCAGTGCATCCGTGCAGGATTTGCACTCTGGTGAAGCCAAAGGCACGGCAGTCAGGGTGGGGAGGGACTGTGTGCATTAGCAGTTTTATGACCTGCATTGTAAGTGGCTGCATAGCTTTTGTACAGCTGTAAAGCATGTATAAAACACGTCTCAAATGTATTTTCATAGCTTCATAAAGTGTAGTTCATTTATGTAGGTACTTTTTATTGTAATCCTTTATCTTCAACATGAAACTGTTTCCTGGTACCATTTCTAGTTTTTTCTTCTCTTTTTTTTTATAAAATAGGGTAAAGTAGAGAAAAGAAAAGCTGCTCTTTTGTTATATGCATCAGGAGAGTCCTTAAGTACAGTAATAGTAGCCCTGAACTTGTATTTTTGTATTTCTAACCTCGGAATGCAGACCTAGCAACTAAAAAGCCAAAATAACATTAATTATGACTGTTCTTCACTGTGGTTTTTGGAATATAAGTTTGGAACAGATGTTTGAGGGGAGAGAAGGGGGGGAGGAAGGATGGATTGTTTCTTTTTCTCAGCCCCAACTGTTTTTAATTCTTTTTTGAACATTTTGAGAATATCTTTAAACATTTGCCAGAGTTCAATTAACATCCTGTGACTAAAGGTGGAAAAAGTCCTACTTTGTTTTTCTTCAAACATATACCTGCTCTTGCTTCTCATGCCAAAGCCAGAAAAAGAAAGGATTCCAGCTGGCATAGGTTTTATTACTGTTACATTACTTTGCAGGTTAAGCCTCAAATTGGGAGGGGTCTGCTGGATTGATTTATTTGTTTACTTTTTTTATTTTCATGATTTTTAAAAAGTGCCATGTAAAACACTGCCATTTAATTACAGGAAGGTTATGTTCTTTTTTGGTGAGTGTTTAACAGCTTATTCTTGTTTACATGAAGTTGTAGAAATCTAGTTTTAAAATATATTTAAAGTAGAGATTGTGTTCTTGGGTTTATCATGTTTTTCCTGTACTATGTATAAACACAAGATTGTACATTATTGAAAGCCCTTTTTTGTGAAAAACAGGATTGAGGGAAAAAGTTTATATAAGAATGCAAAATAACTTCCCGAGACTATTGGCGCAGTGTGACCATAAAACCTCAACAGCACATTGTGCAGTGACATTATAACAATTTGCTTTAGCACCTCTGCAGCGTTCTCAGAAAGCCCTGCGCTACAAAACACATGCCGTGGTATCAGTTGACTGGTTTTTTCCAGAATCAGTTCTTTACATGCATGTTTTTGTGATTAGTTGCTGTTCCACGAGTAATTGGAAGTGGTTTTTGTTGGGTTTTTTTTTGATTATTTATCTTATTACATGTATGTTTTATTTGCATTTATACATTCAATAAGTTGTAACATATCTGCTTATATAGGTGTGCAAGCGGATTTATAAACTTTGGATTAGGATTTACAGTGCTTTAGTTTTAAAGACTTTCCTTTGCTATACCAGTATCAAGATACAGATATATCAAGAAAGAAAATGGCACACAGTTGCTCCTAAGGCCAGATAGAATCCAGCTGCTCCACCAACCCCAGTATTGGCTCTGGAGGACTATGTTTTTTTTTAACTTGAGTGTGTTAGTTCTGTTTCTCTAGTAGTCCAAAATGGAGAGCAGATCTCGTGTGTAAATAGTTCTCCATTTTGCTGACAGTGAAAAAGAATATATAGCACTAATGTCATACTAACAGCACTTTAAATATAAAACTTTATGTTTATTTTGTACTTTTATCATTTTAGCTTAACCTCCAACATTTTAAGGTGATTTCCCATATAGGTTAGCTCAGCCAAAATCATTCATTACCAAAATATAATGTATTCAGATTTATGTTGTACCCGTAGGAGTCTTTGCGTGCTTTCCAAAGTGAATCCAAACCTTGTAATGGGATACCTTTTCAGTCACTTAAAATTCAGCATGAGCTTACACTGAGAGCACTGAAATGAAAACTGCAGTTGGTGTGAAATGTTGGAATTGACCTATCTACCATGTCATTTAAAACACCAGGGTGCTGCTGCGTGTTCAACTATGCGTGGGCTCATCCTCTTTGAAGTACCACCCTCCAAAATAGCTGCGGGAAGGATCTTTTCAGACTGTCTTTGTGACTGTGCAAGTTACAGTTGCCATTTGACTGGGAGAGAGGGGAAAGGATGTCCAGAAACACCCACCCATACCCTTAGGTGCTTAAACGATCCCACCTTCAGTGTAGCAGTGGAGGTCTGAAAGTGTGGTCTGAAAGCTGCTCTTCAAATGATGCAAACAAACACAGGAAGGTTTTTTTGTGAGGAGTTTTTTGCCTAACTTATTTTCTCTAGTGCTTTCAAGTGCCTTATGCCTAAAAATCATGATAAAAAACATACTGTTCTTTGTATTTGAATCCATGTTCACATCATTACATGAGGTACATTTTTTTAATTCTCTTGGTGCTCATTCATTAGCTGAGCCTTGCTTCAGCCAGAGACAATAGAAAATTAGTTCTTCTGGGCAGTAATACATCCTAACAGCTCGTTATTTAGTGCTTGATGCTTGATCTGAGCTAGGAGAGGACTGGAAAAGAGACAAGGAAGGGTGATTTCTGCAGAAGACATTGTTCTGGCCACATCCTGCTCTGACTGGTGTCATGGGAAGGAGGAGGATGCTGGCAGCAGCAGCCACAGCCCGTGGGATGAGCTGTGCAGGGCTGGCAGCGGCCAGCGGGACAACCCTGAGCCCCCGCCCCGCTTGGAGCAGGGCCAAGGCAGTTAGTAAGTCATAATTGCCATTTTCATGGCTGTGTTGTGATCATGAAGAGGGATGGAGGCCTCTGCCAGCTCTGGCAAGTGCCTGTTTGACAAACCATAACCATCTCAATCAGCTCCCACCAGTGACAGCAAAGTTCCGAGCGTGCAGTTGACTTTGAGAACAGATTGCCTCTCCTCGCCCAGAAATGAGGATCAGTAATATTTACTGGGAGAAGAGCAAAAACTCAACTGCATGTGCTTATACCCAAGTGCTGGAGAAAGGTTCTGGCCTTCACTGAGGTGAACCTAGTGTTTGTTGTATTTGGAATGGCACTTGCTATCTAAAATGGCCATGTCTGTAGCACTGCACAGTGCTCTGTTAAGCCTCTCTGGTTTTCTTCAGTTGTGTCTACATCATCTTTGTGGACCCAAATGGTAAAAATATTTTTGAAAATGTAATAAATTAATCTGGATAGACCTTTTACAAAGGCTGAAAACTGCTTTCTGTCTTCTGAGTCCCCTCTCCCCACCTAACAAAAGAAGCAAGCAAGCAAAGATCCTGGCTTAGTGTGTCTGGATGATCCAGTGTCTGACAGTTGTTGCTGGAGCTTGCAGAGCCAGTGCACTGTGCCACCCATACCAGCTCTCAGCTGAGAGTCCTGCTACAGCTTCTAGACTAAAGACTTGCGTGACTGCTGTTATTTGACTGTTTTGTATTTCATTGCCTGGAGCATTTATTTCCTGTTCTTTATATGAAGGAAGAATATTTCATTTTGAATGATTTGATATGTCTTTAGATCAGCAATGAGTATCAGGTGTAAGAACATTAAAAGTGCTGTGTGCATCCATGGGCATAGAGGGAAGAAGTCTGACGAATCCATAAACGTGCTTTAGTGTTAACCCAAAATTCACATATTAATAATTCACTTTTTTTATCAAGGAAACTGTTGCAGTATAGGGGGATGCAAAGTTCTTAACGTAAGAACTGCTCTAATAAAACTGTTTCTATGAAATACAAACTGCAAGTCCCGCATGGGACAAAGTGTGAAGCTGAATTTTTATGAGAAATCCTTAGAATTACCATGAACTTTCAGTGACACTAGCAATGCTGGTTCCCACTGCAGTAAGCTATTTGCTCATAGTTATTCATTGTATACTTTAATGTATGCTTTCTGGTCACAAAAATAATTGGCAAGGATGTTTTGGGGTTGTTTTTCTTCATGGGAGGAGAAAGGAAGAACTCATAATGTTCTTGATCAGAGGTCACGATAGATCCTACTCATTAAAATGGCACACACAGCTTGTGCTGGTTTTAATCAGCTTTGTCTTTTTTGTATTTAAAGGCACAGCAGAGAAGTCTAGATTTGAAAAGCAGTGTTAACGACAAATGCTGTGCACCTGCTGGAACCAAGCTTCATTTAGAAGTTCAGGGGAAAATCCTCTGTAAATCTCACGACAGAATGAATTCACTCATGCAAAAGGCAGAATTTATCTTGGCTACAGCAGTGTGAATACAGAATAAACCCACAGAAATATAAAAGATAAGGCTCCAGATTTTCAGCAGTGTAGCTGGGATGTTATCTGTTCCAGAATGTCAAATGAATTAGCTCTCTGCAAAGCGTTTCTGAGCTCTTTGAATTACTGACTTCATCTACTGGAAAACGAAAAAGTGTTAGATGGGCATTGAAGAGGTGAGATCTTTGCTGTAGAAATAAGTGACGCTCTCACTGATTTTGATAGGAAAACTGACTGGCAGCAAAAGTGTAAACCAAGTGTTTATGGTCAGATTTGCTTATTGTCAAACTACAAAGTCTTCTTACCCTGCAGCTAGTAATCATAATCCCTTTTTGTACATTTCTTTACTTTTGGCTGTGACATAGTCAGCTTTCTTACTTGTGATGGGTTGTTTAAATGCAGTGTGAAAATGGCAAGAGAAGTAACTTGCTGGAACCCTTTGGGACACAGTATGTTTTGTGGCTTCTCATAACAGGTAATTAATTGTATGTGGTATCTGGCTCCAATATGGCATACTACGTCAGTTGTGCTTGGTGGAGTCCACCTCCCCTTTGAGGAGTAGTGGCATTGTCTCAGCATGGAAAATTGCAGGGAAAGAAAAAGCTGAACTAGCATTCCTTCCTTGTCTTTGTATTGTTTCATTTTTTGATCTGCTGGGGGCAGCATAGATGAAGTGAGTCTTTTGGCAAGGCCTCTTGAGTGAGGAGTGGGGAAATGTCTTTCTGGGCCAGGACTGAGGGAATATTGCATGCGAGGGCGAGTGAAGTGTTAGGAAGATGTTACTGAGTTATTTGGATAATAAAGTAGTGGTTTAGGCTGGGCCAAGGTAGAACTATGTAGGGTCTCTGAATGAAAGCCAGATGATGAAACTGGATATTATGTTAAAGAGAAATGAGCTAGTTAGAAGCCTCAGAAAAAGCTTTTCCAGTGGATGGAGGAAGAGAGCAGGTCTTTTACTATAGTATAACTAATATTTAGTTATGGTAATAATATTGTATATTTGTGCAGTGCCTTGCTGAAAGCATGTGCTTCTCTATCAGCCAGATATTTAGATGCTTTGTCTTAGAGAACTGTGTGTTGTCGAGTTTTGAGGGGGGTTTTTTTTCTGTTCTGAGGCCTGGTTCTGATATTTTTCAGTGCAGGGAACATTCAGTCTGCTTTCCAAGCGTGAGGAGGACGGGTAAAGCCATTGGCACACATGCTACAGGAATGGCTCTGCTCAGTGCCCAAAGGGCAGCATGCCTCAGCAGAGCATCCTGTTTTCCATGAGCGTGGCAGCGTCCAAGTGGAGCTCGTGGGGCAGCTCTGAGGAGTTCCTGCAAACACTGCCCAAGTCACGCAATAGTTGCACCCTGGAGCGGGCCATAGGTTAGATGAAAAGGCGCTTCATTTCTTTTTTTTTCATTCCTTTACAAAAAGTAAATATTTACAGATATAATTATGAAACGCCAACCAAGTTTAAAAAAAAAAAAAAAGGAAAATAAAAAGAAAAAAGGCAAGCAATTAACGAACTCTATCTTGATCAAAGTGCGCTGCTGTGCACTTCCCCTCGGCGCACTGCTGGTCCCCGGGAACGCTGCCCAGGAGCCGGGGCAGCGCCGGCTCAGGTTGCAGTTTGTACACCTGACAGGGAGCCCAGCGCCTCCTGCTCCGGCTGGGAACGGCCTCGCAAAGCCACCATGCTCAGCCCTGCACCACTTAATTAAAATACCTCATCCAGGGGCTGTTTATAATGGCAGCGCCAACCTGTGCATTGTGCTTTTTGTTTTTCCTCTTGTTTTATTTCCCCCCTCTCTGATGTGTTGCTCACGGTCAGTGAGGCACCACATGGGTTGCTGCTCTTAGACACTGACAGCTGAGGAAATTAAATTCTGAGGCAGAATCGGTTAAAAGCATGACTAAATCAGTGTTATTTTTCTATAACAACTGAAACAACATAATTATTTCAAGGTTGAATTTTTATTGCTAACTAATTTTTTTCAAGGCAGTAAATTTTTCTTGTATTTTTCTTATACTAAGATCCTTTTAAATACATTCTGGGATTTCTAATTTTTATTTAAGGGAGTAGGAGCAGTTGAGTTCAGTAGATATCAGTAGTATCTATCACTATTAGATAAAAGCAGTGATAAACTGCAGTTGCAGCTTTATATGAAGTCTTACAGCACCATTAATATTACTGTTTTGTGCAAGAAGAAATACATATTTATATGGTCATTCATATGAAAAAGCTCATTGTATTCGTAAAATCTGTAGTGACATCTGAATTTAAAAAATTAAGATAATGGAGCATTTGCTTATACTGGTTAAAGAACTGTTTTGAGTGTACTGGGCCAAATCTTGCATTTTTGTTCAGGTAAGCCAATGAAAAGAAAACCATAAGGATAGTGTGATCTCATGGATGCTTACACACACAGTTTGGTCTCTTCTGTCTCTCTCTTTCAACGAGTCTACCTTTGATTCAGGCAGACAGTTTTGTTTACAGGCAAACATTTCTACAGAATTGGATCTTACTGTACAAAATTACTAGAAAAATTAAAAGGGCACCCCTTAATCCGTTTAGGAAAACCTAAGGAAATGCATAATCGTACTGACTGCAGCTTCTCCCCACTGTTGTGTGTATCTCTTACTTTATATGATCCGGCCCAAGGGAGCCTAGGCTAGCTCAGAGGACACCGGTGCTGCGCCAGGTGTGGGGAACAACCACGGCGTGGGGTTTCTGCCAACAGCGGAACCTTTAGAGCCACTTGCTCTACAGTGAAAGGCTTCTCTCGCAGTCAGGGGTTGGGTAAAGCAGAAGGAGGAGGCTCTCTGGTGCTGAGGTTCCAACAGGAGGTTTATTAACGTTGGTCAAGAACAAAAGAGCCCCGAGCGCTGCTGTGCACAGGTGCAAGAGGTGGATCCCTAACACAAGCCAGTGAGGGGTCAGTAGGGGTGGAGTGAAGGGGTTACAGCATTTCTTTGGGGCCAAATGGGAGGAGAGGACAGGTCACATGGTCCAATGGTGCATCGAGGTTTGGGAAACAGCCAGGAATGTCCAGGGGGAGGTATGCTCAAGGGATTGGCTCAGGGTTGGAGTGACATGGAAGGTGCCAGAACAAGGGGTGGGGTAACAGTGATTGATAGGGAAGGAGGGGGAACAAGGGGTGGGGAAATAACATACAAGGTAACTTAGGGGAGGATGCAACTTCAGGAATAAACCAGCTGGGGGAGAACATTGGGGAACATAAGAACAAACCATTAACACAAAACTTTAACAATAAACGAGTTAAATGAAATAAATATGGGCCGCAACATTTGTACGTCATACTGCATTTTAAGTTTTAAAGAGCACTGATTGTTGCTTTTTGAAGGCATACTCCTTATCATCACTGAGAGGAGTGGTGTCCCTAAGAGATGTTGTACATTTTCAAATGAGGTTTTCTTCAGGAGGACAAAATCTTATTTGGGCAGAAACCACCTCTCTTAAGGAGGCTCACAAGGAGGGTGATTATAAAGGCAGAAATTGTTGGTATCAGTGTTTAGAATTGTATGTTTTATCATCCTAGGAGTGCATATGTGTATTTACAATAGGGTTTTCTGTTTCATTTGCTTTTGAAAAACCCCACTGAGCTAAAGAGTTCTGAAAGGAACAGCTTGAGGAATTTTTTCCATCAAGATACAATCAAGGGCAGGAAATCGTAGAAGCAGAGTTGTGGTTTTGCCTCCATTTTTTTATTAGTTAATTAAACTATAACAACTCTTAACTTCATTTTAGGTTAACTGTTCCTAGAGTTCAGAAATACTTTAAGAGGTCAATAATGCTTTCTTTGGCTCTCGCTCATTCGGAGTGGGATGAGGAGCTGCAGTCAGCAGGGCAGAGTTTTCCAGATGTGCTGCAGGGCCCGTGCGTGCGCTCATGTCGGCGGTTGTCGCTGGTGGGAAACCATCCCTCTTTCCTCATCTGCACACCATCCTGGACAGATGGGAGCCACGGGAAAGAAACATGGGCAGCCTGACATCTGTCCTGACCAAAGCTCAGGAGCCCTGGGTGCTGGCAGCTACCAGTTGCCATGTGTTGTTACTCAGTCTGAGTCTGACTGGGAATGCTGGGGAAGGGGGAGTCCAAAGAGGCGGTAAGTATGGAGTTTCAGCAGAAGCACCCCTAAAAACGCATTGTACTTTGCAGAATGGGTTTTTCCCTGTGAATTCAGAAAGTTTTAAAGTGCCACGAGGCATCTGTCTGCATTTTCTCCTTGGCGGGTAGGGCTGCTCAGAGCCGTGCACTGAAAGGGCACATGAGGGAAGAGCCATGCAAGTGTCACATAACTGTCTTTAATAGTGGGAGCTATTCCAGCACTTGGAGCCAAATTGTCTTTCAGCAGAAAGGATAAAATTAAGCAGAGCTGGGAAAGGGAAAGAAGAAAGGGGAGGGGAAACACAGCACCACCTCCTGCTGACACCACAGAAGTTTCCCTCAGCTTTCCCTCTCTCTCCCTCTGTGCATATATTTTCTTTTTAATCAGCTGCGGCTCTTCCCTCCCCTGCTTTCCTTTTTTCAACTGTATTTTTACAGTTGGAATTCTGCTTTTCTAATTTCTCTTGTTTCACATTTAACTTCTTCAGAGGATTTCATTAATAGTTATTGCAATTAAAAATAATAAATAAACTCAGCACCAGCTGCTCAGATGGCTGTCTTAGCATATCTGGAACATAATGCGGTCTGTTCAGGGCAGTCACACAATGCAATTTATACCCACACCTGAGGGAATGAATTTCACAACTATAATTGCTACAATATAATTCTTATTAATGTTGTGCTATAATTCCTATTAATTCCAAAGGGCTAGTAAATGCATTAGGACTTGTCAACATATTATTTTACACTGTTTATGATCTGTAGAATTACACTCTTCAGTATTGTATTGCATAAAGAAATGTTTTAAAATCAGCTTTAATTGGAGGAGAGGAGGGAGCGTATTTTCTGTTCAGGCGCTGGGAAAGACGGAAGGATCCTGGTGTTTGAGAAGCAATGAAACTGCATTTTAAAATCAGTCCTTTGAACTTTCTGTGCCATGCAGTTAACAGTTTATGAAGATGCCTGTCCTGGTTATTAGAAAAAAAAACACTGGTGTCTTTATGAAGGAATAAATAACTACAAGAAAGATAGGGTTATAAAATTTAAAATAACTGCCTTCCAGAAAAGACAAAAGTGGGGAAATTGCAAGTCATTGTAGCTGATGTAATAAATGCAGAATGGGTTATCTTGCTGTGCTCTTATTTATTCTTGTTTTATCTGACTACCCTGCTTTTCTAGGTAGTGAATATGATGAAGAGGAAGTAGACTATGAAGAATCAGACAGTGATGAGTCCTGGACTACAGAAAGTGCTATCAGCTCTGAAGCTATCCTTAGTTCAATGTGCATGAATGGAGGGGATGAGAAACCTTTTGCCTGTCCTGTTCCTGGATGTAAAAAAAGATATAAGGTAAGTAGTAGTGCAGACCTACCTCATTTCCTGCTGGTGTAGGTGGTGGGGGAAGCCTCTGAAATCAGTTTGCACTCTTCTCATTTAATAGACGTTTCACAATTATTTCTGTGATGTTTTAGCAGAATATTTTATTCACTAGTTTCCTCGCAAGCACAGCCAAGTTTATCAGTTTTACAAGAGATGTCTGTCTGTCAAGAGATATTATATATAGCGACTCTTTTGCTCTACACATTTTAACGAGCTTTCTATTATTTAGACAAATTAACTGCAGAATGCTGGAGGTACTACGAGCAAAATAATCTCTTGGGTCCCTTTCAGAAACATGAAATAAAAAGCTTCTGTCCATCTGTGGCAGAAACAATTCTTTCTGCTTAACTGCTAGAGATACTGCCTCCTCTTTAGTGAGACGGTGCCCAGGGTGCATTTGCTGTTAAAGATGGTGTGTGGAATGTAGTGGTTAACATCGTGCAAGTCAGGATTCACCTTAGGAAGGCAGAGTCTTGCAGAAATTCTGGCATCATTCTGTCCTGGGTCCCAGTTCCCATGACACATCTACACAGCTGTCAGTGACCCCCACACGCAGGGCTTGCATCCTTTTGTGTGACACCCTGGGAAACAACTCCCTGATGCCCCCACCTCGCCCCGTTCTTTAATTGCTCTCCATTATGAGAAATTTTTTTTGTCTTCTTATGTGAGTGAAGCATTTCTAAACTGGAACCTTGAGCTGGCCAGTGTAGAACATGGCAGGATGTTAAAGGAGTGTTGCTCCACATGCATTGGTGCAGAGACAGATGAAATTGTGGTGGACATCTTGCACTCCAGTATGGTGTTCTCAAACCACTGACATGTGGGAACAGAAGTAGTGTGTTGGCACACTTCCTCTGAGTAGTTCTCCAAAGTTTTTGTATGAACTACTGGAAAATCCAGCAGATTTTCCAGTAGTAGATCCTACATCCTAGAAAAACCATGGTGGCTGGGTTGGTTGTATTTTATGGCCTGTCCTTTAAAAACTGATAAGCAGTGACTTAAAAGAGAGCAGAAATATGAAACAGAAATATGGGAAGGCCAAGAGCAGTTGAGATAAAACAGTTGTGGCAAGAAAGGAGAACCTGTGCATGAAACCATGTAGCAGATGAAAACCTGTTTCAGTGATGCGGCAGCAGCTCCCACAGCAGCAAATCACAAGACTTGGGTTCCTGTACAGACCACTTAACCCTGACAACACTGTTTCATGAAACATGGACAAGAAAGCAGTGTGCCCCTTTCCTTAGGGACATACAAGCCTTTTTGCTGAGATTATCCTGAACTATGTAGTGTTTATTCTCCAGCTACAGGAAAAACTGAACACCATCTCCAGGGCCAGGGCAGAGGGAAAGGTGGTTTTGGAATACTTGCAAGTATTACTTAGCAGATAAACTCACATTATTGAAGAGCAGTGCTTTCCTTGCTTGTGGTAGGAGCTGTGCCAGACAGAGGGTATGGTATAAAAAGCTAAATCCCTAGCTCAGGAAGCAAACAAGCCATGGTGATTGTTAGAAGTCTTGTGCCCAGAGGGCATCTCTGCGTTGCAGAAAACATTTGCTTAATGGCGAAGGCTGGAAGGAGAACCCTGTAATTTGCTATATCCTGTCTGTTCTCTGTTTGACTGCCAGCCCTCTGTCTTTTTATTGCCTAAATGAGCAAGCTGTTTGTGCCTGCTTCTGCTATCTCACTACCTTCATCTCAAATGCAATGAGGACTGTCTATAAGAGATATCTTGTACACCATTAATGGTAGACCAGCCAGGCAGGGGAACAAATTAATGACCCTTAGAGGGGCTGACACGGAACAGCAGCAAATAAAAAGTACCGTATTCTCCTATTCAGAGACTCACCTCTGTTTAGTCCTGATAGAAAAGCACATTTCCTTAAACTCTGCCTCACCTCATTTCTCTTTTCTCTGGGCTCTGTTTCCTCCCTTTTTTATTTTCAGCCTATTTTTTTCTTTCTGCATTTTTATCTTCGTTTCCTTCCTTTTAGCTTTGTGTCAGCTGTGTTTCTTGTTTCCTCTTTATCTTCCTTCTGACTAACCCGCTCGTCTGACGAATTATTTGTGGAGTCTGGGTAGGGAGTCCTGTGATCAAAGCACTGGGATTTTCTGGTGGGTACTGGATAATCACAGTCAGGACTGTAAAACAATTATAGTGGTCCAAACAGGAACACAGACATGCACATACAGTAATTGCCAGGCTCACTTTACGGCTGAGAAAGGATGCATTCCTTTAGGGAGGGAGGAGGAAAGGAGGATATACACAGTTTTCTTTTGTCTGGCCTTAGGTGACGTCAGTTTGAGAAGTAGAATGGTATTTTTAGAGATTTTATTTGTATTACAGTACTGGTTAAAGGACCCAGTAGGGATGGGGCACCTTTTTGCAAACAATGTTCAAGGATGAGAGATGGCCTCTGCACTGAAAAGTCATTATGGAAAGGTAAATAAGACAAGAATGAGTACAACAAATACTCCAAAGGAACGGGCTGGGGCGGACAATGGAAACTGTAAGGAGAACATGTTTATACACAAGCCCAGATGTGTATCAGAAGCCCCCAGCTGGCCTCCTGCCCAGCTGCTGTCTCCTGGTGCTTTCCCATAGACAGTGCAAATAGTCATAAACATTTTGTTGTTCTTCAGGAACTTTATTTTTAAAAGTTGTTTGCCTATAATATGTATTGGTACTCTATATAGTATGGTGGAGATTTTCTTGAGAAGCCACAGGTCCTAAGAGAAATATTTTTTTCTTTAACTTACTTCTGGGATAGTCAGAAACATCTAAATAAACCTGAAGTACACTGACTTCTAGATACTTTAAGCACAAGTCCTTGAACTAATTTCTGAGGCTTGCTTTCTTCTCTAATTATGCTATTGAGGTAGAGAAGAAGTTATAATTACCTTATAGTTTCCATTTATGGATATTTTTTTCCTTCCTGTGATTCATCTTTGATGCCTGAAGTTTGATTTTTAGAGAATCATCTGTGTGATTCCAAGGAACCCAAAGGTATAATCCTTGTTTCTGTGGAGTTTACCCTCACAAGACTTTGGATTCATATCCAAATTTAATGCCCTTTCCAGAAGTGTATGGATATTGAGTAGTTAATGTGCTCTGCAGCATACCTCCTTGTAGGAGCTAAAATGGGGATTTATGAAGGTGTTGATGAGTTTTCCTTTTATGCAATACCCCCTAGCTCTGGAGAACTTTGAAAATGTGTTTAAGATGGAGACAAATCTACTCAGGCAACATCCAAAGAGCAAATGAAGTTTGAGACATAGTAGATACAACAAACCCCACAAACAATGCATATATGCTAGTATAGAGAAAACCTTAAAGTATTTGTCCTAAATTTTCTAGTTTGTGCAAAATTAGTAATAAAAAGAGTAATAGATTTCAGTGCATACAGAATGTAGCTTATATCCATGACTTTGCTTTGGCCTTGGGCAAGAGGAGAGGCGGTACCTCCCAAGGCTGCTGAGGCATTGGGCTTTAGTGAGACGGTGCCCAGGGTGGATTTGCTGTTGAATGTGGCAGGTGAAAGGATGAGAGTCCTGTCAGGTGGCACAATCCCCCAGGAGGTCTGACCTACGAGTGGTGAAACTCAGCAGAGCTTAGGGAAGGAGAATATTGACATGAGAGGGAAACAGGGGAATTTACTTGAAAGAACGGAGCAAGCCAAAGCTTGCAAGTCAAACAGAGGAACTGGCCCCACAAAAGTTTGGGATGGAGAGCCAAGAATACAAAAACATGTATGACTGTCCAAAGCTGAAACAAGAAGTCTCTCAAATCATCCTTTTGAGATGTCTTTTCCTACTTGAAGTGGGGCTGGCAAGTTCTCTGCAGTGTAGTACCTTTGTGAGTCCTGCCGTGCAAAAGGGGCCCTGCCCAGCTAGAGCCTTTGTGTCTTTGCCAGTCTAAACTTCTCTATCGCCTCCTGATCTGGTCCCGGGTTAATAATTGTTTCCTCCTGTTCAAGATTTTTAGAGCACCCTCCTCTATGGCCATCTTCTTCCTCAATCATCTGTGAGAGTAAATAGTGAGCAACCTAAGTAACCAGAGCAATAAAAGTGATGTACGAGTTTGGCCGTGGCTTTTGCTGTACCTCAGCAAACTCAGCCCAGACGTACAACAAAGTGTTTACATTGCAGCGGTGGAAAAAGTGCCCAAGAGTCACTGTAATTCTAACAACAGTTTCCTTTTAGACAGAAGTGCAGGTCAAATTTCACGTTACACAAGCTCCTCGTGCTCTGCGTGGTTGCTGTTTTTCAAACCTTCCATGGCCCAATTCATCCCCTTAGGTTTCTGCTTTAACATCTCCTTAAATTTATTCTGCCTGAAAATACCTTCTCCCCCTTCACCAATAGGAAGAATAGGGTGTACTGGAAGTGATGGATCATTTAAAAATCTGGATCAGGAGAAGAGTAGCATTGGCATGGAATAGTGAGAGTATTTGTGATTGCAGATTTACAGCATCTGTAGCAATTGAGAGTAGCTCAAAGGTGTCCAGAAGGGATTTCTTAGAAAAATTCAAAGTTGAAACAGGAATAGGTTTTTGTTGGGAAAATAATGTTATTATAGGGCTAGGTTTAAAAATTTCACTGCAGTAGCAAAAGTTTAGCAGGTGACCCACAGATCTTCCCCTCTTTTGAAGGCACAGGTCCTTAAAGGTACACACATGATGGCAGATGCCTTACGAAATCCTCCTGCAACCCTGTGACAATCCTGCCCCACTCACCCCAATGGCCCTGTGAGTGCTAGAGGTTGAAACTATGTGTGAGAGGATCCAAAAGCTGCCCCAGGATCTCAGATTACTTGCAGGGAATTCACTTGACTGCTCTTGAGGCTGATGTGTAGCTTTGATGTGCTCTCCGAGTTGTGGTGCTACAGCTTTCTGCCTCCTCTGAGTGCTCTGCACCCAGACAAACCCTGCCCTGATGGCTCGTGTTCCTGTGTCTGGTTGGTGTTGGAGATGGGGGATCCCACATCTCAGGAGACAGCTGTGCAGGGGTTGTCCAGCATTTTTAAGGGTGCAAAGGACAATTCAGAGGCTGGATTTGCAACTTCAGATGAGCACTCACTGCCTGGATGCTCTGAAGGAGCATGAATCTGCGAGCAGAACATTTCCTTGCAGTCTTGCAACTCTTCCACGGTGGTATTTGAGACTGTTTTTCTGTGAGTTCCAAGCTGGAGCTTTCACTTACTGTAAGCTGCACATGGGTAAAACTTGTTTAAAGAGCCAAGGGGACTTTCTGTTATGTGCAACACCAGGTGGTGGTTCAGTAAAGACAAAATCCCTAATTTAGTGGGTTGTTTAATATTCATATAGTTGTTTAATATCGATATAGTTCATTTTAGCTTTAGCTTTTTTTTTTTTATCTTTAGAAAAATACTGAGATACGTATCTGGAATCTTTAGAGAAAACTCAGGAGAGCCTTGGAACTGTCTCTTTTTGTAACAAATGCTATCTTCTTCAGTTTCATCTTAGGAGAAGCTCAAATGAAAGACAGTATACTTTTGCTTATTCATCCAAAAATCCGAGCTCTTTCAGTGGGAGCAGATAAGAGACTCCAGTATACTTCACAGAACTGTATCGTAACAGCTTCTTCCATTTTTGCCAAAAAGATGTGAAAATGAAGACAGGGGAATTACTTTATGTTTAGTAAGGTTTTCAGCTGACGTGGCGGAAGTGTGGCCTGTTTCCTGCCCTTGCCAGTGTAACTGGGTGTGTGTTGAGTTGCTGTGTTTTGCACTAGTGGGGATCAGCTTTCCAGTTTTAGCTGTGGAGTATTCCCAAACAATAGCTATTTTGAAGACAGCTTCCCTGGATTATTCTTTAAGTGTTCTGTGTAACTTTTTTGAGTTAAGCATTCCCTGCAGTTACTTCTTTGGAGGCAATGTGTGAACGATCAGAATTTGCTGGAGCTTCAAGACGTATCTAGAAACAATGACACAAAACAGAACAGACCCACCATGGGGGAGTCTCAGCTCTTTAAAGAGGTGTGACCCGAGTCTCCATGCCAATTCTTTGTTTGCTTGTAAATGAACCTCTGAATAAGATTTGTCAATGCTATATGAAAAAGATGTCAGAACGCAAAGAGCAACCATGTGTGAGTCCATTAAATGGTATTCTTTGGGAAGTGATGTATATTGGGAGATAAAAATCAGGATTAGCCAGGTAGGTGAGTTTTGAGAAGCACACAAATTATTGTTCTTGTCCCACTTGGTACCTTGGGAGTGCAGCCCATTTGTAATACCCAGCGGGAGCTCCTGGGAGTTTATAGGATCTTGCTCATAACATTGATCCGTTTTCAGGTTTTAACTGGAAGCAGAGCCTGTGTCAGCCCACCTGAGCACTGACATTTTCCCTTTTCCCTCACAGAATGTGAACGGTATCAAGTACCACGCCAAGAACGGCCACAGAACACAAATCCGCGTACGCAAACCATTCAAATGTCGCTGTGGAAAGAGTTACAAGACAGCTCAGGGCCTGCGGCACCACACAATCAATTTCCATCCCCCCGTGTCTGCTGAGATCATCAGGAAGATGCAGCAATAACATGCTGGTCACAAATGTGCCAAGAAATCCTCACCAGCAGTTGCTGATTTTGAGAACAGCCACCTTTTTCAGGGGAAGCACTCAGCAACCCTTTAAAAAAATTAAATGCATGCTTTAAAATTTTCTGTAATTTTGGAATGATGTTATCTTTGTAGAGTTAATGATTTTGTACATTTGCACATGTTATCATCTTACCCATTTTCATTACTTTGAGATAAGGTGCTATAAAAGCTATAGGTTCTTCAGAACATTTTTCTCCAAAAAACAAAACAAAAAAAATGAACTAGGGGGACGTTGCATATTTAGTTGTGTGGGACAGGAGCGCGAGGAGGAGAGCTTGGCACTGACATCCTTTCAAGATTGTAACGTGATGAAGACTTTCGGTGCATCTGTCAATGTGTGTGCAAAACCAAAACAGTACCGCCCTCGTCAAACTATAGTTAACATGCCTTACATAACGGAGTTATCAGTGGAGTAGCAAGTCTTTTAGGTAATGGAAATATAAATAAGAAAGAATGTTTAACATAATATGCTAAAAATATTTTCATACTTAAATAACATACATAAAAAGGTGTGCTTGCTGTATTTTATATTATCTTGCAAATCTTTTTTTTTTCCTCCCTCTTGAAATGCTGAAAACCTTGCCATTCGAACTAGTAAACAATCACTTTAGTGTTAGCAATTTCATTTTTTTCTCTGTACAAGATGTCATATTATGTTCATGCCCATCAAACTTTTGAGGACCAATATCCCAGTCCAACTAAATATTTACCCCTGAACTATCTGTTAGAAAGACACTTGGAAATACTTAAGTGCAAATTTATGTGTGTGTGAGAAACAATTATCTTCATCTCAGATGAAGTTTTGAAGCACTTTGTAGTTCTCTATTGCCAACAGATTTAATGTTTTATGTGTTGCCAATTCTTGCAACTACTGTACGAGCATGTGCTGCGGTTGCAAATAAAAATGAGAAATTCAGCGCATGGTTTAAGGAGGTCCGTCAGTTGTGCTAAGGGAGTTCTAATGCCTCTCCCTCACGTTCATTGTGTTTTGAGATTTTCTTTGTGCATCTTTTGCTTCTCATTGTAGGTCACCGCATTCCATTTGGAAGTGTCTGTTTAGCTTTACAATTAATTTTGCTGAAATATGACATTTGAGCCTTATTGAAGATTAAGTGCTTCTTGCAGCAGGTGGTCAGAGACTGACTTAAAAACCAACATGAGAGCACTTCGTGTCTGGACCATACCTGAACATTTGTTGCTTGCCATCCTGCCTTGAGCATTCTTCTCACAAGTGCTATTCCTGGAGTTCAGCTGGCTGGGAGCAGAGGTGGGTACCCTCCACCAGCCCTAGCCTGAACACTCCTTTGCCTGGCAAGGGTGCAGGAGGAACTCCCAGTGTTAACACAGTCATCGCCTTGGCTTGGTTCCTGTTCTTTTAAGTGCAAAAGAAAGCTCACATAAAAGAGGAATGAGCTTTCCCTGGGTTTTTTTTCCAAAGCTTTAAAGGAAAACTTTGTAAGGATGACAATTACCTTTTCTCCAGCAGAGTAAAAGTCTCATTAAAACGCGTAAGAATCATCCTAATGAGTAAGTGTTTAGAACAGCCAAAGTGAAGCGAAACATCCCTCTCTGAGATGCCAGAGAGGTGACCGTGACAGCCGGGTTTAAAGGATGATCCAGACATGAGAGTTACTGGTACACACACAAGGCCCCAAGTGGCCACTTCCCACCTTCTGCAGCTTTGGCAACAGATCTGGCCAACAAACACGTTTTGGCTCTGCTCCTAGTGCAAGAACTACAGGCTGGGCGAGTTCGTTCAACAGCTAAACAGTTGTAAAACGTCATTGTTGCATGTAAATTCCTTTCAACTATAAAACTGAAATTCCAGTTTCTATTTACCTATTCATTGTGACAGTATTATTAAACAGGTAAAGATGGGACTATTTTGTTATACTGTGTATAGTGAATGTATTGTACTGTGTCTGTGAAAAGTGTGCTTTAAATTATATTTTCATATGTTTTGTTGGGGACAAAGTACTTTAAGTTTGAAAGTGACAGAGGTTTGTTTTAGAACTGAAGGCAACTTAAAGAATTCCTGTCAGGAAAGCTGCTTATAAATGTAAATCAAATCACATTTAAAATAAACTGCCTCTGACCTAAAAAGACTGCTCTTTTCTCATTCCTAACCTAGAGTTAAGTTCTTGGGCTGTGTATAATCTTTTATTTGTTTATTTTACTTTGGTATCATCAAACTCTTGGAGCCTGTTCTAACTATTTTTATCTGCTGCTGAGTTACAGTAAGGAAAAAATTCATGCTTTACCTCTTGATATGAAGCTCCCAGTTACAAAAATCTTCAGACTTTTGGCACATGAGCACTGATGAGTTGCTGCTGCCCAGGACTCTGCAATTCATCCACATCATGCAGTTTTTAGTTAACTCCCGCATTAACTGGATATTGCATGTGTTCAGGAGGGAACTGCAGTCAAGAGAAGCTACTCTAAGCCTTTATCTCAGAGTCTCCCTCTCAAAGAAAGAGCATAAACAGATGTGAGGAGCAACCCTTTGTCATACAATGCTGAGTCATCATTTACTCCTAAGTAAAGTCTGTTTCATTTCAAAATGAGCAACAGGAAAAATAGACCACTGACTCCATGAATAATTCTGCTTTTAATGTAACAAGACTACTGTACAGCAAGTGGGAAGCAAATTTACTTAATACAGTTAAAGTAAATATAAAATGTTTAGATATACACACATGTTTTTACTTATTGGAAAGAAATACATAAAGTTAAAAAGCAAAAGGTTTTAAAAGCCAGAAGGAACACAATCCACTGTTGTGAAAATAGAACAATATTTTCTACTGAATAAAACTGCAACATAATGGCAATGACTTTTTTAAACACTTACTTTTAGGCATTTAAGCACAGCAGTCTCTTTCAACTCAAAACCACTGCCTTAAAGTATAAGTTAACCTCATTTAATGTTATCCCTTAAGGCAAACATTCTACATGTGAAACTGAAGTATTTACCATTCCTCTTGTTGCAAGCCTGGAATCTCACAGTACATGCATCTACATCTTGGAAATGTACTAGAAAACTATATTTTCATAGGGTAAATAATGTAACTTTCCAATTTAAGTGTTACTCAGAGAAAAACTACATGGATTTGCTAGGAGAAACACCTGCTTCTTACATTTTTAATTGTGCCTCAGTTATCAAGGTTAAGAGTAACCACAGGTGTTTTGGTGATCTTTTGTTAATGTAGCTGAAGAACAGCATGAAGCCGGTCTCATTTTTTCTGAGGCTCAGTCATTCCTGTGTCCTTAGGCATTCCACTAAGTAGGGGAAGAAGAAATTCCACTAAGTAGGGGAATAAATAGCTACATAGACAACAGGGTGGGGAGTTGTGGGTCTCCTTAGTACAGTGTTAGGCAGAGAGAGAAGAGAACCCCGTAGCAGCTTACAGCCATGGCTCCCATTAGAGTACATGAGCTTTTAATCAGAAGTTTGCACTGTTACAGAAAGCTGCACTGCTTTTGTTTCGGGTGTGGACTACTCAAAGTGGTGGGGTTGTAAGCTACACTGCAAAATAAAGTATTTAATCAAAATTTAACACGTTCTGATCAAAGTGCGTCTGGACGTGCCTCTCAAAGCCTTGCTGGTCGTAGTCAGGTGGGAACTGCTCGCTGCACATGGGACAAACCTTCCAGTGGCTCTCAACGTGCTCCTCAAACTTGCTCTGGTCGTAGTTTGGGGGAAACATCACATCACAGAGAGGGCATTTCTTGTGCACATCAAAACTTCACGAGGAGGCAGAGAGAAAGAAGAAAGGGAATGGTTTATTTCTATTTATTCTGTTGCAAATGCAAACTAAAAGCAGGATCCTGCTGCCACCGACATTCAGAACTTTACTACCAACTTAAATCTGAGTGAACTTTGTATCCAAGTATCATCCAGTTCATTTAAATGTTATTGCTGAAAGCACTCAATACAGTCAAGAGCAGTTTTACACACAAATTCCAAAATAACCTGGCATTTTAAAATCAACATAATTTTGACCTTACTTCAGCTACCACTGAATACAGATCTACTGAATGCCTTAATGGCCAAACAGTTTCATGGGAAACCACTCTCTCTGCTCATAAATGCTTGCTCTTAGCAAACATAACACTTTATAAAAGCTCTAAAGGGGAATTCACAATTAGGTTGGCAAGAGAGGGAAAAAACAAAAGTTATTCATTCATTTACTAAAAAAATGGTCCAAATTCCATCAAAGGTATAGCATGAACAGCCTGCCCAGTCTCACGGCATATTCTCTGCTAGTTAATTGTAAACCAAACATTCATTGAAAATGCTCAGTAGCTTTTCAGCTCCACCTCCACCCTTGAGCAGTTCTACAGAAACCTCTCCGTGCCCTTAAAGACCAATAAAAGATAAGATCTACCTGGAATCAAAGCAGAAGCCTGTGCCCCGCTCACGCAAGAGGAGACTTGGAGGATCAGGAGCAGAGGGTACAGTGTTGTCATCATCCTATTGGAAAGATAAAGTATTTTAAAGATTAACCCCTACAAACAGCTTTATTTTTCTCCTCAATATGCATTTTTGTTATCAAACACAAACCCAAACAAAATGTACCTTGATGCTGTAATTTCTGCAGCACAACTTTTACTTTTGTACATCTTGGCTCTATTCTGCAATTCGATAATAGAGCACGAAACGGAGTCATTTCAAGGTGGAAATACAGGTACATTCCAAGATTTTTGGAATTCCAACGCCTACCTAATTTTCCTTATCTCAAAGACACTTTAAAAGCAAGGGCTAGGAATTATTCAGCTGATCTACAAAAAAGGATGTGTGAAGGAGCACATGCAACAGCGCTCATGCTGTGTTTTTTACAGATAACTCATAGGCAAACATATTTCAGTTCTAGGCTAATGTACTTTTCCCTTATGAAGGGTTAATGGACACAGGGAAGGATGGGAAAATTCCCTCAATATTCTTCTACTGACAACACCTGTTCAGTTTCAACCATTTAACATTTCCATTAGGCAGGCAGTGGGGCCTGTTATGACAAGATGCTGGCAACAAGCATAATCTTACAGTCTGTTTGCTTAGCACCTGCAGTGAGAAGGGCATATGAGTTTTAAAGTGTCAGTTGTTCCTTTTGTCACGAAGGAGTCAGGATAGATATACTACGAAAGAAAAACTATTTCGTTTAAAGTACGCTCATGCTACAATGCTACAGCTTGAACAAAAACACAACAAATTTGCTGAATACCAGACTGAAGCACACCAGGACTTAACCAAGAAAATTAATGTGCATCTTCCATCAGTAAAACAATTCCACTACAAACACTGGCCAAATTAACACTTAAGTCTTAGTTAATTTCTTCAGTATAATCCCTTTCCCCCTCCTCCCCTTTTATTTGAAAGGCATTTGGCTCACTGCTGGTCGGTAAGATAAAATTGTTTACAGCTTTTGCCCTCTCTTTCAGCTTCTGGCAAGTGTGGTACCCTACCACATACAAATAAAACATTCCTCCTTGTTCCTTTTTGAGAAACATCTGAAAAAGAGGATAATGCTCTCCCTCTGCACAGGCACACCTGCACTGTTCTACACAGCTGCCCTGCAAGAACTCTCTTCAACAGAAGAGCCTTTGGAATGTCCTAAGGCTACAGCTTTCTCATGGCCCAGTTCCCTTAGTGGTGAAATTCATACTGCATGTTCCTTACAGCAGCTTCTGACCCAGGCTCTGTGCAAGAATGTCAATACTTAGTATGTAGTGATATAACCTTGTTACAATATGGAACGTCTGTCTCTTTTGCTCTTGGCCAAGTCACAGAGATCAGTTCTTAACCTTTTGGGATGCCTAACCCACACAAGAAAAATGCAAATGTCTCTGTGTTGAGCTGACCTCACAGAGATGTTACAGAGATCACTGTGAAACCACAGCATGGTCTTTATCTTAGTCTGAGAAGACTTCCCAGCTATTCTAATTACAAGTTATAGTATACACTACACAGTCACCAAGAACTAAAAATTCTCACGCAGCACCCTGGGGTAACTCAGAACCTCTGGAAAACAGAGATGGTGCCATTGTATTGGGCTCCAACACCTGTCTATTGCTGTCATTTCTGATGGACAGAACTCCTAAGTGTTCTGTGTAAAACAGAGCACTTTATGGGGGGGAAGACAGATCATCATGGGTCACACGGTTCTCATCTTGGTTCACAGCCACTTAGTGTCCAGTATCACCCAGCAATCCATTCTTCATTCTTATAAAAAAGGTAAGACATGCTTTTCAACCTAGCATTTAAACACCCATCTCTCCTCTGGGAAAAAGAACCATTCCTGACAGCTCAAAAGACAAAATGAGGTGGTTTTTGAAGCTGCTTGACAGAGAGTATGACAACAATTGCTGGGACACTGGGCCTCAGTGCCTCAGTGGCTCTTGCCTATGCTGTATGTTCAGCAAAGGCATCAGCTTACTTTGATACCACGAGGTCGAGTTATCCAAGTGGTTTTGATGAAAGCTCTCACTCCGTATTTTGAGAAAGAAACAGTTTAATCTGCCCTTTATGTAGATCCAAAGCCACCTTTCTTGCAGTCCAGACTGATAACCAGGGACATGGCTGTACATTGTTAGTCTGAGAGCTCTACAGTGCCCTGCAGTGATGTAACACAGTGGGTACACAGTCTCAAGTCCTTAGGAAAAAAGACTGGTGCCAGGGACACACAGGCTGGCATCATGGTCCTGCAGCAGAACAAGTGCCAGGCCCCCTGAACTCAGAAGTCTGAATCATTAGGCAAATGAATTATAAAGGATGTCTTTAACATCATGACTTAACTGTTATCACAGGACTGTACCTCTGGCTCTTTTAACTGCCACAATGAGTTCCACAGATTAGGTGAAACATAAAAATAAATACAGAATTACACTCTAAAGCATGGTAAAAAAAGGGGATTTGCCACTAAGGGAAGGGAAAGCCAGCCAGACTGTCAGAAGTAAGTGCAACTCGATTAGTTTTACCAAAACCAACCAATTCTGTCTCAAGTACTGCTTTCATAATTACAACTGTGAGCAGTTCCAGGATTGTCAAACAGAAATTAGAAGGCTGTGTGACACAATACAAAACCCCATCCCCAAGCACTACAGATCATTTCAACATGCAGAAGTAAGGAACCAATGCCCATCCAAAGCCTTAAACAACACATGAACAGACACAGGGTTGACATGCAGTGCAGAAGAGCACTGGGAAGAAGGGCACATACATTTTATTTCTGTGATTCAGCTCTGCTGTGGGAGTGAAATCAAACTCACTCCTCTAAGCTAAACTCACTCCTCAAAGCCTCTCAACCTCTCTGCAAGCAGCCTGCTGTCCCAAGGGACACCTGGATACCAACTGCTCCTTTCATGTCCTCCCTATGCAAAAGATAGTAATTGGCTGCCAGGGTCAGATCAGGCTAATAATGCATTGTGGGGGTTTTTGCTAGAAGAAAGGCCATTTTGGAGTTACCTGAAAAAATATCCTGACCTGGTGCTCACTTCCAAGAGTTAGATTCTCTAACAAAATTTACTCCCACAATTTCTCCCACAAATTTACTGTGAATATAACATTGTTTAATAGTCTCAGGATAGTTATTCTGGGCTTGCTGACAACTGTAATCAGGGCTATATTTCTAAAACTCATACTTTAGTATTATCTATATATATATTTAAATGTTTTGTTTATGGATCTCTCCCTTACTGCTAGGAATTCTTTGTTCCAAATAATTCCATGTTGGTCAATTACAGGATCATGAGCAAATGGAAAGTTAGTGTTGAGTAGATGCCAGCAGGAGCTTGTGGAAAGTCAGCCACTCCACACAAAATCACCACTGTGCACGTGTTCAGCTGATACTACTAACACTGACCAGTTTATCCCTCTCAGAAATCACAGTTTCATTGGCCTATCAGTTCCAAAGTCAAAGCTGCAAGAACCCTGGAAAGTCTTCCCAGTCATACAAAACTGAAGAGGTTTTATGACAACCAAAGACATGGAAGTGCCCATTTCTAAGAAACCAAGTTTTGGGAGAAATCAAATTAGAACACAACAGCACAAAAATTCTGAGGCATTTGAATATCTTGTGCTATATTAGCTTAAGAAATGAAGGGTGTTGTAGTCACTTCCACCTCTTCATGGCTGTTTTGGTAGTGGTTCACCTACGATGGTGAACATGTCTACTTTATTTATCTAAGATAACAGATCTTTTAGCCATGGCAGTGACTACAACATCCTTAATTTGTTAAACTAATATATCGTGTAGTAATAGGAATGTGGACAGGAGGACAGCAGAAGTCCACACAATGGTAGTATTTTAAACAAAGCAGCAAGCCTACCAGTCCTTTTCTTCTGGGAGGGAACCCTCCTCCAGAAAAAGGCTCTACATCCTGGTTGATAAAATGCAGAGAACTTCATCTTAAATATCTTATTTTTAAAAACAGTCCAAGAAATGGCAATGTCCTCATATTTATCATTTTATATTTGCTGTTTCTTCTGCACAAATGACAGACTCTTCTTTATAATGAATCACCTACATATGTGGAAGTTTTTCCTGGTTATTTATTTACATCCTGCCTCAGAACTGTTTTATCTTTGGCATATTACTAAGTCTCCCTAGAAAGATTCCTGCAGCTTCTCACTTCTATATAAATTTCAACACTATACATACAGTCTATTTGGGTGAGGAACAAGCAACTGATTCTCAATTGCAAATAAAACATAAAGGTACAAGTTATTTGATTTAAAGGCACCTTTTCTCAAGCTGAACTTTATTTAAGCCTGTTATATTCCACCTCATTACAAAAATCCAAGCTGTGTCTGCAAACGAGCACAAGACTCTAGCACTGTTTCTCTTGGGTTTGCAAGAGGGCAAAGCACATAGATCAGAGAGAACACCCTGCTAATTAAACTGCAGCAGATGACTAAAAAAGAGAAGAGCTTGTCAGATGTAATAGCTACGTCAAGAATGATCAGATTAAATATGCAAAATGTGAAGTAAAGGTGGGGACAGCATTAAGCTCACATTTGAGATCTTGAACAGGCTGCAAAAGCTCTGACAGTTTCTCTAATTATTCACAGTAATGGACATTGGGAGCAAAAGGTAGGAGAGGGAAATACATTTTTCTCCATTATAGGTGCTGAGCACCAGGGCTAAAATCATGCCTGTCTGAACACTGATCAGTTTCTGCAAAGGTTAATAGCAATTAAATGTGGCAAACTAGACTAAATGAGAAACAGGTCATGATACCACTGTACTTGCAAAGAGCACAATACTTTGCAGAAGGGTATTTCTTGTTTAATATTTTTGAAGGTGCAAGAGTACTTGGAATAAGAAAGAGAAATAGGTCTGTTCCTGTTCAAATGAAGACATACAGCCCAATTTATTAGAGAAGCCAATTTTTTATACCAGAATGTGCAAATTAACTGTACTAAAAAAAAAAAGCTAACCAGGAACTCAAAACATACAAAGCCCTAAAAAAAAAAAAATAAAAATCAGTGCATATATATCTCTCTCAGTTTAATCAGCTTCAGGCAACAGTCAATTAAGCTCTTTCAAATACATGTCCCATAGCAAAAAGCATTCAAAATGGAAATTAATAAATGCAGATTTGCAAAAGAAAGAACACAAGATTAACAGATTAGAATAATGTATCTAGATGGATACATTATGGATACTAATTTATAGTCAGTTTTTAACTGAAAATACTGGTATTTGAATCCTTTTTTATTTATTCTGTTCCACTTTAGTTCCTATATTCCTATTATAAAATGAGTGAGATGTAGCTACATTTTGAGCTCTCATTCAACCACACAGGAGAAAAAAAAAAATCACGAATTGAGATTGATTTTTTTTACTTTAGTACTTAAAGAGATTAAGAAGCTACTGCCCTAATACCAAAACAAGCTGTCAGTAATTCAAGAGATTAGGGGAACAAGTATATTATCATCAATAGAGCTTTCCCCTTCACAGCAAGTAAAAATATTTTTCAGGGAAAAGAAAATCTAATTCCAAATTTACATAACAATAAATCAGGCTTATCAGATATGGAAAAACCTACGTGAAACTCTTGGTAATTCATCATTAAACATATCAAGGGAAATAAATAACAAAAAAGGTAACTTGCATTGCTATCCTCAGGATCTTCTAAACCATCAGGCCGACTGAGATTGCGTGAAGGCTGGCTACACACTACATCATCTTCTAGCTCCCAGAAGGAACTTCTAACAGGTGGTCTTTGGATCTCATCAGGATTAAAAGCACCATCTGCTCCATCTGAGGAAAAATTAATTAGGACATCTTTGTTCAGTAGACTGTATATACAGATGTGCTACCTTTAAAAATCAAAATCAAACACATTTTTTGTTTAGATAATATAAAACAATAGGAGAGAATCAGCTTCTTCCACAGGTGTTTAAAACTCTGTTCACCTTGCTGATTCCCATGATAAAATAAAGGCCATTTACTGATGTTCATCAGTTAGAAAAGGCTCTGTAAACCAGTCTGAAGACTTGGTACTTAACCTGCATTAAATGAGGCATTGCTTTTGAAACAGCAAGGCAGAATTTATATTGGGGGTGTGAAATTTATTTACCTCTTCTTTCCTGAATTGCATAAGGGTTTCCATATTGCAATACTGGTAGTCTACTTGGCACTGCAGGAACTGATCCATTCTCCTCTGAATATGGGTTGCGGAAATGTAACGGCTGCTGTGAAGTCTGTCCTTCCATCATCCTTCCAGCTTGATTTCCTGGTGTCCTGCCAAGCTCCTAAATAATGCAAAGTTCAAAATACAGTTAACCCATGGAGTCCTAGTAAAATATGAAATGTTCATGAAGTATGTCTTTAAAAGAAAAAGTCTGCTGACCTTCCTACTGTCTTTTCATTTTTGTCTTATACCAAGTATACTACAAATATCAAAAATAGTCAATGAAGACAAGAAAATACAAAGAAGATATTTTAAAGAGATATTTTTTTCTTGGTTTGTTTTCAGTTCTAATTACACAAACAGAACTGCCATGTTTTTCAGGTGTCTGCATCCTTTTTTTACAATGAAGAAAAATTAGCTAAATCAATAAAAATGGGCAATTAACAATAACAACTAAAGACCGTACACAGNGTTTTTCAGGTGTCTGCATCATTTTTTAACAATGAAGAAAAATTAGCTAAATCAATAAAAATGGGTAGATTAACAACTAAAGACAGTATGCAGTGAGAAAAGTTTTTAGAAGTTACGATTAAAAAGAAAACAATTCTTTTTTTTCCATATCATACCATACCATTCAAAACTGTAGCATTTTACTACATGGAGCACATCTTTGTACACGCTTGACATAATTCCGTAAGAATTCATGAGTGGCAGACATTTAGTGAACTATTAAGTACATTGCACTGCATCCCTTCTGATATTTAACAGCAATATTAGTATCAGATCATTATTTTAGAAATGATTGAATAGAACTCTTCCAAAAGTTAATATACTTATAATTCTAGATTCCTGCATGTAAACCATCCATATGATAGTAATTACAAACTGTAAAGGGGTTTTATAACTTAAAATTCATTAAAACTCTAAGCCAGTATAGGTCTTAAAATTAAGTGATTAATTAAAGTGACTTGAGTGTGGTCAATGCATCAGCTGTAATTTATCCCAATAAAAATCCTTCTCATCCTTCCATTCAGCTAAGTGGGTTAAGAGATAGGGAGCAATATGCCATGAAAATCAAAAGGAATATGCCATTTAAATTCAGAACCAAGCAAAATATTCTGAGATATAAATATGAAAACAATAATTAAAAATAGGGACTGTTAAGGGAGACATGCTTTCCAGTAATGTTCTTTCTGATTAGTATTTTCTTCTGGGTTCATGTTTAATACTTGCTGGTGTGATGCTAAAAAAACCCACAAAGACTGAAGTGTATCTTTTCCCCAAAAGACTTTAAACTGAAACTTAAAACCAAAGCTTCAATTACTAGTTCAACTCTGTAAGAATTAAAAGTCTGTTTAAGAAAGGAACAATTTTTTTTTTTTCTTTGCAAACAGGTGAACTTCCGATCAACCTCTTGAACAGAAAAATGCAAATATCAAGTACCAATAGCTACTCTGAAAACAAAACACTACTCAAACGCAAAAAGACCTCATGTAATGGATGGCATCCCACCTCTAGAAACAATATAAAGCTATGGCAGTGTTACTTTACATTTATAAACTAAAAGGAACATATGATTAAAACAGGTAAGATTGAAAAGCTAGGATTGAGTGTTTTAGTGAGTGTGTAAAATCTAAGTAATTCATCTTTACTCAATACAAAGCATGAACAATTAATTAGCAATGAAATCAAGTTTCTCCTTTTTAAAACCAATTTCTTCTGCAATACAGAAGCAGTTTAAAATGAGAGGCAGTAGCATCAGTACTTTAATTTTAGCATTACATACAATTAAAATAGAATGTAGATCAACATGACTGTAAAAAGGGGGTGCAAAAAAACCTTTGCCAGAAGTTGGAGAGCTAGGGTAAAGAGTGATTAAAAAAAAATATATATATCAAAGGCTATCTAAGTATGTAAATAAAACAGAAACAAAGGAATTTCATAGGTTTGAAGAGACAGAAATTTTTTAGAAAGCTATGGTTGGTGACATTTATAAAGAAACACTAATCATGAGTATAAATTGAAATGCTATTTACTACTATCCCATGCTTAACCTTTTACATCATGGGTCCAGTCTAGCAAGGCACTTTGATTCTTCTTTGTAATGTAAATATCTATAAATTTGGTAGATAAAGTTCCAAGCTTTTATAAGCTTCATACAATATTATTATTAGTAGTTATTATTAGTAGTACAGTTGTTGCTTTTATATGTGGTGTTTAAAATTACTTCCTCCACCTAAACTAGCCAGACCAAAACTCAAACTTTAATGAGTTCTTTTGAACTAGAAAAATATGAGAGATTTATTAAAAATTATATCCTTGGTTAAAAAAAAAGATAAATTCAATATCAACTACTTGACAACCTAGAATTTTACAAAAAAAATTAACTAGCTTTATCTGGAAGTTTAGTTTTGTTTCAGTTTAACAGTATTAAATGTCTGGTTTTACTAAGTATCTCTCCATACTGGAATTGTAAACTTTGAAATAAAGTTTCAAAGAAAAATCCCAACTTTTCACAGTACCATGCAATACTATCTGAATGTAATAAATACATTATTTCACTTTTCAGTAAATCTGGCTTTGATTAATTGCCAGATAATACCTCAGAGGTACTTCTATATTCGCATTAATATTTCTGAATGTGTGACAATACCTTGTCGCTGGTAAAGAGTTCCAACTGTGATGCCAGTTCCTTTATTCGTCTCTCTTTTTCTGCCAGCTGAATCTATATGAAAAGAAGATTAAGATTCTTGTATTGGTGAATGGAAACTACATCCCTGCATGTTACATCATGGAAACAAAGATCCCTGATTGAGGTAATCTTTCAGATGAAAACAGTTTTGTCTACTAGAGTTACATGCAACACGCAGTGTTACTATAAATCCAACCCAACAATTCTCACCAAGTTTTATCTGCTGGATAACAGCAGTTCATTAGCAGCCTTTTCTTGCCAGCTTTCAGTGAACAGTTGTGGAATGACAAAATTCTATGCTAAAAACAAGGAGTAGTATCAGTGCCACCAATGGCAGGAGGGGCACCACTGCCTAGACACAGCTGTAGGTTTGCAAGCCTCATCTCTTTATTTCTGAAGAAAACTCTTGGCATTTCCTATGTCCCACCAAAGAACTTGAGAGATCCAAAAGCTACTCCTGCCTCAAAGACTCTGCATTTGTTTCACTAACATCTACCTTGCGTCTCTGTTTGGGAGGAGGTGCAACTGACACATTACACAATTCTTCCTGGCTTCAAAATGATGATTTAAATAATCTCTCACTACAAAGTACTATTTTATTTATATTCTTCCTTTAGAGACTGCCTCTTTCCCTGTTTTTCTAATATCTAAGCTCAATGCTTAGCATAAGTGCTTATCAATCTTTTCCAATTCTGAAATTCCTTCTCCTAGTTCAGGTCAATGGAGCAAAATCATCTAACTGCAAAGAAAAGCTTACTTTTCCTCTACCACCTGCACCTTCCTGAATTACAGCAATTTTTAATTGCAGTCAAAATGCTTTCAATCATGGAACCAATTATTTATTACTCTTGCTGTTAAAAAGTTCAATTTATTTCACCTTAAATAATGCATGGCCAAATAGTAAAATAAACTGGAAAGAGTCATGCATTTTATAAAACTGAAATTAGAGCTTTGCAAAGTGTCAGAAAAAGATGGCTTAAGGAGGACTGAAATAAACTGTAGAGTAATTTGGCATTTTGTAAAGAAAAAGTGCTTTAATTACTAATAAAAAAGGGTTCCCAGTAGAACCAATACAGTCACAGTTCAGTTTAATCGTTTTTCATCACAATGAGCAGAAATAAGCAACAGAGGCAACTGCATTATCACCATTAGACTGAGAACCAGCAGAAAAGTTGGTCTCATGAACATTTGTTGCTCTTATCCCTATTGACCTAAAAAGGTAATTTAGCATAAGCATTACTATCACATAACCTCAAAGATTAAGGCTCCTTGTAAGCTAAAGCTGCCCATTATGCTTGACTTTCTGGTGAATGTGTTATATCACTCTACCAAGACTACAGCTGGGGTTTTCCAAATTAAATTCTTGCATGATTTTAAAAACAATGGATCACTCCTCTCTCTCTACTGAGTTCAGATAAAATGCATTAGATATTACTACACTGATAATCCAATACAGAATATGAAGATTTTAGACAAACACACCAATCAATCTTCCTGTTGGTATTACAGTAAGCAGCAGGAAATTAGAAATCCCTTGCCCTTTTTTTCCCATAATACAAGAATACATAATTTAGGGGGTTGTCTAAATCCACAGTATTAAAAAGAATGATGGCCAGCTTGATCTTAGCAGACCTGTCTTACTTTAAAAGAAGCATTACAAGACTGTATTGTTTCTTCAAGAGTTGAATTTGTATCTACGGCCAAAATGTATTTAGTGTGCTTTCCTTATTAAAGCTCTTCATTACTTGAACTATCAGAAATAAGCAGCCATGTTAAGAAGAGGTAACTATTCATTGTCATAAACAAAACCTGTAACTTACTTTATACTGATCCTCCATTGCTGCCAGCTGTAATTTTATACTCTCGTTGATTTTCACTTGTTCTTTCCACTTCAGCTCCAGTTTAGCTAATTCATCAGCATAAACACTGCATTTCATCTTCTCATCCTAAAGTAGTTTATACCATGGCATGAAATATTTAGTCTTAAAAGATTTTCCCTCCCACCCCCAAAAATGTCACTGTGTTAGCTCCATGCTTTTAAAATGAAACCATTTACAAATGGCTTCTACAAGCTTTATTCAAGACTCTGAAATGGTCAGGACCACAGAACACTGCATAAATGATGTTCAACAGGCATTCCTTTCCTTGAGTTCTCAACAAGTTGATATTCCTCTAGAGTTTCAGTTTCAAGTTTCTTTTTACCCTAATACTGCTAACCATGATTATTCTTTCAAGTACCTCACTTCGATACAAAACCTTTCACAAGTGACTTTTACAATCTAAGTATCTTTCATCCAGAAGGTCAAAGGCAAAGCTTTATTAAAAAATCCCTATGGAATAAACAGCCAGCAGAAGCCAATGTAGGCTCTCCATGGACAGGGTCATAAGCAGAATTACAGGACAGTTATTACATCCTGGAAAACTTACTAAAATAGAATAACATCACTGTGATAAATAAAAGAAACAAAATGAAGACAGACAAGACAACACTCAGAAAGAATTTCTCAAACTGTTCTCAACTTTTCACCCATGTCACTGATGGAATACTCCATTATCATACACACATCCAAACTGGTTAAATGAAAATCAAGTGCCAACTTTGGTCAAGACAACCAAATAAATGCCTTTATGTATGACTGAGCCCAAGACAGTTGGCAGCACCCACTCGGGTGTGAAAACACTGTAAAAGCCATGACAGGCAGATAGGGAAGTTACTTTGCTTTGGACAGTGTATCAGATCAACACTGCCACACTTGTTCCAAACATGAGCTGGCTTACTACAAGCTGCTGTATTTGATTTATAAAAAGCATGTGGACTTCTGTTTTACTATATCTTGCTGGACCCTCTAAAGCCATACATAGTCAAGAGCTGACTGAACAAAAATGTGTTTCCTAATGTTAAGATTTCTACCATAAACATGGTGTATCACACAAACAAGGAAGGCAGCTCAGCTGGGTAGGCCTTGTGGTTTTAAGGCTTAGCACCTATAGCTACTTTTTGTTCAGCTTTCCAAAGCAGCTGTTTACTTACTGCCAACATTTGCTTGCATTTCTTATACTTCTCTGTTTTCTCAGCAATCTCTTTATTCATTTCACGCACTTGCTCCTTTACCATGGATTCCGAAACTATGTCAGATGAAATGGGGCTAACTGTGAACATTGAAGAAAGAAACAAGAACATTGATTTTTTTTGTTCCATAAAGTTTATGTAAGAGAGATGACAGCCCAGATTTGAGAGTGCATCAAAAACAGAGACAATCAGCATTATGTGCTATGTACAATCAGCAACTGTACTGGCACATCTGTGTTCAGTTCTGTCACACTGAGAGAAGATCAACATAAATACACACATATGTAGTACTCTCCCAAGAAAGAAAACGAAGTAAACACCAGAATGTGTATGCTATCATTCTAAATACTCTATTCTTACATAAAAACACGGAAGTACCTCAGCGAACTACTTCACCACACTATCACTGAGCTTGCTGGAATTGTATGTTTTAAGAAACTTGAATTTACTTTAGACAGGAGGAAACTGATGGAAATTACAACCTTTGGTCTTTACAGACAGCCAGAACCTGACAGTTATAAAATAACACAGAAAAAGCTGATCAGCCTTTTTGGCACTTATCAATTTAAACTGAACAATAAAATCACAGAATGGTTTGGGCTGGAAAGGACCTTAAAGATCCTCTAGCTCCAATCCCCCTGCCATGGGCAGGGACACCTTCCACTACACCAAGTGCTCAGAACCCCATCCAACCCTGGCCTTAAACACTCCAGGGGATGAGGCATTCATAACTCCTTTGGGAAGCCTGTTCCAATGCCTCACCAGCCTCATGGTGAAGGATTTCTTATTTAGTTTTAACCTATTACATATTGAAGTTTTAGGATATTATTTTTTGCAATAACTTAATAGTTCATAATAATTATAAACAGTTTTTAATAAACCACTACTCCTATAATTCATGAAAATAGTCAGTAGACTTGACCTTGCCATTGCATAATCAGAACTTTTCAGCAGATTGATTTTACAGTAGAATGTTATAGTGGATATGTTGAAAATTTGAGTAAGACTTTCTTTTTAATAAACTGTTTCTTAGCTTATCAAAACCATCTCTGTTAACCATGAAGCAGAAATTCAAGAGTACAATTCTACTGACATTAGCAAATAGCAACTGATACATGAACTTCTTTATGTTACCATTTGGTAAGAGACAAAATATTTAGCTCAATCTTCACATCTCTAATTAATGCTTCAATTTAACAGAACAAGTCCACCTACTTTATACTACAAATACTATTAGTGACTACTTCACACAGACAACACTCTCAGGCTTATAAAGACAGACAAAATTTAAGCTGTTGATACCTGGAGATGTAGACAACTTTTTGTCTGTAAGGATGGCAGTAGCTGTCTCAATGTTAGATGCATCTGGCAGTTTCTGTTGATGCCCTGCAGTTTTCTTTGTGAAAAGAAATTTTGTTTTGGTACTTGATTAAATGAAAACCAAAGCACAAAGATATGTACCTTGCAAAATGTATAATTTTCTCCAAAATTGGACAAAACTGCTCATTTAAACAGAAGGTAATAATAAACATACAAAAACATTTAACTCTGCTGAGATTGCTTCAGACTACGATTTTTGTCATTTTACTTGTTGAAGGTCTTTTTCCCTAGAAAGAGTAATTTCTAAGCAAATTATTAGAAAAATCTCATTTTCTAGAGAATCAGTTACACTTAAATTCATTAACTTAAATCTAATGCTACATTAGAAAAATAGAGTCTGTATCAGGAATGTCTGCTGGACTTCTGGAGCAAAAGTAATGAAATCTGGTGTTTGCTGTAAGATGAACAACACTGGCAAAGATAAGGAAGATTTAAGGAAAAGCCACAGATGTTCTGATATGACACCTCATTCACCATTGACCTTCTGGATGAGAAGATGACTTTTTTATGCAATGTTCTGTGGATAAGAGAAATACTTAAGTCTCATTTTTTTAAGAATTCATATTTGCACATCTTGCCACCGTGCATAGGCCTTTTCCCTGTTTGAGGTCCATCTTCAACTCCAATTTTTACAAAATTCTGAAGAACACTTCTCTCAAATCTGTTTGAAACTGGCTGACAGGTTCGGTTACTAGGTGGCCTAAGACTTGTATCATCATTTAAAAAGATTCATTTATTTATGAAACAGATCTTGGAAGAGTGATATGATTACAAAATACATAGGGAATACAAGTCCATACTGTGTTGTGGACACTTCTTCCCCACTTGGCATTTAAATCCTACTTCAAATTCTCTATTTCCCCCATTGGTGGGCTTGGGGGTTTTTGTGGTGGTACTGGATAAAGGCAGTAATTATGGATTTTCCCAGCTTCAGTTTCAAAATTCTACCTTGAACAATGTAATGCTTATAGGTCCATCCAAACTCTACTAGGCTTCTATGCCAGCTGCTATAAATTCTATGCTTGGTTTGGACAACTACTCAAAAAGAATCATAGAAGTAATTTAGGTTTGTGAAATAAAATGGTAAAGAGTCATTGCTTACCACACATATTAATCCTTTTTAAAAGCATTAGTTTTCGCAGAAGGAAATAAAATTGTTGTTGAAAAGTAACCAAAAAAGTAGGTGCAATTTATCCCATTCTACTTACTGCCTGTTCTGTAAACTTGTTTACTTGTTTTTGAAGTTTTTGACATTCTTTGAATTTTTCCTTGTAATGGTCAGCAGCCATTTGTAGACGAAGCTTCAGATCTTCAACTTCTCTGCGCAGTTCCTGCTCCACTGCGTTTGAAGCTTCCTTAAAAACAAATACAGAAACTGTTCTCCTTTTTGTTCAAATACCACAATTTCCCAAAAAGTCTTTTTTCAATTAAAAAGCATGATGCTCCATGTAAGTACCAAAGCTCCTATTTTCTTTATGGGAAAGAAAGGAATAGCACAAGTAGCAGAGCACAGAGAGAGGCAGGATATGGGCTGAACTTCATTCCAAGCAGGACACACTGGGGGATGTAAACAAGCACTGCTATAGTACCAGAGGCAAGGAAAGGAGATTCTTATTTTATGGGCTCATTAATGTATATCTGAAGTCTGAATGCACAGGAAAAGTCTGAACACTTTCCAGGGGATGTTCCAGCTATCCTACAGACAAGTACAGCCACACAGCACAAGTGCAGAGTCCACAACTCTGGGAGTGGTTCCACTAAGCTACAACACTGATACACAAGCTACACAAACCACATCTGGCAGCTGCACACAGGTCATGTCAGATACTTGCTGGTAACTTGAGGCATTCAGATGACTTGCTACTTCTTTCATAATACATTTCAAAACACATTGTATACAACAAACTCTTGGGGAAAAAACCATGCAATTCCTTGACATTTTAAATATAGTAGTTCTTTTGAGTGTTAAAATATTACAGTACTATTTTAATTGTGATCAGCTCCATTTATTTTCTTCAAACAGACTATTACAGTTATTCTAGTTGCAAATAAATGCAATGCAGTTGCAGTCACTGAAGATCATTGATAAAGTTCACTTTCATCAAAACGATGAAACATATATTAGCTCACTATATTTTTATCCAAGGCTAAGGTCAAGACAGTTTCCATTATGTTAATATATTTATACTTATAAGTACTCAAAGCAAAATAACTTTGATCACAAATATTGGAAGGACTTGTAAGAATTCAGAGAGAATCTATCAATGAGAAAAGAACAATATAAAATAACCCAAGTTTCTACCAATACATTTTCTTATTTGAATGGATATTTTATGCTACGGTGGCTCACTTAACAGAATTAAGACAGAAAGAGGATTCAAAATGACAAAAATAATGTATTATTCTGTGAAAATAATGTGGGAAGAAGTAGATGTGAGTAATAGCAGAAACCTCCTTTCTGACCAAACTTCCAAATCAGCTAACATGCACTTGATTTAAGGTAGTATATTGAATGCTGAAAGAGAATTTCATGGTTATTTGCACTAATCCTCCAGAAAGCTATTTTATTCCCCATCTTCAGAAAAGCTTCAGTAAAGATTTTATAAATACAGATAAATTTCAATATTAAATCTGACAATTTACCTGTTCATTTTTCAAAGCTGTGATTTTTATGAGTTCAGCTAAAGCTTCATCAAGTTGCTTTTTTAATTTTTCATTTTCCAGACGTGCACTGTGAAGATCTGCCATTGTCTTATCACGCACATTTACTGCATCACTCAGCTCTTTTGACATCAGAACAGCTTCTTGTTTGCTGGCCTGAATCTGATCTTCAGCTTTCCGAAGCTGCTCTTTCAAAACATTTGCCTCATCCTAGGAAAGAGAAGAGATGGAAGAGAATTCATCATTTTTTGAGTCAAAGCTTAAATAAAGCTTGGTATAGGGATTAGAAACATCTGAAAGAAAACCCAAGTTTTCCTGGTAGCTTTAGCAAAACTACTAAATCAAGAAGTCAGTACTGTGCACATAATACACAAGTGCGATTTTCCCCACTTGTCTTCTTTGCCAGCAATGATGTCAAAATTTATTTAACTACAAAATAAAGGCAAACTTTATTTCATAGTGAAATAGTTTCACTATGAAATAAAAGTTTCAATTCTGAATTTTTGTTGGAATTTCAGCTTCAGTTTTAAACGTAAGACCAAAAGAAGCCTGTTTTCCACATCTCTGTTCTTATCGCTGTAGAACTCCACCATCAAAAGCAAAGTTCATCCCACAGAAATACACTGAAGGTAACAAAAGAGCAAGAGGTTTTACAGTGCCTACAACTGGTTGATGAAGAACACTGTAAAGCAGCTTTGGGATGTTTTTCTCACAGCTCTTACTTCCCAAGATCTTGCACAACAAGCTTTCAGAGGGAAAAGAGAACAAATAGTAATGAAGAACAAGCTGCAGCATGTAGCACTAAGCACACAGAGCAACCCAAAAGGCAATGGACCAAGCTGAACTACCAGCCTCTCACTCATCAGAGAAGGCCAACATTACAAAAAATAATTTTAAAAAATAATGTGTTTTTTTTAAAGAAGCTATTATATAAAGTAGTCATCACCTCTGGGCTCCCTGATGACATAATCATCTCCTATTCTTGAGTCTAGACATAAATTCAGCTTTCTCTAGTCTATTATTTGTTAATTTTTTTAATATCACTTAAGTCCAGAGGAATATTAATACATTTTGAAATTATTTAAGAAGAGGATAGACAAGTAAATGCCCTGAAGTCCTGTCTCCTAGGTATTTTCACAGGACATGGTACATTGGTAACATATTTCAGTAAATATTTGCAGTTTCACAGTGTGAGATAAAACTATTAATGATCCCACCAGAAACATCAAAAGCACTTAAAGATTAATAAATGACATAAATGTTTGACTGCTTCAGTACTGACACATATCCAATTCCTTCAAAACAAATCTAGTAGTTTTATTTTATTCAGTAGTAATTTAACACATTCAGAAACAAAACACCAGAAAAGAGACTAAAATAAGCTGTAGCTTAAAGCAAGACAATATGCTCTTTTTAAACTCTATGTCCATTCTCAACAGCACTACTTTTCCACTTAAATATTATATTCGTAAGTCATCTTACTTTAAAACAACTTCTTGTCTTTTGAGATCCAAGTTGCTTTTCTGTAAGAAGACTGGCAAGATACACAAGAAAGATGCTTGCAAAATCTGACTTTTCCATGCTAGCCTCAGAGGCTATGTCTAAACTGACTCTCTAATTTGGATCAACAGCACATTTGAAAAGCACAACTCCTAGGCAATTTCATTATTGCCTATCACACTGCAGATCAGAGAACAATCTCAGGGCACAGAAACTGCATTCCTTTTGGATGAAATGGAACAGGATGATGTACATCAGGAAAAAAACCTGATAGTTATTCTATTGAGGGTTTACCCTGGCTGGATGCCAGGTGCCCAAAAAAGCCACTCCACTGTTCTCCTCCTCAGCTGGACAAGGGGGAAAATATAACAAAAGGTGTGTGGGTTGGGATGAGGACAGGGAGAGATCACTTAGCAAATACTGTCATGGGCAAAAACAGACTCAACTTGGGGGGAAAGTTAATCTAATTTATTACCTGTCAAGTCAGAATAGGATAATGAGAATTAAAACCAAATCTAACACATCCAGACCCCAACCTGTCTTTTCAGGTTCAACTTCACTCCCAAATTCTCTATCTCCTCTCCTCCAGCAGCACAGCCAGGACGGCGAATGGAGGCTGCAGTCAGTTCATCTGACACGTTGTCTTTGCTGCTCCTTCCTCCTCGAGGGGAGGACTCCTCACTCTCTTCCTCTGCTCCAGTGTGGGGTCCCTCCCTCGGGAGACACTCCTCTGCAAACTTCTCCAACGTGTATCCCTCCCACAGGCTGCAGTTCTGCATGAACTGTTCCAGTGTAGGATCCCATCCCTGGGGCGCAGTCCTTCAGGAACAGACAGCTCCAGCAGGTTGCCTGTGGGGTCACAGGTCCTGCCAGCAAACCTGCCCCAGTGCAGGCTTCCCACAGAGACACAGCTTCCTTCAGGCACATCCACCTTCTCCAGCAGGGGGTCCTCCACAGCCTGCAGGAGGCAGCCTGTTGCACCAGGGTCTTCACCACAGGCTACACAGGAATCCCTGCTCCAGCACCTGGAACTTTTACCCCTCCTTTACTGACCCTGATGCCTGCAGAGCTCTTTCTCCCGTGTTCTCGCTTTTCTCTTCAGCTGCAATTCCTCTCACCCAGTTTCCCCCTCTCCCATACCCTCCTTCAATGTGTTACTGCAGAGGCACTACCATCGTCACCCACTGGCTCAGCCTTGGCCAGTGGTGGGTCCACCCTGGGACCTGCTGGCATTGGCTCTGTCAGGCACTGGCTGGTGTTGGCTCTCAGGGGAACCTTCTGGCAGCTTCTCACAGAAGCCACTCCACTACCAAAACCTACACAAACCAAATACAGATATCCATAGCACCCAGCTAGAACTAAGTCTTAAGTAACCCTATGTGGACCATGGACAGCATAAATATGAGTTCTTCAGCAAATTCACTCTCCTGTTACACCACACTGCTTGCTAAGCACAGTACTGCCACAGGCACCTCTTCCTTCAAAACCCTATTGTCACTGCAGAGCTCTCAGTCAGCATTGAAGCTTGATTGAAGCACATTTCACCTAACAAGTTCTTCAGCAATCATTCCAGGTCTCCTCTTTTCTTCTCCATCACTCTCTATATTAAAAACTTTTTCCTCAAGCTCCTTTCCTTTCTCATGAAGCTAAAAGCAACGCGGGAGTACACCACATTTACTGAACTCAAAAACCACCTTTTCACACAGAGTCAATCTCAGTCCATCATGTGACACCTCAACAAGCTCAAAAGGTGCAAAACTGGAAAAAATCTGTCTTTTCAGCATTTTCTGCATCTACAGAGAACATCATAATCCTCATGCCTCTTAGCCTGTATCTTGGTGCCTTCTTCAGCTTCTTCCTTTCTCTTGTCAAGCATATACAACATTAGATATGTTTATTCACATCAGGCCAATTATATTAGTACTGCTTACCTTGTTTGATGAGGAGTGCAAAAAAGCTTTCTTCATATTTTCTTTTTCAGCTATTAATAGCTGTAATCTGCCAACCTCCTCTTTATAATACGATATCATGTTTTCTTTGTTTGCATCCAAATTCTTAAACGTCTGGATTTCTTTAACTAGTTTGGTGTTTTCTATTTCTGTATTCTTCAAGTGTATCTGCAATGATGCTAAAACATGTCAAACTTCTTCCACATTAGGAGAACTACGGTTCACCTGTCTATTTATGTGCTCACTAAACTCTAATTTCTTTTAACTTGTGGCAGATTAGAACCAGTAAAGAGAAAAAGTAAACATTTGATATTATCACTGCCCTACAGACCAAACTTTCTGGCTGGAATTCTTTCAGTATGGTCACCTAAAAACAGCTCCACTCTACAGCTAGAAGTTAAAGCTCTAATTTTTCTCCACATCAAATTAAGTTATTCAGGACTCACTCCTCTCTTCACAAATGCTGGACAACTAAGGACAAGCAAAAGAGTATTGACTTGAAGAAAAATAAAGAGAAATTAAACTTCCAGTAGTAACTGCCCACAGCCATCTAAGCAAACAGGTCTACATCAGGAATATTCATTTTCAATGATAGTAAACTACTTTTAACAACTCTGCCTACAATAATGCAAAATAGCTCCTACACTCAAGTTTTCCAGTCAGACTAGAAGATCTGTGTTATTTACAAAGGGATTCCATGCTTGTAAAAGATGCTTTGAGATTTTATAATCTAGGAACAGAAATAATCTTTTAAATACACTTGGTCTGTTTCACACAACCAAAGGATTTCACTATTTTAGCATATAAAGTTTTTCTGCTTTGGGGGGAGGGAGGGTGGCAGTAGATTTTATTCTATATATGGGTGTCTCTCAATACCAGCAAAAGAAATCAGCCATGCTAGTAAAAACAATGCAATAGAGAACCTACTACAGGCTCCAGAGTGTTATACACAAGGCTCAAGAAGAGGAATTTAGAAAACAAAGTCTAGAGAGAGCATTTAAATGACTAAAAAGTATTTTAGTTATGAAAAAGTGTGTTAAAGATGATCGGTTATTGGGTGATGCACTGTATAACTGAAGAATTTTCTCACTAGAATCTATTATTTTTTGTTACTATGTCTGAGCTTTAACAAATTGGTGATTCATTCGCCTTCTCAGAGACTTTTTTATACCATGGTTGAATTCAGATGCTGTTTTCCTTATTCATTTTTATATGAGAACATCTATAACTATCTTAAAGATACATTCACAGAAGTTACCCATTTCCTTTTTTCCTCAACAAATTCAATTTATTAGACTTCTCCATAAAACATTATTACCTTTGTTTCAAACCACTTCATTCCTGTGTATACAGGTACAAGTAATAAAGTTACCTTATAAAGTTCTTTTTCATCTTTTTCTGTCTTTAACACACATTCAAGTTGCTCCTTCTCAAGCATCACTTTCTTCAGTTTGTCCTTCAGACTAAAACATTGAAAAATTAATTATACAGAACCATTAAAATAGAAAATCCATGCATACAATAAAAAGTGTTAGTAAAAAAAAAAACACTTTTGGGGAAAAAAAAGTAAAATAAGGAAGGTAAGGAACAAAAGACTAAGTACCTGTCTAACTCAGTTTCTTTTGCAATGGCTTTCTGAGTAACAGTCATGATATCTTCTTCAAGCTGGAGAACTTTTGAAGCAGCCTCATCATGCTTCTTCTTCAAATCATTATTTTCCCTTTTAAAAGCTTCTGATGTTTGAATATTATCCTTTTAAAAAAATTGCAAATAGATGCCATTTAAGAATGTGAGTCTTCAGAACTAAAACATGCTATTTGAATTAATGCCAAAATATGGCCATTAGATTTCTTCTCTTCCTTAAAACCTATAACAAGTCCATTTCAAGTATACATAAATAAATATATATTGAATATTGCTATGCACAGTTCAAATATTAATAAGGGGTCAATAAGGAGTTTGTTTGGGCACAAGCATCAGTTACTCAGCGCCTACCAAAGACTTCAGAGTACAGGATAAAACACATTATTTCCTATCTTTTGCCTATTTCCTTTAGGCAAATGAACCACTGACTGTCTAGCTTAAAAAACAAAGAATTTTTATTTCTCTTTGTACTTGCTTTTACTTAAAAAGAAGAGCTTGCATTTTTCCAGACAGTTACACCACAGTAGAAAGCCACAGTAAAGACAACTGCAGGCAAAAGGAGAAATAAAACAAAAGAAAACAAAATCCTGATTTAGAGCTGGTTACTACATGACACTGTCCTAGCTAGAACATACAGAAGGTCTCACATAGTTCAAGGAAGTTCATACAACCATTGTGGGATTTATGGAAGCTGAGACAGAGGATGATGACAACACCCAGATTCCTTTGTCAGAAAACTGACAAATACAAGATGGGAAGCCATTGTTAAGTATTGCATTCGTTATCTAATTACAGTAATGTCCATACTGTTCTAAAGCAGTGAACAGCTGAATGCCACCTCCACTGCAGCAAAACAGCCCTTTACAGTCAGGCTATCTTAAATAAGCCTGAAAATGCGGTTTTTTTCAACACAACTACTTTCTTGAAAAAAAAGAAGTAAGTAATACTAAAGTAGATCACACATACTGAGATAACATGCTACCTTTTTCTGATATCAAGGTATGATAAAGCTCAGTTTATTATCAACCATGACAGTGATATGAATCAAAGTGTAAAACAAGGTCAAGACAGACTGACCAACATACCTAACTACAGCATGACTTAGGAGGTTTGTGTAGATACTAAGGTACAAGTTGTCTTTCTGCTCTTTGATTTGGAAGATTAAAGCACTTCTTCATCTATTCATTTTTAAACAAAGCTCAATGCCCTGAAATAACAAGACTGTACTGTTACACCAAGAGAAATACATCAGCCAGACTTTACGAAGAACCCCTACTGGCCAAATTCCAACCTAACAAACAATGTTTTAAGTACAATAAAATATAATGAGCACTGGTTTTAGTCATTAATTGTCAAGATACACTGTTCGCAAGTATAATTAAGCCCCACTTTTACAAGCAACTAAACAGAAGTTTGAGCATTATGATTTTTTTATTTTTGGGGGGGAAGGGTGGTTGAGGGGTAGGCTGAACTGAGGAGTGGCAAATGTATCTGATGACCCACTCACGTGCTACACACTAAACCAGCATGTAGATTTTTATTTTTGTTAAATATGCTATATAAAAGGACTAATATATTACAACTATTTAAACTTTAAATGGCTTTCTTATGTCTTAATATAAAAAAGAATTTCAAGAGATCATAATGTGCCATCTTTTTTTTAAAAAACACCATTGGAGAAGATAATCCAAAGCTTTCATAAGGTCTTTATTTTTGAAGAGCTATCAGAAAAATATATGTACTTGGAGTAATGAGGGCAGGATATTTTAATTAAAGTTAGTATTCCAAGTAAAACTTGCTATATAACCAGCAGCAACAACACACTCTATAACTGCTTGTCTCCCCTAGTGCAGTGGAGACTAATTACTTGCCTCTGTTTTGAAAGCCTAGTATAGTAAAAAGTCTATTTCAATGCATATCTGTGTTTTCTCTAAACACCACTTTGGTATAACTGTAACTGTTGTAACCCAAGTGCCTTCAAAAGAATTTAATCTGATACATTATATATACAAACTGTACAAACAGTTCAAACAGGCTGCCAAAGGTAACATATATTAAAAGGAATTAATAGCCTGAAAAAAATTCTCTCCACAAACAGCATTACAATTGATGCTGCTTTGCTAGTTATTCTAAAGGGACATGGTACTAAAATGTAAAAGTTCCATACTTAACAGATTCTCACCTAATAAACTTGTTTAGATACAACCAAAGCCTACAGTTTTTAAAGAAAAAAAAAAAGGATTAATTTTTAGAGACGACTTGTTATTTTACAGAATTCTTAGTAATTCAATTTAGATTCAGCAATCCCTAGTCCCATGCATTGGTTACAGTGGTTTCAGAGCCTGTAAAAATTAAAATTAGTGCTCTTAGACTATTTTACAGGTAAAGTCAACTGTATTTAGAAGGAGTCTAAAGGGGAAGAATATAATAAACACATCAACTAAATGTACAACCCCTCTTACACAAAAGATAATTACTTTCTGTAATCATTGCTTTAATTCAATTATCTCATACATCTACCAATATTATATATTTTCTTCCACCTTCTTAACAAAGGAATAAAAAAAAGCACAGCAAGAGCATAAACCATTTTAATGAACTGGCTTAAGAACAACCAACAATTTTCAGGTTATTTTTAATCCAGTTACAAATGCAGCTCCAACATCTCCTTCCCTAGAGTTCCAACAGGCATTAGGGTGGAAGTGGGAAGCAAACTGCACCACAAGGGTCAAGAGTAAGCAACCAGAAATTATTTACATCAGCTTACTGCTGCAAAAGAAGTGGTTATCAAAACAAAAATTCCTGTTACTACTAAGAGTCTCATTAGTAAAATGAAACAATAAAAATTCAATGAGTTGTCAAGTGAATTTTCCTAGAACCAAAATTCTACTTTGAAAACCTTGATGTACTTTTAGATAGGGAACAAGAAGTATAGGAGGTTCCAAAATCTTTACTGCTATTCCAAAATGGCAGAAGTTTTAAGGTTGATTATTTTAAAAATAATTTCACTGTAATTCCATGCAACACTGTCTTTATAAAGCTATTATAAGCTCTATGTAAAGGATATGGAAAGTTATCCTGGGGTCATCTTTGAAACATGTGTAAAATCTATTTAATAAATAAATTCCCGCTCCAAAAAGGACTAAAATTTTTTCACTTGAGAATGGAATAGCCATAATGTTTCTAAATTCTCATTTTTTTAAGAGAAAATCACAGCAAAAATCCACATGTTCAACAATGAAGAACAGCACACTTTGCCTACTTATTCCTAACTTCTAATGGATTTTTACAACAGCAGTAAAACATTGCTGAGCACAGTCTGGTTAATGGAATGGTACAGATATCCCTTCCTATGACCAGCACATCCAACACATTTTTCAAACATGCTTTAGGTAGAGAGAGTTCCAGCAGACAGAATAAAATACTTGAAAAATACAATCCAAGACTATTTCCAGACGTGACACCTTGCTGTATGGCAATGGTCACCATGGATTTTTACGCTTCATCTTCCCTTTCCATAACAGGTAGAATTCCCTACAGACCTTTTCAAAGTCATTCCACACCTAAAGCATTCACCTTTGATTAATGGCTAGTATCTGCAGCCTTTTTTTTACTTTTTAGTGAATGCATACACTGTAATGAAGACGGGGGAAACGTTAAAAATGAGCTATGCAGCTCACACCAAAGAGGTTAAATCACTAAATAAAAGGCAATCTATTTAAAAACAAAAATTTAAAAACCCAAAAAAAAACAAACAAACACCAAAAAAAAAAAAAAAAAGCAGCACCACCTTTCAGCTGGATTGATTTATCTGGATGATGTAATTTAATGTCAGAGGAACCATTATATTTGGTATCCTACAGAGAATTTAGGGGGCTTAGATCAATTATCTGCAGGAGCCTTTTCTTCATCCCACTAACATCACAGCAGCTCCACCAGAATCACATGAAACATTTCTCTGACATCATACTCTGTTTAAAAGACCTCTGAGTATAAATGATGAACACAATATAGCACCATTGCAGCCAGTGCAAAATCTGAGTCTGCCCATAACATGACATGGAAGTTCTGAAAGGAAATCTCAAGTTCTAACTGTTCTTTCTAAAAGAATTTAAGCATTCAGTAAAGTAAAACAGCAAAGCAATTCTAAATAAACTCAATGACATTAAGCTTTTATCCTTGTGACTATGACTTGCAACAGAAATACTGCTCTAAAAAACGCTGCAGACAGTCTATTTTGAAAATCTAAGAGGTCACAGTGGTGGTACCTAAACATCGTAAAAGTGATCAAAACTACAAAACTAAGGTTTAAGTGTGTAAGAGTTCATCTAAGTTACGTCAGTCACTCAATTACTGACATGAAGATTACAAACATGCAAGCTTTTGCAGAAGGCAGCTGAAGCATTTACACACACTATGATTTTGCAGCATATGTCAGAATGTTAATTTCTATGCTATATGCTATAATTTCACTGTAAGTTATTGATTTTGAAAAGTCATTTTCATGAATACATAATTTTAATTGTAGAATACCTCAAGTTACTATTTAATTTTCCAGTTAAATAATTTTTAATTACCCAGTTTAAGAAATATTCATACATAGAACAGGGAAAAAACATGAAACAAGGGTTTTCTCTTCATATGATGTTTATAATACCCAAGGGTGCTATAATTGCTGGTACCAACCTGAGCAAATGCAGTGTTTAATTTGTGTCTAAAATTAAATTAAACTGGGGGGAGCTTTGCTTTTTGGGCTGGGGGACAGTTTTTTGGTTGCTGTTTGGGTTTTAGCCTTTTGGGCAGTTTGTTGTTACTTAATTTTTGGTTGGGTTTTTGGTTTTTTCCCTAAAACAATGCATCTTCCTGACCAGGATTTCACACATGCAGCACACATGAACAGTATGAACAGAGTTCTCAAGAGACACTGAAAAAACAATTGATTCACTTACCTCTTTGCACACAGGCTGAACTGGGCACTTGTACTGCTTACTCGTACTGCTGACATATCACACAGCACAACAGTGTTTTTTCACTATCTAAGCAGAGAAACTCTCCTTATAAAATGGCATCAAAAGCCAGCTAAAATGAATCCCTAATATTTGAAGAAAATTCTCTAATATATAAAGCTACTGTGCAGGTAGAATCTGTCAGCAGAATATGAATTTACATGGATACCTTATTAAAATTTCCCATTAGATAGATGAATAACTCCACTTTCAAAAAGTTGAAGAGTAAACTAAATTTACAAAAAGCATGAAAGAACAAATTTATTAAGTCAGTAAATTCACTTCTGCCTCAATTTATGCCAGCATCATAACAGAAACACTATTCAAATGTTCACAAGATCAAAGGATAAACAGACAGTCTTCAAATCCATTGCTCCTTACTCAAGCTAAACATAGAAACTACTGCCAGAGGAAAAGGACTTGTCACCACTGCCACATTAAAGCAATCAGTTCAGAAGTGCCCTCTTCCCACTAGGGGGAGACCAATGACTGCAAAAGCATCTTTTGCAAGCTCTGCCAAACAGAAAAGCACAAAACCAGTGTTCACAAAATTGGATTTGAATGGCTGCAGAGTGTCAAAGGAATGACCAATGAAAGACACACAATGACTACTACATGCTTCTCTTCTTCAGCACAGTAATACTGAATCTTAAAACAGTAGGCAAGTGCACTGCTGCCACAGACCTGACACAAGCTTTAAGCATATACAAAACTGGGAACACAGAGACCAAAAAGCAAGCATTCTTATTATGTACAAAGCTATATACATTTTATATTCATAATATCTAAGAAAAATATTAAAAATATTTGTATTATTGTTTTCTAAATAAAAACATACTAAGCTTTTGTTGCCTTCTTTTAAAAAAGTTTCCTTCAATCGTTAAAAAAGCAAAATATATTCAGCTAAAAGCAGCATAATAATGTTATTTAACACACCGAGTATGTACCATTTTACAAAATAAATCAAAGGAAAAGTTGAAATATTAAAAGCAACCTGAAAGAGTTCTGGTAACCATGTATAATGTGCCACCTTCTTAAGCAAAATAATCGTGATCCATAGTTACATCATTGTTTTTACAGTGTTATATTGCCAGAGTTACAAGATGTATATATAGCATGATTTAAATAAAAGTATGCTACCAGGGAACATCACCCTAGTAAAAACAGATTAACTCTGTAACACTAACAGAAGGCTGCAAGAAAAAGATGTGACATTTCTGAAACATTTCCAGTAATTTTGCATTTACTCTGAATTCCCACACAGAGTAGTAACAGATTAAGTTAAATCTTCACACTCAGTAAGAACTATTTTAATGTCATCTGGGGAAAAAAAAAGTAGGAATGGTTTAACTGACATGAAAACTGCTGCAAAGGAATACTATGTTTTTCTCTAACTGAAAATACAGAAAGCCCATGGCTTTTCAAAAGGCTAAAAGAGGGGGGCAGGTAATTTCCATGCTGGGGGAAGGAAAAGGAAAGGCCACTTACACTCTCTCTAAACTGCTTTTGTCAATTTTTGTCTACTGATTTTGTGTAGTACAACTACACACTGCATTAAGCAGGCCTTGGATAAGAGAAAAAAAGATTGACCTAAAAGATATAAAGACTGAGTTTGTCCCTCATCTTACAATATCTCAAGCTTTGGCAGGCTGGGGTTATTAACACAACTTAGTGGTACACACTAAAAAAGTGGGGCTGGAGAGAATGTTCCTTGTGAGTGCAAATACTGACTAATGCCAACCTGTGCGTCTTGCAAACATTTTTTTTCTATGATGGTGGCAACAACAAGAAAAATATATTGTCTGATGAATCATTCGTGTGTTGAATCAAGTATTTTTTTTATTAATGTGATAAAGTACTAAAAAAATTTACCAACTCTGAAAAACCAAAAGTCTTTAGGCACAAGTAGTGACTTAAGAGTACAATAATGTATTAGAACGTATTATATGTTTCAAGAACTCTAATAGCACATTATGAGATTATGTCTTGAATGCATTCATTCCTCCTACCTTTGGTAGGAAATGACATGACTACCTTGTAAGAAGGCAACACAAAACTTTATCTCCTGAACAGTAAGGGCACCTTAGCAAACCAAAGTCTGTAGTCTGATGTAGCCATTAATTTCAAGTGCCACAAACACAGGAACTCTCCTATTTGTAGAACTCAAAAAATGGGTATCCTTTCAACACCTGAAAACATGCATAGAGCCCAACAGTCAAGCTTCATGGAGCACTGATTGTATTAAATTTGAATAGATTGTTTAGTACACCATGTTCTTAAAAGATTAATCCACTTTTAGCTTCTCTCTTCCTAGTATTTTACCCAACCACTCACAAAATACCCCAATTTGGCAAAAAGCAGAGAGAGAAGACATCAGCTCCACTGCCCAAAATTCTTTAAGAGTTAACTAGGTGTGAAGAGAGGTAATTTAATCAGGAGTAGGAGGGAAGCACTGATTGGGATTAGCTGGGGCATTGTCATGTCTACAACTACATTGGTCTATTTGAAGAAAGCAGCATTTCTACAGAAGCATTTCTCAATGATCCAAACTTCTTCTGAGCTATTTCTGAAAATAAAGTACTGATAAAAATCAACACCAAAAAGAAGAAAGTAGTCTAAAGGCATATGAATAAATATGAATAAAAAGGGGATTTTAAGAGAACTGTTTTTTTAAGGAAACATTTTCATATCAGGAACTTGGAGCTTTCCCATCTTCTATTTGTTATGCTGCACCACAGTAAAGTAACTTATGTACTACAACCCCTAACCACATCATCCACATTCTGTTCAATTACAAAAAATACAACATAGCTTAACAAAGGATTTGATCAAAAGACAAACACATGAGCTAAGATACCCACATTATTTTCTCAGAAGAAACTAAGTAAGATTTTTGGAAATCAGGCAGACTGAAAAGTGTTATGCATCCAGGGGTTCATAACACCAGGGCTCCCTTATCACAATACAAATGTAATAAGTAAATATTAGTTGCCAATACATTGGCAGCACCAAGAGCTCTGCATTCAATTAGGATCAAATACTTGTGTCTGTACAGACACATCCACTCCCTTGGCATATTCAAGTACTGCTTTTTAAACACAGTGCTTTGTACTACTGTGGGCTTTTGAGAGCTTTTTGCACAAGCAAAAATTTACTGTGTACTTCCCAATAGAAGTACTTGCAAAAACAAACAAAAAAGTATGCTCTTAAGAGACTGCACACAGGTTCAATGTAACTTGGCTTTTCTCTTAACAGAAACAAATCTCTATCAATTATAGCTGCCTTAAACTACAAAGGTAATGACATCTTCTATGTGCAAAAAATTTATTTTCTATATGGGCTATTTTGTTTTATTAATTGTTGTTCATTAGACTAATATAGAAGTATACTGGAGATTTTTTTTTCATTAGAATTCCAAATAGTTAAACCTTTACATAAGTTAAAGATTTTTAAAAATACAATTTTTAAATTCATCACTTTCACTTTTTACCTATTTATTTATTAGAAGTTTGTAGAGCATAACTAAAAATTTACATGCATATGAAAAAAGAGAACTAGAAATAAAAGAAGAAAATAAAAAGCCTCCATAATACATGATTAAAATAACCACTCAAAAGGTAAAAAAACCCTAAGTCAAGCCAAAACAACCTGGCTCACACTAACCACCCATGAAGATTCTGCTGTTACAAAAAATACAAACACATTCTGCTTATTCATCACTTCAAAGATCATCACCTGTAGTCTAACATAAATAAAAATACCCAAGTTAATGCATTGCTTAGGTCTGTTGCCAATAACAACTATTCACATCACACAAAGTGCACTAGGTTATCTCAGGGCTGTGTTCAGGACCTCATTTGTAAGATCTATGTTAGTGGTCAGCTGGGGAGGGGGTGTTTTGTGGGGTTGTATTGGATCTTTGGGTTTGGTTGGTGCTTTGTTTTTTAAACAAGCCACAAGAAAAATAAAACCCAGGTACTGAAATCCAACTGAGTGCTGCATCACTGCTGCACAGGAATCCTCAAACCAATGCATTAACATACTGCATGTATTCCCAGCAAACATGAATTACATAATCCTGTGATCCACTGCTGTATTTCATGTACTGGGGTGGGGAGGAAAGGAGAACAAGTCATCTTCAAGAAGAAACATTGCTTATTAAAATTTCTGATGATTAAAAAGGTAACTTACTGCACCTGATTTAGTAGATGTAGTACATGCTTGCTTAATTTTCAGGAATAACACCCAATTTATATTTTGCTTATATACATAAACAAATGAAAACTTTTTCAACTCAGCACATATGTCTCTCTTTTAAAAGAAGTGAAAAACAAAGAACAGGACATAGATGATGTAAAATAAGACAGCATCAAAGTCCTAGAGACAAAAAAAATGGCTAAGTTAGAAAACTTCCATCATATTTTAGCCAGGTGAAGAGCGCAATCAGCTTCAGATCAGATATCTATTTGTAGCTAAATACAAGTGAGAAGTTTGTCACACTGCATTCTCTCTTCATGAAAATACAAAGCCAAAGCAGAACAACAATGGCAGAGAAAAAAAAAGAGACAGAAAAAAACACACAAACCCACATATTCCTGGAATTAAATTCTATTTGCTAAATTCTGGTACCTTAGAGGCAAAACTATTTTGGATTAGAGAAGTTCACTGTAAAATGTGAGGAAGTATTGAGACATTTTTGCTCCTATACAGTCTAACTGTATCCTTGCTCGACAGCAGTCAGAATCCCATTTCAGAAATTGTTCCAAAATGGACCTGTAAAGCCAACATGGGTTGGAACTGACATTTGTTTTCTAACATTTTTTTAAATAAGAGCTTCAAGTGACAATGAAAAGTATCTATGTAGCTCATTGAGATTTATCCACCAAACTTATGATCTGCAATCCATGAAATGTGAATTTCTATTCTTCTCTCATTGATTTAAGCTAGTTCTCCCATGCACGTTAAATTAAAATCATTCTTCAGTAGAAAAAACTTTTTTCTAAACAATATCTTATCCTTCCTTTTTTCCTTAGCCAGCACTCTAGTCCATTTCATACACCGTTCAAAAGTATACTACAAAGCAGTAACATTTTCAAGTCCTCTCAACAAATTCCTATTAAAGGTGTATGACACAGGACTGATGACATGTACATACTAGTACCCAGAAATAGTCTATTAACTGCTGTCCACAGCTAAATTATATAGGTTTCATTACTTCAAATTTGTCCATGTCACCACCTCCCTCCCATATGTTTTTAATCTTCTCCCAGAAGTTGGGTTTTTTAAAAAGCAGAAGCTTACAGATAGATTAAGTCCAACTTTTTGGTGCCCTTTTATAGTATTAGATTTCCCCCTTACCACACACAGAAATTCCAAATTAAGCTGGCTTTGGTTTAGGCTACATTTACATTTTCGCTATTAATTAACACTTTAAACAGATTTTTAGGTTTATGCTTCTTTTCCCTTTGAATTGTGAAACCTTTTAAGAGAAGTCAGTTACTAGTTACCTTCCACTAGTTACCATGGCCAAAGCATTCTCTGTTGATCTTTGCTTTTCATACCAAAAATCTGAACCACTTTCAACAGCCTGTGTTCTTTGCAGTTATTCCCTCAGGAGAGCTTTCTTTGAAAAGATTTCCTCCATTTCAAATTAATGTAAGCAAACTTTAAATTATCAATGACTTTCCACTATGAATTCCACCGTTAAATATCAGACATCTGGTAACAGTTGTCATCGATTATCTTACCAAGCCTGGTACCAAAGGCCTGAAATATTTTAGCCATTTTACGACATAAAAGGAATAGTGGCAGGAGGTTAATAGGAACTGACCTATTCTAGTGTAAATGTCTATCTAAATGCTGAGGGGTTTTGATAGCTGATTTTCACACAGTTTGACTGGCTCTTGAAAAAGCAGCAATACAGACATTATGAGTCAGCTTTAATCAGTTAAACAACTAACCTTTTGCTCTGTTTGCAGTTGCTCACATCTCTGCTTTTCATGGTTAAGTTCTTTTTCCAGTTGTTCAACTTGATCTCTGAGTTGTGTCGTTTCCTTTTCCAGAACAGAAGTTACCTTTAATAGCTCTTCTTTTTCTTTTATTATTTTTTCAATTTTAAACTGTAAAAAAAAAAAAATTTTTTCTAAACAATTTCGGTAATTTCGGGGTTCGGTAATTTTTCTCCCTTTTATTCTAATCAAGCAAGTGGATAACTACTCCAGTGTTTAAGGAGAAGCACAAACTGTGTGTTCCCAGGTTAGGTTATCACAATTTTCTCCTTATTCTCCAATTTCTGAAATTAAACTGCTTTTACTGCATAGTACCAGACTACCATTAGATAGCATACTCAGCAGTGTCCTCATTTATCCTCAAGTTTTCCCTCCTTAAATAAAGTGCCTTTATTGTTCCCAAATGACAGCTGTGGAAGATCTAATTCTCATGATGGCTGCTTGCTGAAAAAATGACAGCTGACTTTAGAGACACACATTCTCCTCTCTAAAGCAGTACTTGAGGAATTTCTTGAGGAAAATGATTATGCACATACACCCCACACCCCACCAACTGAAAAGTAAGCCCTGGAACATGACCTGTGCCCTCTCAATACTTAAAGGGAACTTATAAAAAAGATGGGCCAACTATTTAGTAGGGCCTGTAGTAACAGAACAAGGGGTGAAGGTTTTAAGCTAAAAGAGGATACATTCAGATTAGATATAAGGAAGACACTTTCGTGATGAAGGTGGTGAAACACTAGAAAGGGCTGCCCAGAGAGGTTGTAGATGCAATATCCTTGGAAAAGCTGAGGATCAGGCTGGATGGGGCTGTGAGCAAACTGATCTAGCTGAAGATGTCCCTACTCACTGCAGGGGCTTGGAGTGGATTACATTGTATGATTCATTCCAACCTAAACCATTTCACAATTCTATAAACCAAGATTATAAAAAATACTTGAGAACTTCTTTAATTTTAGTACTATGAGTATGTATCTGAAAAGCAAAAATATCCCAGATATATCTCTGTACTAACTCTCTTATCCCTAGATTTTGAAAACCATAAATCAAATATGTGCACACATATGCCTAGATGCAACTGACAAGATAAAATGTCTGATGGCAAGGTAAGGCAACTGCATAGAGCAATTTTCCAAGAAATAACTCAAACAAAAAGTTAGCTTGGGTTTCTTTTTTGTTTGAGTTTAAATAGTGTTCAGCCTACAAGCAAATGTGACACACCTTGACTCTGGATATAAGTACAAAAGGCCAACCACATCCCTCTAGCAAAGAACACAGCACATAGAAAACTGCTTTAAATAAAACAAGAGCTACTCTAATATACTTAGGCACTTGTAATTATTCAGCTCAGTCTCCAGGACTCTTAACTTGGGCAAAAATAAAAGTATATGGGTTCCATAACTTTTTCCTTACAAGAAGCACCATTTCACACAAGGGGAAATTTTCCCCCCCTCCAGTTATTTGGTGACTACAGATGTGAGAGAAGGGCAACATCTACTCTTACATTTCCCTGTCCATGCTTAGTGCTATACATTTTTAAATCTTGATTTGTTTAATCTGCAAATGTTCTGAACTTCAAATCAAATACTATAGAACAAGCCAGAAAAATATACATTACACAGACACATTCAGGCCTTCTCCTACTAGTTATTTCTTCAGTATCTGTGATTGTATGTGTATAGTATAAAAAAACTCCAGCATTTTAAGAATTTTTGAATCAAACCTCAAGAAGTCCAGCTTTTGTGGTCACCACTAACATATCAGAGTTTCCTTCATCTTCCATAGTGAGCAATTCTTCAACAGGAGAAGAGGTACGAAACTGGAAAGGTGTGCTTGCTCCACGGATTTCTCCTTTGTAAGTCACGTAACAGAACTGATAAAATTCTCCATCATCATTTGGTAGATAATATCCTATCAAAATAAATTCATATTTGAAGAAATATTCTACACAAGCTTACAAGTCTCCATCTGCAGACAGATTACCACATCATGTTCGACTTACAGATTTCATGCTCATTGCCCCAGTAAGGCATAAATATATCATCAAAACAGCAGAAAGAAAAAGTCAACCTACTTAGTAACCTTCATCCCCCAGCAATTTCTACTAGCATTTAAGACAAAGATTAAACAGTATTAGGCAATAGCTGCTATATGTACACATCATATATGTACACATCACCTCACATATGATTCATTTAAGAAACAGAATCATTAGCAATCAGATGCTATGAAGTTGCATCATGATCACATTATCTGGTGACTGCTGTAAAGTCACAGAACAGAGAGTAAGTGATTTTTTGGCCTTGAAATACCTACACAACCAAATACAACAGAAAAAGACAAAATAATATGCAATGACAAGACATCTGCAACTTCACCACGCACCGTTTGGGTTTTGTTGTTGTTTTGGGGTGGAGGGGTTTGTGGGACAAGTATCTTTTTTTGGGTTTTTTGCTATTTTTCAATGCCAAAGCACAGAAATGCTCTGAATGGATGACATCAGCTGAAAAGGAAGAGCCTGGAGTTTAACAAAGAGCTTACTTTTTAAATTGAAAAAATTTCTTCTAAACTTTACAAGGTAAGAATAAATCCTCTTTCTTGATGTTATGTAATGGTACATGGTGCAAGAAAATTATTTCAGAAGAATTTGTGTGACTATCCAACTGAACTGTTGCCCACTAAAGCTTCAAGCCTCTGGCATGACCTGGATTCACACAGTAAGAGTTATGAATGTTAAGCAATCATTTTGAGAATTACAGACACTTTTATCTGTATTAGTATATTCAAGACCCATGCCTTACCCAACTTAAGAAAACCGGCCAGCTTTACTCAGAATACTTCTTTCAGATACTGTAGCCAGTCTGAGGATGATACTAACACAATAACCCTCACCCAGTGTTCAGTCCAGTGGGTGACCTCACCCATCTCAATCTTCTCCCTTTCCAACTTTATCATTAACTTTTCACCAACTTTTATTCCAGATTCCTGAAATTCTTTTCCCAGTACTCTTAGCTACCTTTCCTAGAAATAGTAAAACATTATATTTGCTGTATATATAGCACTTGTATCAAGAACTTCATGTTTCCATTAGTCTTATACCTTACTAACAGTTGCTCAGGGAATACTATTTGAATCTCAGAACATCAGGATTCATGCTTTTGGGCCTGGCTCCACTTTCTTATACAGCACTGTAGTTCAATTTACCTGATTCAGTGCTTAAGTAAGATGAAACTAAGCAGAAATAAATGCAGAACAATCTACATTGCTGCTTCAGGACATTTTAATATTGGTTCAGACAACCTGATTTTAAAACTATTGAAAGTCTTTTTTTTTTTTTTTGTTCTAACATGTACTGGAGAAACAGCTTTCTGATTATTTTCTTCAGCACACTTACTTGATCATAAACAAACCCAACCACATTTAACATTCTGCACAACATTTACTATTTAGCTCAGATAATTAAGCTCCTGTAAGCTCTACTGATCTCATCTCATCTCATCTCAGCAGCATTAAAATATCTTGCCAAACACAACCGTGAGACTGTTTGAATGGAGATTCAATCTGGCAGCTCTACAAAAGTGGAGATCTGTCAGGATGGAATGTAACAGATGGGACAGAGATACTTGGTCTCTTCATGTGTGGTAAAATTTCTATGTACAAAAGAGTGATAATGACATGAAGATCTACTCTTCTAGATGCTTTTTATTTCAGTCCAACACAATTTCAGTCATTCAGTGAACTTTGGTAACTGTAAAAGCAACTAATTATTTCCTTCCAGTTTGTACAAAGCACACACAGTTTTCAATCAACTTCAAGGTTATAAAATGATTATCAGGTTATCAGACCATGTGGATATGATCATCACTGAAAGCACCAGAATAAAAAAAGACCTGGCAAGAGAAAGAACTGAACTCAAAGCTATCACTTTTTGCAGCTTTAATAAGACAAGCTAATACAATCATTTCAGGACTTCACTTATTTAATTTTTTTTATATGTTTTAAGCAATAAACACACATACAATCAAAGACTAAGGCCAAGTCTGGAAAGTAAAAATGAAGGTAAGATTGCACATTAAATTCTTTGTAAGTAGAAAAGCATTAATTTAGTGAAGGTGTTCTTTTCACATGAAATTTTGGATGTGTGTAGATTATTAACATTTGTCGTGTCCTGTGGCAACAAGTCCTGCATACTGACTGTGTTATAAAAGTATCATCTCTTCCTCCATTTTGAATTTGTCACTTGGTAGCTTATATCAATGGTTCCTATTTATTTTGATACTTAGAATGGTTAATCCACTCATACCTTGGGTAGCTGATTTTAGAGACATCAGTCACTTCACATTCTTTCCCTTTCCCAGCCTGAAAAACCTGGCAGAAGCAAGTCTGAAAGGTCACTTTGTCAGGCTTCCTACTCAAGAGACTGTTGTCAGCACCTGAGATTACTGTGGCTGTGCCTAATTAACTGTATGGAATTCTCATCCTTCCAAACCAGGATACCTGTTCAAGAACTGCACTACTCCCATGTGGTAAAATGCTCTTCCTAATGTCAGACATAAACCTCCCATGTCATGACGCACAGCCATTGTCCCTTTTTCTATTTAACAAGTGTGGCTCTCATCTTTGTAACTTCATACCTTTACAGAGAAGCTTTTTCTTAATTTTCATCTCCTTTGTTGCACTTTACTAAACCTATTTTGAGACTGCAAGGGGAAGGAGAGGATATGACCTGCATGCAGTGTTGAAAACGTAGTCATACTATAGACTTGTACAGTGGTGTAACATTTTCTGGTTTGTTCCTTATTCTTTTCTTAAAAGGTTCAGACATTTCCATCAATTCCTTGTGGCAAAAGGTCGCATGCAACTCTATGACTACTCTGAACCTTCATGAAACCATCATCTACACTATTTATTCTTTGACAAGAATCACTTCACATCGATAATAAAGACTATGTAAAGACACAATGCACTAAGAGAGGCCAAGATTTAAAAAGCCTGCTGATGATTAAATGAAGTCACTTATTATATTTTAACAGTTTGCAACAGAACTTCTCTATCAGTCATGAATATCTGCCACTAATATGTAATATATAAAAAACATACTAAGTCACATACTTTTCCTTACAATTTTCCTTGACATCTAAAATAAGACTAAATGTCCCACAGTGAAATGTTGAAAATTCTCCTCCAATTTATCATTTTTAAACTCCAGAACTGTTATACAATGCTCAGCACTTAAATGAAGAGATAAGTATTTAAAAAGCTGAGTAGGCTGGAAAGTACAGATAGATTCTGCCTTATACTCACCTTGGAAAGTCAGCACACAGTTAACAGTTGATCCTTCCACATAATTTTCTGGCATAGGTGACCAAAGAAATGTGTAATAATCTCTTGCAGTACTCCAACCAACCTAAAATTAAATAAACCACAACAAAAAAAATAAAACACAGAAAGAGAAAACATTAAACAGAAGAATTTGATATACACAGTTAAGATATCATGGTCTGGTCTTTACAACATACTGTAATGTGCATATTTCTGCTTCAAAATGCAATAAAAAGATACTTAACAATGTTTACAAATCAGGAATATTTTAACAAGCATGTCAAAGATTTTGCATTAATTTTATTAAGCTTGTTACCTAAGGCAGTAAATGGGTCTAAGGCAATAAAAGGGTCTATATAAAGTAAAACACCAGACAGTTTTCACTATATGTTAAACTACTATTTGGTACATTAATTTTTTTTTCTATAAAGACACACATTTCCATATTAAAAATATAAAAAGATTAATTCTTTATTTTATAGTGAAATATTCTTAGTGTAGGTTCTGCCAATGTTGACTCTTTTATGTTCACAGTCCAAATGGTTCATCAGAAAACAAAAAGGAGGGGGGGAAAAAAAAGCTTTCTATGCTACTGAAAAGATCACAATTGACACTTAAATTTTTTGACAACTTCTGCAATGCTAAAGACCAGCATTTTGCTGGGATACTGATTCTCTCATACATACACACTACGTCTGCAAAGAAAAAAACCAGATCTGCATGAAAACATAACTCAGTGAAGTCAGCAGAGTCTCCCTGCTAACTTCAAAACCCCTCTGCTTTCAGAGTTTTCCTTAGAGTGCAGTTCTGTACAGCGGTGAGCCACTGGCACAGGTTGCTCAGAGGAGCTGTGGATGCCCCATCTCTAGAAATGTTCAAGATCAGAATGGATGGAGCTCTGAACACCCAGGTCTAGGGAGAGGGGTCCCTGCCCTCGGCAGGAGGGTTGAAACTACATCTTCTTTAACATCCCTTCCAACACAGGCCATTCTATGAGCCTATGATTCCATCGCCTGAAGTAGAATATTTCAACAGGCTTGAAATACATGCAACTAAACCAGGAAGCCAAAGCAACTACTGTAAAGCAATGGTTATCAATAATAGCATAATGGTAAAGGAAAAGAAGAAATATATTTTATTTATTCCACTGATTTTAAAAAAAAAAAAATTATCAAATGCTACATGTACAGTTTATCAGTAACTGGGTATACTGTCAAGGAAGAATTAAGATATGGAAAGGGAACAAACTATTTCCCAATTTTTATCAGGTAAGACAGCGTTTCAAGAGGAAGAAGAAAAAAACAAATACCCACACACAAAAATCACACAACAACCAAGAAAAGATTAAGTTACCAATCAAGAGTTTCATTGCTTCAATAGGCAACACTTCCAAACTCCACATTTAGAAGTCTTCCTTTATAAAGAATATATTGCAGAAGTGTATTCTAAAAGCATTAATAGCTGGGGTTTTAAACGAATTTTCAATTAAAAAAGAAAAAAAAAAAAGGAGAACATGTTTAGATAGGCAAAGAGAACATCAGAGGTAAATGTAAGTCAATAGCAAAGCAGCAATTATGCATGCATATAGGCATACATTTCATGTATGCAAATAAATATATAGTATTCATTAAAAAATCTGAATAGATTATTCCATAGATATCCATTCACTCCTTCACTTTTTATTAAGAAGTATGGAAAAAACTAATGTTGGGGATGATGGAGCCTTTTTTATATTCTCAAAAAACAGATTAACAACAGTGAAACCAGACTAAATTCTCATTACTTCTCATTATGAATAAATATAACATTTACTAAATAAAGAAAAGCAGCACAGATGCTCAACACATCCACTAGAATGGAATCACCTACTACATCTTAGGCCAACTCTCAGCAAAGAAGATTTCTATGGTATCTCCTATCAAGCAGCTTTTAAAGATGTCAATGAAATTAAACTTCCTAGGGTTGTTATTCCCACACTTTTAAATATCTCAGAAATAACAAGGAAAACTCTTCCAGTAACTTGAAGGTGATAAAAGCCATGTTGTCTCAATAAAGGTTCACAGCAAACATTTTCACATTAGTAATGTCTTCAAATCCAACTCAGATGTTACCACCCTTTCTTTTTCTTCTGAACTTGCTTTTTCTTCAGAAAAGAGAAGCACATACCATTATTTGCTGTCCTAAACTAAAGCACACCTCTTTCTAAATGTAGTTCTCAGTGAGTGAAAGGTCAACATCATCTTTTTCGTTTCAGAAAAGAAACTAAATTACCATGTCCAGAACAAATACTGTATAGAATTGAAATAATCTTTTCATCTGTTAAAAACCAGAATTCTGCTGCTAAAATTCTGATGCTGTTTTCCTGACTAAAATAACATTGTTCCTTCTGATAATTAACACTGGAAAACGTAGAGAAGAAACAAAATCCAGTGAACATAAACATGAAAATAGAAAGTTTATTCCTGGAATTCAATCTTTTTGTATTTTTCTTAGATATCACATATTGATTCATAAATTTAGTGATTTATCCTGAAACCAACAATACTCTGCCCACAGTAGTAACCACCAAAAGGATTTTTTTGAGGTCATTTAAAACTTTAGCCATACTGACACAAACAAAAAGAATAATTATGTAGAAAACAAACAACTCTCCTGGTCTGTTTCTCAGCAGCTGCTGTATTTTTAAGTAAAACTGTGATCTGTGGACTGCTGGTAAAAAGAGAACTGTGACGCATCAAGAGCTAGCAGGGAAAACCCAGGAAGGGTTTACCACACAACTATTTTCTGTAACAATTCTCCACATTTCCTGTCATCCATCACCTCTTTCCCCTGGCGAGGCTCCCTGTCTTACACTCTTATGATCATGACAATTCCATCCTTTCTTAATGGGCACACACAAGTTATCAGCAGGTGTGCATTGCCCAACAGCTCTTGTCACTGCACAGAATTTCAGAAAATGAGGGTTTTCCCTGCTACCCACTGTATGTATCAAAATGTGACAATGCAGAGAAGGAAGTATGAAGAAATGTCATCTTCCTCAAAGCTTAACACTTTAAAAGGGGAAGGTGAGTATTCTCCAGCAAAGCAAGTTAACTTAGTAACATTTTTCAGCATCCTTCCTACATTACAATAAATGTACAGGGTTATTTCTTAGATGGCACAAACAAGGAGCAAAGCCAAATAATTAAATGTTGAGAATAAAATAAAAATAAATTTAAGTAATCCATGTTTTAGGCGTAGGATGTAGATCTTTAAAAACAAAAAGAAATCTATTTTTTTATCAACAGGTTTTAATAAATTTTTAATTTAGTACTTTGTATCTTTTGTCTCTTTCATTCTCTTTAATAAGCCTAGTATGGAGTACACGGTGGTTCCAAACTACAAAATATTATACTATATACATATACATAGTCATAAGCTCCTCTATGGCAACAGATCACACTGTCACAGATATAAGACTACAGCACACAGTGGATGGCTCAGCAAGGATTTACATGTGATCTTTGACACAGATATTTCTTTCAGCTCAGAAAGAAAACCAATAGTTCTCCAAAGACAGGGTTCAAACTATATGAATAAAATTTAACACTGCTTAAGGGAAAGTAAATAAAAATTGATAAACTAAAACTAGTAGCAAAAGCTACAAAGGAAATCAACAAAAAATGAAAAATACAAAGAGAAGATGGGAATATTTGTCAGCAGCCCCACAGTAAGTTTACATGATAAATGAAATCCCAAAGCTTTAGAAGCAGCCTTTCTCACTGCAATGTCACATCACACAGTGAGATTAGCTTTCCCATATTTACATTTCACCCACAGTATGTTTCAACAGAATAGCTGGAAGAAAATTTGCCAAGTAGAAAAATAAAGGGGGGATGAGGGAGGGAGCGTAAATAGAGAGTGCCTGTCTGTATAGCAATAATGAGTTATCCAGTACCTACTGGAAGGAAAATAATAACCATTTTAATTCACTGTATCTCCTTCAACTCTCATCAGGTTCATCTTACACAGAATGTAAGCTTTTCTAAGGTGAAAGCTCTATCTTACAACTCCACAGTGTTTTCAGTGCAAAAATTATTTCCAACTTTGTTTTCATTTTTAGAGTTCCAGATGAAAATGGAAAATAAAGTTTTTCTGATTTTCCATTTTGTTAGATTTCTTTCCTTTTATACTTGCTTGGTAAAGTCAGTCAATTCAATCTGGAGACAGAGTGCCTTAAAGACCATCAGCATGGGAGGCTCACTTGGCATTTTGTTCCCAGGCCTCAGAAAGCTGTTACACAGCTGAAAGAACAGCAGCGTTCATTCTGCTACATTAACAGTGCCTGACCCATCTACACAACATCAACAAGCCAAAGAAGCAAACCCAGGAAAACACTTGTTTAGCTGAACCAACTTGGGCATAATCAGCAGGCCTTTACTGTGGACACTTATTTACAATCCAATTTAAAAAAAAAATTAAAATCGCACAAAAAACCCGACCAAACAATTTATCAGAGGAAAAATTATGTCTTTTTCTAGTTGAAAAGGTAAATTAAATAGCTGAGATAGAAATATAGCAAAGCACCCTAAGTTCTGCAAGAAGACAATGTGCTACCCCTGAAAGAAGCAAAATTACAGACAGTAGATAAGGATCTGGGTGGTTTAATTATTACTGACAACAGTAAGTCAGCAGCCTTTCCATGTTTCACGTGGTAAGAAATACTTACAGTGCCCCAAACCACAGACAGCACAGGTGTCCAAGCAAAACACTATCGGGACCAATATCATAGGAAGAGATTTCTCTAAGCAGGCTTGGTTTGGGCCATAACCCTGAGTTACTTAAAATTCACAGCAATGTCTGTGCTACTGTAGCACATAATCTACAACAGGCAGCTACAAACACCAAGTTCTTCTAAAACAACAAGCAAATAAGAAAATGAAAACATCAGCACAGTCAAGCTCATACCAGCCAAAATTACTGAGAGTTAAGGCTGACTGTTAACACTGACATGCCATTGATGAAACGTACTTTTGAACACAGGCATCATCAGCAAATAAGGGTATCTAGACAGCAGTTATGAAAGAATCAAACTGTATAAAAAAATTTCAAAGCATGGACATAAGGAGTGTTTAAGTACACTGTAGTAACATCCAGGCATAAACATTTCAAAATAAGTAAGCAAAGTCAGCCTTGGGGGTTTTAGTATGTCTGTGATCACCTTATACCACATGCAACTTTGACTTAGCCAAGATGCTTAAGCCTTTACTTCAGACATGACCTTGCTACTCATGCTGGGATTAAAATCAGTTATACAACAGGAGCCCCAAGGTTGAGACATTGTTGGGTAGAGGATGGCTGCAAAGTACTCGAGATTCTTTATGAAACGCTCAAAATATCCTCTCAGTCCCAGACCTGAAGAAGTCAATCTCTGCTGAATGTTACAAACACGTACATTAATTTGAACTATTGCAAACATATGTTATTTGTTGAAATATCAAGGTACTATCAGGATCCTAAGTTATTATCATCTCTTGTTGGTTATATTTCTATCTGATAGTTCAGAGGAATGTGGCAAAATGACATTGACAGAGTGCCTACACCACAGGATAAACTTCCTCTATTAGGTATAAATCAAAATAAATATAGAAACAATATGAATTCCCTAAAAGTAAACCTGTTACATATGTAAATTACTGTCTAAAGAAATGTATGACAGATCAAAGAGTAACAAAGCTACTGTCTACTTTAGGAGATAAGGATGAAGATATATTAAAAAAGAGCAGGTGGGGTCTAAGTGAACTCTTCCCTTGCTACCACATCTCTTGAGAACTAACAATTAGCACAATCTTTTATTTCAAAATTATAACCAGCAACTGACTACTTTGTTATGCCAATTCTACAACCTAATGCACCAAATAGTTTTAGAAAATTAATGACACTTGGAAAAAATGTTAGAATTTCTTGTCAAAGGTAACATCACGTAAACCCAGATGATCCTTCTCTTCATCTCATATAGAAACAGCAAGTAATGTTGCCAGGGACTCTCTTTTTTAAGCCAAGTACTATTTACTTGTCTTTCCAAAGAAAGTTAACCAGAAACTAACAGAATCACTCCAATTCACAGATACAGCAATTCTCAAAAACATTCTGAATTCCAACAGTTCTTTTCCCAACTATTTTAACAACAGGACACACTGTGAGCTGCACATTCCTGTATCTATCATGGCCAGCTGTGCAGTGATGATTCCACACCAGAAAAATGGTATTTCTATATGCACGTGGCCAATAACACATCCAGATGTTCTGTTGTACTTCAGAATGCAATCTGTATACATGGAAGTAATTGTTGCTTAAGTTATCAATCTACAACAAAATCAGGATATTGAAATGACTCACACAAGCTGTACTATTATTTGCAGTCCAAAGGAGACTGAATAACCTGGAGCACTATACAAAGATATAGCTATACTGCCTTGATAAAACACTAACACCAAGTTGTTTCTGAAGTCTCTACCAAAAACAGTGTTAAATTGTGTTACAAAAGTTTTTGACCACAGACAATTTAATTCTGAGATCTTCTATAAATAAGGACATTAAAAAGACAGAAAATAAGTTGCATGTAAACACAGGCACTGCACTGATGCACAAACAGAAGCTCAGATGTGGCCTTGTAAACACTAAGTACTCTCTCTGAGCAAAAGGTACTTTTTGTGTTCAGGTAAGTTACTAAGATCTTTCCAATCCTGGTCACTCAGTTGTTCCATATGTTAGGTTACCAGAACAACAGCTCACCATTTTTAAGATGTGGATATTAAAAATGTGGAAATTAAGAAAGAAATTATTTTCTTTTTACTCTAGGGGTACTTTGAGACAGTCAATATCGAAGCATGTCTACAACTTGCCAATATCCTAGAAGAGTGGTAATAGTCATTACTATTAGTAACTACTAATAGTAGTTACTAAGTAGATTACTTAGAAAAATGCATCAACTAGAACAGAGGAACAGGAAAGTTTTGATGGAATAGTTAATAAATGACACAGATAGACCAAAGTCATTAATTTAACATAGGTAAGATTGATGACGTGCAGATATTGCAGGTCATTCCAGCATGCTTGTCTCAGCTAAATTATAGCTGCAGAAATGCATCAAGTATTACGATATGCCCCACAAACACCTACACCTTTAACACCACTCTCTTGATGCAATATCTTTGTAACAGCCCTAAGAGCCCTTCCTTGTGCCTTTGAGATGTAAACCCACCTCTCTTGTACACTGAACATCTGACAGTCCTATTTGCAGACATATGCTCCAGACAAAGAGAGAGGCGCTGCTTCCTAGAAACCAAGCAGGTCTTTCAAACACTTCTGCAAATCTGGACATTATGTATAAATAATGCAAAAAATATCACTCAGACATATGATTAATTTATTTTATAGTCATGAGCCGTAGACTTCCCTAGCCGGAAATTAGGACTACCTACAGACAGGCCAGTTTTGCAACCAGATGCAGTGCACACGTTCATAATTTTTCCTCATGTCAAAGGTTTAGATTTAGGTTACATTCAAGGCCACTCCAGATTCTGATTATCCAGAGATGAGCAGAAACAAATAAAGAGGTCTTGGTTCACTCTAGGAATACAGACCTCCTATGAAATCAATCAAGGATGGTAAGTCTTCTCACCTTTTAAACCACACTAGGAACTATCAGGTGATGCTGCACAGAAACCCTCAGCAGAGGGAAAGCTGATCTCAAATTATAGTTCTCATAAAACCACATGAACAGGAACTCGGGCTCAGGATGTCCATACCAAACACTAAATCAGTACTTATCTGAAAAAATGCCTTTTTTTTCTTGGTAACACGCAAGGATATTACTGATCAAGATCTTTTAGCACTTGATTACAGATGACTCTCCAGAATACCATAAAAGCATAAAAACACATAGCAGAAATGACAGACAACAGATTTGAAGACTGAGTCAAAACCTGCTTTTGACTCTTCTCCTGTAGGGGATAAGTAAGAAAAATAAACATAAAACCAATAAAAAATGCATACACAGAACCCCTGCTCTAAAGGATAGTATCTTCATTATCATACTTCCAACATCTCCCAGTTTTTGCCAGACATTCAATCCCAGAATTAGTGTATGCCTTTAGATACATCTAGCTTGTAAAAAAACTGGTACAGGTGATAAAATTCCTCTATACACAACATTACTCTTTCAGTTTATGAACACTGGATCTTCATTTTTCTAAGCAATACAAAATTATTTGCCTGGGAGCAGTTTATTAAACCTGTTACTGTGACTGCAAAGAGCCTTCTGGTCATTATTACTGAAGTTCAACATTCAGCAACTTATACTGGGAACAAAAAAAAAAAATCACATTTCACCTACAATATATGCAGAGAAAGTTGGTAGTCTTAACTTTTACAACTTCAAGTAAGCTGCTAATAAGAAGAGAACTCTAAAAAGGTTTGAAAAAGAAGCTTCAATTGTCATTCTATATTAAGCAGCCATGCCAATAAAGCAGGCATAGCCCTTCCCATATACACACCTTCCCAGTGCCCTTGTTTCCATCACACTGACGCCAGCTCAGCTGCCCATTGCACCACACTGTGATCAAACTGAAGAACCCAAGCCAACCCAGTTATGAAATAAGATAGTAAAAGCTGGAGGAGGAGAGGTTGTATTTTCCTGGCAGATCACCCCACGGATCCATTTCACTGTGCAGCTGCACTAACAGCTGGACAAGCAAAACAAAAGCAATAACACAAGGATATATATAACCAATATTTACTCAAGACATCATTGTTGCTGAAGAAATGCACTTGCATTCTAAATAAAAACCATTCACTTAAAAAGGTATCTAATTTTTACCTAAGATTTTTCTTCAGTTCAATAAAAAAATTCTTATCTAGCCAGTAGAACAAACAAGACAGAATACTGCTGAAGCCACTAACCCCTAAAATTCAACAAAAATCAACATCAGAACCAAAAACAACAATGTTCACAGAGTACAGGAAGAATCTTACTTCATACTTATCTTCTACACCAATCTGAAATTACCACTGTTTGCTGGGGTTTTTTTGCTGTGGTTTTTTGATTTTCTTTTTAACTAGGTGCCTTTTTCCTCTGTCCACTATTCACTATTACAACACTAGTTACCTTCTGTGCAATTTCAAAGAAAGGTTAAATGACACCAGCTTGAACAGCTTTGTTTTCCAAGCAACTTATGCACTTCAAAAAGACAAAGTGAACTTTTATCCCCTCTACATGAACAGTCTGTGAATCGACACTTTGAGTTCTCTCACAGAAACCCCACTTTCATTGCATACTAGCCAGTATTGAAGGTCATTAATTACTGTTCTCATAATTAGTCAAGATTTGCTTTTGTCTTCTTTTTTCAATCACAGGCCAAATTTACTAACCATGCATTGCATCCTTCATGTGTGTTTTAGAGAAATAAATGATAAAACACCTTCCTGCTTTCATCAGGTTTCAAGCCACCTCCAGGTGCTTTGTTATTTGTTCATGAACAATCAATTCGCTAGAAGTCACTCATTTCTACACTCAGATCACAGTACAGTACAACTTCTATTATCTATCCCAAGATGACTACGTTTTCATAGTTTATTGTACTGCAAACATTACACATACATATTTGTAGTCATAGATATAGTTAGACAGCTGGCTCCATTTAACTCAGTGTACTGTAACTATACTAAGTATATTCACAACACTTAGTGTAAGCTGATATAATCACTAAAAGAAAACCATTTTTATTCTTTTCCCATCTTGCAATGCTTCCTCCCCTTGTACTGATGAGAATCAGGCAAACTGGAAATTCAGTTGGGGAATTTCATTTTAAAAATCTAGTCACAAAACACTAGTCTTAACATCAATCAATTCCCTAATTTCATTCACCACACAAGATCTTGTTTCACATAAAGAGGAAGCACAGGAAACAAGCCACCCTGCATAGAAGATGTTTCTTTGAACAGTAGCACTACCTTATGCCAGCTCAACATGTTCCTCAAATGACTGCCAAAGTATTACCTGCCTCTGTTAAAGTAGAATAACATCAGTAGTTTGTGAAATCTATTATCACATTCAAGATGAAATCAGATACCTGTACATTATACACAGCATTTTGTGTAATCACTCAAAAGCTGTTTCCCAAGTTCTTTTTTCTTTTACCTAATTAGCAGTTCTAGACTCCTGTCTGATTGTCTCCCTCACTTAGGCCAACAGATAAAGCCATTATATCACATTTCAACAATTTAAAGATGCTTACACACAACATAAACAAAATTGTCTACAGTTTTGAAAAACAGGGTTTTTGGGTTCTTTTACATTTCAAGAATGCCAATAATCAAACATTCAAGTGTTTTCTCAGTTACATCATTTGGCAAAACTTTGCAAGTAAGACACATACACACTTATTTTTAAAGATTTCTTACCAGGGAAATTCACCTGTTTGTAAGCTAACGCCTCCCTGGCACAATTTAGTAACTGTACAGTCACTGCACATTGCACTAAAAACACTTCTGCTTTGTTACAGAGCACAGTATTTCCATATTGCAGAGGAGTAATTTAGCTTAAATAAAGACTCACAATCTGTAGACTATGACGAAGTTGATCATTTACACTCTTAAAAAGTGAACTGAACTCTATGGGAAAACTGCTCCAGTAACAAATTAGTCTGTCACCCTTCTCCCCACTGCCAAAGCCCTACTTCATTAAAGCCTGAATCAAAACTTCTGTTAAATAAAATCCAAATAAGGAATTTAGGCATCATCTACTAGTAGCTATACTGACGAAGATATACAAATCAAAGTCTTAAAACAGAAGTAGATATAAGAATTAATCAATTTCTAATCCCATAAATGTAACTTCATTCACCTTTGAAAACATCTCCAAATACCTTTTTTCCAAGGATCTGTTTTGAATAATTTTAGTGATCTATACTGTTCAGCCTGTTCTAGCAATAAAAATTAGTCAGGGATGTGGGTCAGGTTATCTCCAACTTAGTTTTCATTCTTTGCACACACATTTCACACACAATATCACATTCTTTCTTTTACACACAATATCACACTCAGTCCTGTTCACAACGTCACTCTGTAACCACACATCTCTCTTCAAATAATTTCCATTTAATTCTGCACATATTAAACCTTCTATTCAGCAGACTTCCAGCCAGACTCACTCCTCTACTTTTGGTCTTTGTTACAAAACTGACACTCTAACAGCAGGAACCAATACATCACTTAAGTGATAATCAACATAATGTTTACTGTTGTTGAGATTTATTTTTTTAACTTGCAAGAGAGCAAGCAAACATATGAAAAATAGCAATAGAATAAGCATAACTTACCTTGAAAATACCAACCCAGTCTTTCTGATGAGGATGGATAAACTGGGTCAGAGTGTAGTGACATTCAAGATGTGTGTTTGGAAGGTAACTTTTCGCGACATTTTGAAAAATCACGTGTGCAAAATTAGAGGTCTGCAAAGTGCAAGCTGAAGATGGAACTTCTTGAAAGGATGACATGATTATCTGTAACAAAATTTGTAGAAGTTGTTACTTGAACACAGTGGAAAAACTAGTTATGTTACAAAAAATTTAATTTTGTTGAAATGACTGGAAAACATAACCCCTGCTCCGAAAACAGAGAGCTATAAACTAAATCCACCAAAGTACACTGCCTCAGCATCTCTCCAAAACAAGCACCTCTCAGAATAAAAAGAGTAGTCATTTCAGCAATGACATCAAGATGGAGAGAAAGCATTGCTCGGCTGAATGCCCCTAGCATTATATCTCAGTGTCAGAAAGTGGAAAATAAAAGCAGTGGTGTGAAAACAAAGCAGGGTTCTACCTTAATGAAAGATTCTTAATGCTCCTAGACATGCTAGAGAAGAAGAAACAAGAGTTCTGTGCAGGGTTTCCCTGCTTTAAACTTTTCTCAAATCTCTACTGCTTAGTGCTTTTCACAGGATTTTTACACATGAAGTCTTTTCTCCCCTCCCAGTAAAAGTATCAATGCTCCATTTTAGGACTTTTTTTTTAAAAATAAGAAAGTTTATGTAAACAGGAGGGTTTTGTTTGGGCTGGCTCTTTTCCTTACTTCTTCTTTAAGAGTTTTCCTGCCCTCATTCAGTAGTCTGTGGGCATCTTTTACTATTCTCACTGTAACACATACTTTGTGTTTAACTTCATTACCATAAACAATAGCTTGCATTGATATCAGGAACACTGAGCTATGCATGCAGTTGGAGGGATTAACACTAATCAGTTGGACTGCAAAAGCTTTTAATCGTGCTTTCCATTCACCACCTAATTCAGGACACATAGTGCTACAAACTACAGTAACACAAGATATTTCATGAGCAGAACAAGAATATCCCTTCCTCAGATTCAGCAATGTCTGCCAAAAATAGAACACATGCAACTGAGAAGTTTCTGATTCCATTGTACAATCACAGTTCTGTCAGAACATTTCATATTAGGAGGATTAGGACCTTATGCATCAGACATTTCTGGAAAGATGAGCTATCCTGCTCTTGCAATTGCTGTTGAAAGTAATTTTATACTGACCAAGCACATTCACACCTTGACAGAGGTAACTGCCAAGCATGTGACATAATATATTACTTTCATTGAAGATACATGTGGAAACAAAAACCAAAAGTAGACAGGCCACTGCAAGCCTCAAGTAGTTCAAATATGAAAAGCTGTTCGTGTACCACCTATAACCTTTCAAAACTTCACCAGCTAAAATAAAAATAGCGAAGACCTTGTGCTTTCTGAAACAAAATGAACTCTGAAGTAAACAGGTATCCATCATCCAAAACAAGGAATAGACAAATACAGGGGTTTGGGTTTTTTTTTTAGTTTTAATCCCTCAATATTTTAAGCTTATTACTGCTCAATTTAGAGTAACACGTGAAGTACATAGGGGCAGGCAGCCACGACGTTACTTCAATGTATAAGATGCTAAATAAAAAACAGTCTTATGTACTAACCAACACAGGTTACATGGGAAAACACCAAGCTTGTGAAGATTAATAGATATAAAAGAAAAAAACTGAGTAAAGATCAAAACACAGTTTTCTAGAGACAAGAGGGTACACAATAAATCCTATCAGTTATACAGATTCAAAGTCCAGAATAGGAAACATTATAGCACAGTAAAATACTGAAAACTCCCACACATCTCAAAACAGAGGATTATATTCAAGGCATCTCTCAATTTCACTCTGAACTCTAAACGGTATGCATCAGCAATTTCTATAGCTCTAAAAGAAAAAGAATAACCTTATTAATTTTCATTTGCAACAAATTAATTCATTAGTAATTCAGTAACTTAGCCAAATAGCATTGACATGAAATAGTGTGTTTAACTTTCATTAGCTAGAAAAAAAGCACAAAAAGAACAAACACAGCATTAATAATAAAACAAATAGCATTTTTTTCAGTAAGTCTGTTTTTAAAATTGCATAACTCAGCCTAAGCACAAAAAATAATTAAAGAAAGAAAACACCAACCCAAAGCAAAAGGAAAGAAAATATCCATTTCTGCACACTTGCACACTGGTTGTCAGCTGCCAAAGCTGAGTACAAACCCTAGTAGAACAGTAAAGGCAGACTGGTTTCCAACCCCAAAGCAAAACTGTTCACAAATCTAACTTGTGCAGACCACCACAAGCATCCGGGATTACTGTTGCCTAGCAGGAAAATCCTCGGAGCTTAGGTGATGCTCAGATCTCCTTACAGTTCCAGGATAGTTATGCGGGTGCTGGGTACTTGCCTGCTTAACTCACAGCTACCAGCTAGCAACGGGCGACGAGGGGGAAGAGCTGCGCACAGCCTTCCTTGCTGACATGACAAGCGCTTCCCACGGGAATGCTAAACGACGCGTTTGGCTTTGCGCAGCGGAAAGGACGGCGAAAAGGCGGAAAAGCTCGTCGGGCAGGAAAAACAAAAGCAGGACGAGCCGCACCACCCCAGTCAGCTCCTCCTGGACCTCCAGCTGCGGTCCCGGGCCCCCGACACCCCCGGCCCCACTTGCGCCGCCTCCCGCCCCTTCCCCGCCGCTGCTCCGCCGCCTGCCCGACGCGGTCCGCTTGGCTCCGGGCCTTCTTCCTCCTCGCCCGGCAGGGGGGCACC
>VYXF01026440.1:250737-262657 GCA_013397295.1 Polioptila caerulea | reverse complement strand
GGCTCGGGGGCGCGGCTCGGCGTTGTACGCGGCCCGTGTCCGGCCGGGCTGCTGTAACCTCCGTGCAACGCTGCCACGGTGCCTCCCGTCTTGCCCGTGGTTACAACATCGCCTCTGTCGCACCCACTTACCCGAATTAATCATCTCCTCTTCCGTCCCACGTCAAGACACAGGCGTGCCGTCACCCTGAAGGTCACCGTTAATCCGCCAGCCTTTGACCCAGGGCAGCGGAGGGCTGAGATAAGAGCGACTGTAAACGCTTACCCCGGGTCCTGCCTGGGTGCCTTGGCGGATCTCCATGAAAGGGCGTTACACAACACACATCACCGACTCCGAGAACCACGGCAGCTCAGAATCCTTTAGGCTGGAAAAGACCTTTGAGCTCATTGCGTCCAACCTTTGACCACCCACCACCTTGTCAGCTAGACCGTGGCACTAAATGCCGCGTGTTTCTTGAACATCTCCGGGGGATGGTGACTCCGCTACCTTAATCACTTTTTTTGCCGCAAGTTTATACAGGATTAATACCTTTTATCACATCTGATAGTTTTAAAACAATCTAGATTTAAATGGTTTGGGAATTAAGGCTTTTCTGACTATGCTCGCAACTATTTCACAGTAGTAAATAAGTGAGTAAAAGCAAGCAGTGATGAGTACCTTTCACTGGCATGTAGGATTTGTCCCAGAGCACCCAGTGTTGGTTGCCACCACAAACTGCCCTCAAGATAATTTTAAATTCTTTGCTGCTACCATTTCTTATGTGTTTTCATGTGTATTTTAAACAAACAGGTTATGTGGAGAGACATGGTGTTATTATAAGTACTATGATTAATCATTAGAATTATTGAGTTAGGTTTCTGACAAGTTCACCTGTTTGGTTTTTTTTCGTGGTCAATCCTAAGAGAAATGAAACTAAGCTGGAGCATAGAAACTCTCTTTAAGTGCTTATAGTTATTCATTGTACTTTTGCTTCTGAGAACAATCTTATGTCTTAAATTGCGTCACAGATTACTAAATTACCCTTTGATTTGTAGCCACAATGAGTAATCTCTCATCCATACATTCCATGTTTCCCTGGAAAGTAATAAATTCCTTGCATAGTACTAACTGATCATTTTAGAAGACACAAGAAGTGTATGTAGAGTGGTCTCTCCTGTAAGACGAGATGAACTTTTGTAGTGGGAAATGAACCCAGTATTTTGTTCAGCAATAAATATTTGTAAGGAAGTAGGAAGAGCTGTTTCTTCTTATCTCAGCCCTCCATTTCTTCTCCTTGCTGCTCTTTGCTCTGTATGATGTGATAAAGAGCTGTTTAAGAGTCACAAGACGCTGTTCTCATGTGGGCTGGAACTCAGAAGAACTTGGAGTTTACAGTCACCAGCTGGGGAATATCAGCATTGGTGAGGCTAAGTAGTTTTGCTTTCATTTAAAGCCATTATAATGCAGGTTTATGGGAATATGATGGGAAATTTGAAATAAAGGTTTTCTTTTACAGATAACAAAGTTTTTACAAGTGAATGCCTGGAAAAACAAACAAACAACCCACCTCTGTGTCCTAATTTTTTAAAAAATACTTCTCCTCAGTTCTGAGTTTTTTAAGAAATGTGAGTTATTTCCATGTTCACTTAACAAATGTTCATTCAGTCAATAACGGCAGTTATGGTTTACTCATAAGTCAGTATTTAGTTATTATTTCTATTGATTAAATCATATGGAAGAGGTAAAACAAACTACATGTGCTGGCTTTCACATGTGCAGCGTAAACACTAGGACAAATAAATAAAGAATAATCTTGTCTTTTCTTGTACTTATATACATAATTTTCAGGAAAATGTCTTTTTATACTTTTAAACTTGCTATCTTAACCACACATATATAGTGGTTATAATATATACATAATATAAAACTATATCTGAGTAAAAGAAACGTGGTTTAATGTGTTCTAATGTATACATTTGCATGCTAGGTTTAGGTGCCAATCTTATCCCTCTTGAATTTATAGATATTTTACAGAAAGATGGTGCAGAGCCTTTTCTAGTTTTGTTATTGCCCTGACCCAAATGGACAAATGGTGCACAGAATCAACAACAGAATCAATATCCATGTGCAAAGATCTGAATCAAGAAAAATGTGACTGGAACTGATGAAACTCGCACTTGGCTGAGAATTAATGGTTGAGTGCCTTGATAAGTCTGAATTTGCTAGACAGATACTATTTCCTGAAATTCATCCATGTGATGATCCATGTGATATAAATCTTTCAGGAAACTGGCTCTTGAGCAGAAAAGGGAAAAAAAAAAAGTAAAAAAAGAAAAAAAAGAAAAAAAACCCCAAACAAGCAAACAAAACCAAAAACCCCCCACAAACACTAACCAAACAAAAAATCCAAACACAACCAAAAAACCCTCCAATGCTACTTTTCTATCCTTGCTTACATTCTCTGCAAAATATTTAAAAAAACGAAAATGTCATCATCATCATAAAATATCAGCATTTCTAACAAAACCTTACTCTTGTGAGAGTCTCTTAACGCTAAAACACTAATTAGAAAAGCTTATGACAGGCATGGTGACAGTAATCCCATCTCATTCTGGCTTGATTTTCAGCTTTCCAACTCCACTGACTTCAGTAAGAGTAAACCGGTTTTGTTTGAGCCAGTATTTTACCACAAATAGTACAGTTTTCATGTGTACTAGAATGTACTTTAAAAACGTAGTATCAATGTTTAGCCAGTATTTGTGCATATTTGAAAGCAAAAGAAACTACGAATGTCAAATATCTTTTAAATTATATTATATATGTGTATATATATAATCAAAACCATATTTTTTGGAAGGGATGTCCAGAGCAGCTCAAGGGAGCATGTTGCTCAGCGTCTTGCTGAGTCACATCTCAAATGTCTCCACGGATGGAGACATTCCACTGTCACCTAAAGAACCTCTTTCAGAGATTGAAAACACTTATTGTAAAAAAGTTTCTTTGTATCAAATTGGAATTTCCCATGTTCCAGTTTTGTCCCTTGCCTCTTTTTCTTTCACTGTTCACCTCAAGAGAATTCTGTTCTATCTTTTCTTCATCCTCTGCTTAGCTGGTTTTAGATAGACAATCGGCCCTGAGGCCTTCTCTTCTACAGGCTGAAAAAAATCCCTGCTCTCTCTCTTTTTGTGTCCATATGCACAATCTCCAAGGAATGTATGTCAAATACATTTCTCCAGGGTATTGACTTTGAAATAAAAAGCTGGCAGAACCCTTTTTTAAGAGTCTTTATTTCTGAAGTGCATAAATATGAGGACAAATATATAATGGCAATTTAGAATTGTGGTGTAATACGAATATTAAATAAAGTAAAAAGTGTGTGTGAATTCAGTAACTGTATTTTAACATTACTAGACTCCAAAGAAGTTTGAAATTTGGTTTGGGATGCAAAAATTTCCCTGCTTTGTAATTATGCAGAGACTTTGCCAAGATGAGACTAGTCTCTCCTCAGGCATGAGATGAATGAGGAATAAAAACATGCAATTAACCAGAACTGCCAAAGGAAACGGGGAGCAATCACAGACTCCCGGGAAACAAAGTCTTGGGTGTTTGCAAAACATTATTTTTATAACTACACTATCTTCTTCAACCTGTGAGCTCCTTCAGTAATTTAGAGCCTTAAAGTTAAAAATAGATCTCTGTCACATCTGTTTAACCTTAGATATATGTGAACTTTTATTCAGAAATAGAGCTTAACATTTTTTTTTTCATTTGTTTACTTTCTGTATTACTGTAGTCTGAACCAAACCCATGATGAGTTTTTGAACCATCCCTGAATTCCTCCCCTCTGAGGCCCATTTTGCTTTGTGTGAGTGACAGAAAAATTATATAATTCTAGGTTTTATTACCAGAGACAGGTACTTGATGTTGTGGCTATTCAATCTATTGGCATGACATGATGATATTGATGAAGTGAGGCAAAGAAATGCTTCAGTTCTAATGATTTGATTTGATTTTGGTTTGACTCTTATTTTAACACTTCCAAGTTTTGAAAGTATGGGCCATGTGAGATGTAATATATATATATTGATGTCACTAATCGGAAGCTCTTTCTGGTCATGTTGTAAAGCACACTTAATCAACTTCTTTAAGATCATGTTACAGAAAGCTATTAACTATGCTCTTTAAATAGTTAAATAGTTATAAATAATGTTTTATGTTATAGCTGACAACACTGAATTGACCAGCATTTAAGGGAACGTAATCACGAGGCACGTAGTCTTGGCCTTCCAGTAAGATGGAGTGGCAAAACTTTGGAACATATTAGAAATCCCATACTACTGCTAACATTTCCTATTAAGGAGAAAGTTTCTCTCTGTGTATTTTGGATTTCTTTTCCAACACTTAATTGCAACTGATGAAGAAAAGCTATTCAAAAGCTGCCAGGATTTTTAAATCTGTGGAGTGAGATTGATGAAATTTCTGGGCTCTCCCCAAAGAGTATAGGTGAGAGCAGACATGTAAATTTTGTATGTGTGTGCATGTATGTGTGTAACAGAGGAGAGAGCAGGAGCTTACTTTTAAGGTGTGAGACTTGGCAGCACTGCACTGCACAATGGGCACAAGAAACCGCACGTCTGTAAATGACTGCATTTGAATTGCTGTTACTTCACTGCTGGGTTACTGTATTGTTAAAGTGAAAAGGAATGGTTTTAATAAATGCAAATAATGAATTAAATGCTTGCACATACTGAGGCTTTACCCTCTGGTGTGTAATTAATATATGTGCACTGGAGACCCAGGTCTGGGGGAGTGTTTCATTTCTTATTTATGATGTTTGCAAGGGGTTTTTTTCCCTCCAGCATACCTCTTACTGGCATACACAGAACGGCATGTAAATGACCACTGAGTAGGTGTTGCTGAAATCTTAGCAGATATAGAACAGGTAAATACCTTTGTTTGGTACGCTTTAGCAGATTTACTGTTTCTGTCAGCCTTTTATCTTTTCTATCTGAAAGTAATAGGAAGCTCCCAAATGACCAACAGAGGCAGGAAAACTGCATGTGGCAGGAAACAAACAAGCAATGAGATTTAAAAGATCTTGTACTTTGGAGCACAGCACTTAACCCTGAGGGACTGAACGTAGAAAGGCACTTTCCACAGCAGCCTACAGCATGCTTCTTGCATCCCCTTCTTGGTAGTCCCCCCCAGCACTGGCTGCCACCATTGACAGAGCACAGAAGTATCTGTATACTCTATCTGCATGAAGCTTGGCAGCTTTCCTATTTTCTCATAATGGTATATGTTTTTCTGAAAGGACCTAAAGATGTCTGTGTCCTCATACTAATGCTGTCTCCAGCTCCTGTAGCCTGGCTCAGGCAGTTGTTGTCTCCACCATTACATTGGTTTTTCTTGCTCCTTGGTTCCCTGAGCAGCTGTGCTTGAACTAGGGGGCTTAGTGCAGCTTCACAGTTCCCTGCTGAGACCCGTGGTGAGTGATGGAGGAATTCTTTGTCAAGGAAAAGGGCTATTGGCTCATGCAGTGCACTTGTGAGAGGCTGTGCCTGGCCCGGGTCTCGACACAGAGATTGACTCGTGCTGCTTTCCCCATAGCCCCTCATTCACCTTGGAGATGGGTCTAAAGCTCTTGTGTAGCCATTTCTACAGAAAACTTCTCAGTCAACAGATCTTGAGTCTCACCTTCCCCTACTTGAGTTCTGAAACTCTTACATTATGAGTTCTTAAATTCTATGAAAAAAATTAATAACCATATTGCTACAGACATTACATACAAATCAATTACTAGGAAACACAGTGCTAAAATGAAAATTCTTCTTTAACTCACGCCCCCCCAATGATTTATTTTTCTATTGTGTCTATTAACTTTGTACAGAGAAGAATATGTTAGATTTGCTGTGCAAATTTACATACAGAAAGTACCATCATCTTTCTGATTAGTGCTATTCAGAAATGCAAGTCTATTCTAATCACACAACTTTCATACCTTTTCTTATTTCAAAAATTAATTTCCTTGTATAAGGAATAGTTTTAAAAGGCAGGATACTGTAGAGCTTACACTTTTAGAACTTTCTGCAAAAAGAAACATATTTATTAAATGGCTCTCCCTTTTGCTAATAAATATTTTACATTATATTGTAGCCAAGTTAGCATACTTTGTTGTCAAAAGTGTGGTCGCATGTTGTTGTGTCTTGGAACTAGAAACTTTCAATCAAAATAAAAGTTAGATTATTAATATGGGTAACAACTCTTTTGAAACCACAGTAAGGTTACAGCCATGACATATGGCTTTAGTTCACTACATGGCAAAAGATCTGTTTGGCCTGTAATAAGTGTTTTGTAAACAAACACCATGGTAAAAATCTGTTTTAACAGTGTTTATTTCCATTATCTTTGCTAGGATATGTCAGCGGGCAACATTTGGTCTGCATATCTGCACATTTTGAATATACTGTGTCTGTGCTGAAGGAGACTTTTTAAGGCTTGATGAAACTGCCTGCTTAGATGCTACCACTGAGGCCTGTCTGAACTTGTCAACACTATCTGTTCCTTATACAGCCTCTAAGTAGTGCAGCTTTTCCATAAAATTGGGTGACAGATGTATGAGTCCGAAAAACACTGTTATCTTACCAGATTTGAGACCTTCACCCATCATAATCCACACATTGAGATCCTTATTTTAGCATTCCCGGAATCCAGGCATTTTTCTGCCTGACAGAAGAGATGCCAAAAGCAAATTCATTCTTTAGTTCTCTCTCTCCTTCCCAGACCTTTGTTGACTTGTGTTCCCCATTCTGCTGCAATTAGTCAACTGCCAAGGGAGAATTCATTGAATATTCTTCCTAGTCATTTTCTAAATTAAAATACAGTTAATCTTAGTTTTTTTCACATTAATCACAGGTCTGCTGGGGCCAAATCAACTCATTTGTCAGTGGGAATTTGCACAAGCTTTCAAGTGGGATGGATTTTCTCCCACAAAAGAGCAAAAAATCTCACGAATTGCACCCATTGCTTGTCTAACATCACCCTGATTTTCCGTTTACATATTGCTTTTTGATCATTTCACACTCAATATTTCACTTAGAAATGATTTATATCACAATTGTACTCAGCCTTCAGTATTATTAGGTAGCATGGAATATATTCAGTGATGGAATGAAAGTTATTTCCAATAGGGCTTATGAAGAACAGCTGAGCAAGTACAACCTCCTGACCTCAAAGTGTTTGTTTACTGGGAACTATACTCCAGTTCTCTACATTTAATCTGTCTTGGCCCAAGCTGACATTCCCCTACTAGATTTATTGTATCTCCAGAGGCTATTAGAAACACAACATTGTCACTGTTTATCTAATAAGATAATAATAGGATTATATTAGTCTAGTGATAATGGTACATTTATTTTCATTTTTTAATAGTAACACACCGAAGTTTGATTTCATGTTTAGTGAAGTTAATGGGTTACAAGGGGAAAAAAAGCCCATTCAAAAAGTACTTTTCTTTCAAAAAAATCCGTAATGGAAAATATTTTTTTATTCCATCTTATTTGTAAACCAAAGCATTGTTTTGTGTACAAGTAGGCATGCTATGTCAATTTTACAGAAATTATAATAATGAGAAAATCTGACTAAGAAAACTGGGTTTCCTGTATCAACAACTCTGGGTTTTGGAAGCTTGTAGTGATGTTTTTTTATTGTGCATCTTTTCCTAGAATTTATCAGATATCAAAAGGCCTGCACAACAGACCTAATTTGCATTTCAACTATACTTAGTCACAATCAAGGTGTCCAGAAAATTCATTTCTTATTAGTGCTGGTAGCTCTTCAGACAACAAAAATCACATTATTTTTAAAATTCAGTAAGGAAATGCATTAATATATAACAGAAATTTAAACCAAAATTAATAATAAACAAACTGTTCTGTACATATGCATTGCCTGTGGTGGAACTATAGTGCTAGACTCAAAACAGAGGTGTGATCTGTATTTAAAATTCTTAAATGCTACATAGAGTGAATTAATTATAAATTTTCAGTAGGGCTTAAGTGTAGAAAATAAGTTGGTTCTTTCATGTTAATTTATATATTTTTAGTTACAGTGTCACTTTATCAAAAGTTTATTAATTGCTTTCTTAATCTACAGCGGGTTATGCTTCTTGGTATTATTTCTTCTAGCAAGACAGTGGTAAGGAATGCACCTTGCTCCTTCAAGGAAGGACCTTATGTTGCTTTGTCTAAACTCAGGAACAAACTCTTAAGAATGTTGATAGGAGCAGGATTACTTCCCACTGGGTGAAGTCCAGACTTTGCTCGGGAGCATGCTATATAAAGAAAATCTTTCTCAAGCAATGTGGTTTACACTTTGGTGTAAGAAAACCTAAGGACTGAGTTAGTGCCAGGTTTCCTGGCAGGAGGTGAGTTCAGGATTTTATCAGACTAATGTGAGGTTGATGCTTTTAGCCTGATACACATATGTTGGTTGGGAAAGCCCCTATTTTTTCTGTGTTTTATAGTCATGCATCTTTTCCTGGGAAACAATTACCTAATCCTCACTCAGACTCCTTAGATTTGAGATCAATGTACTATGTAGCTTTACCACATTGCTTTTCCCAGTTGCCCTACTATGTTAACTTTCTTTTGCTACATCAGTACCAAATAACTGGCAGAAGGGCATTGAGTGACTGTTTTGTGCAATTCCCACACAGATCAGTATGTTCTATATGCAGTGCATTGCAGGTAAAAGTAAAAATAAAATTGCCATGACTGGTACCAAATATTTATCATACGTAGCAATATTTGGATTTTGTTTCCTTCTTCAGCTGCATTTACAGAATCTGCCCATCTAAATTATAACCAAAGTCATCATCCTCTTTGCATTTCTTCATGTGAAAGAAGCTTGTAAAATAAGGTATTTAATAAACACTGCTAGATTCTATATCCCTTAGAAATGCTAAACATACCTTTCAGTTAAAACACAAAAATGAAATCAACCCAAAATTGCCATGGGATGCTCTACTGGTAATTTACACTTTAATTTTTTTGTGTCAGTTCTCCAGTTCTTCTGTCAGTTTCTATTCTAGTTTATTTGTGTCTATTCAGAGTACGACATACATGCAGTCACCCACATAAAACTTATTTGTAAAAAACAGTAGCAGTTGAAGTTGCTCATAACCAGAACTGCAACACATTCCATGTAGCTAAATGCTTAAGAAGACTACTTCTTTGAGTGAAATATTTTCAGAGAGTTTGGAAAATCCACACTATGTTCCACGAAATCCAAATTGATAAAGTATCTCTATTACATCCTCCTTGTGTGGGAATTTGAAAGGGACAATTAGATTTTTCTAGGAAATAGGTACTTGAATCTTTTCAGCCAGCTCTCCAGGAAACTCAGCACAGTCTAGCCTAAACATCCTAATGTGATTTATCAGAGCTAAAAAGAGGACAAAAACTCTAGTGCTTAACTGACCTTGGTATCAATTAGTACAAGTGTGCATTGCTATCCTGTGGTAGCCTGCCCATTCTAACACTCACCTGATGTCCAGTGAGATGCAACTGTTTTTCAAACTACAGTACAAATGCTTCTGACAAAACAGACACTATGTCTTCATACCAAAACAAAGTTTCTATGTTCCCCCAGGGCACTGCATTCCCACAGAAGCCTGGAATTTGTGTCCCCTTAGTTATATGCAATATTCCAGACTTTGCACATATTTAGTGCAATGTTGATTACTGAAATGCATACTACTTCAGGATATATCATACAAATCAGCAAGAAATGAAGTAGGTCCAGTTGCACAGGAGCTTTTTTTTTTCTGTAGGCAAAGAATAACCACTTGCATTGCTGCTTATGCATTCCAGTTCATTATCTAGCAAAATGTGCACTGCTAAGAAATGAATGCTGCCCTGAGAATCCCAACTCAAATGTTTACAAACATGAAGAATGTTATATTATGTTAGATCCAAGGTCCCTCTAGCCTAGTAGTCTGTCTCCAGAAATGACCAGAGAGGAAATACTTTGGGATATTTCTCTGGAATGCTTTCCCAGCTCCAACTATTTGCAGCTCAGGCCTTCCTGAGCAGCTGCACTGTGCTTTGATTGCATTCTCAAATATTATAACAGCTCTCTGATGCAAACAAATAAATGCAATGAATACAAGAGGAAAGGTTAGAAGGAGGAACGAGATCTGCCAATGAAAATAGACATATACCAATTACATATTGACTATTTGTCATATACAATTTTTATCCTGTTCTTTTTTATGTGTTGCACAAACCAAATTCTACATGTGCTAGAGCAACAAGTAGGCTAGGAAGTTTTCCTTCAGAAAATTGTTCCAACCATAATCAGATATTTTGAAATCCCATTTCAGTCATAAGGTTGGCATTACTGCTTTTAAGATACAATGCACCATTGGTGAAACAAAACTTTAAAGCAAATTAAACATTGATGATCTTTCTACCACTGGCAAAGGCACACTTGTTAGGAGTCTGGCTTTATGGCAGGTTTGCAGTGTAATCACTGATTTCTAGAAAGCTCTGCTGGCAGTTACAGATAAAAAATATCCAGTGAATTTATTTTTATGGACAATTTTATACTTGACTCACATTACTTGAAGACATTTCAGTTTAAAAAGTAGAGGTTGTATGCACTCAAATGAGGTATATATCTCCATTCTAAACACAAGGAAAAATAACAATTTGTAGAACCAAGCTATACAAATAACAGTTTATTTGCATTTTAACCAGTTAATTTCAGAAGTCATCACATACAAATCTTTATAAAACCCACTACTAGGTGGGAGTAAGGAGACCATGCTGTTTTGTTTGAAAAATAATCAACATTTATGTCCTGGGTTTTAATTTAAGTAGAAGTTTTCATGGCCATTTACTTAAACCAAATATGTTTTTTAGTTAACAAAGCTTTTTTCCTTCATTTTGTGTGGGGAAAATGTAATTAGGTAGGCAAAAAAATAAACCAGAAAGCAAAATTAACTAGCAAGACTTAGTGAGATAAACTTCCACAAAGGCAAAGATACTTTTAACAGAAGGAGCTAACTGTACTATATGCCTATTGAAAGTTCAAATATCTTTAGAGGGCATTTTGGAGAAAATAAAAAACACAAAAGCTCTATTAATTTTGTTTTCTTCCTTCTGAAAATGCTCTGCAGTATGGTAGTCCTGTACCACCTAGTCCCTCAAGTGCTTCCCTCTCATACTGGCTACCTTAGTGGTACTAAACTACTAATACCAGTTCTATCAGTGTTCATAATGTAAGCAGAGATTCCATTTAATCTAATCTTAAGGAATTTTATCTGTCTGCAATAGTACATTCTGTACAAAAGCAATGTAAAAGCTATAGTATGATAGTGGTCATGTCTGTAACAAGCCTTTATACACAAGTGTGTTTGCAAAGTAATATAAGGCTAAGTCTACTACATTTTTGGGAATAGGACCATCCTTTTTCCCCTTTCTCATACTTTTTCTTTGGGAGTAATTATAGTATATTTTTGTTATGTTGGTACTAAGTTTATTCTCCTCATATATCTTTTAAAGAAAGAATGCATTATTTATACCTACACAAACAAAACTACTTTAGGTATGAGAAAGGTGTGGAGAAATATACAACTATAGAGGTAAAGCTGCATCTTGTAATGAGAGTTTAAAATCAGAATTCAAGGACCACAATGACTACAGTGTTCGAATCTTTACACAATCCTCTACATTTAGCTCCCCTCCCTCCTATGTCCTCNTGTTTTCTAAGTACTGTGTGATAACATGTAAAAATAAGGTTTCAAAGACTTCCAAAGACCTTATTTGGACCATACCTCAGTACAAATTTCTGCCAGTATAGCTGCTCAATGAGGAGTCACACCTCTCCTCGTCACCAAAAAAAAAAAAAAAAAAAAAAAAATCAAGTACAAGATAGT
>VYXF01026440.1:195124-250031 GCA_013397295.1 Polioptila caerulea | reverse complement strand
AAAAAAAAGAAAAAAAATCAAGTACAAGATAGTAGTCAACTTCTTCCCCACTGAGGAGAAGGGTAAACATAGCTCAGCAGCTTTGTTCATTTGGCAGTCTTTAAATGGCCCAATGAAAGAGAGTGAACTTACAAAATATTGATACATTTGAGTCTATGGAGCTGCCGATGTTTTGCAAAGCGTTAGCAAGTGGAAGAGTTTCTGTGTTTGTGTCTCTTTCCATTGCTTTAATTACAGAGATTTTTTTTCTTTTTGTCTCACATCATATTCTATCTCAATGCTCAGCTGAGAGGCAATGAAAGAAAGGAGCAACTGGGTGAAGGTATGAGATCAGCCTACTGAGTGGTAGCACTCTCACCTGTCACATATGACCACAGGTGCCTTCACTGTCCACAAAATTACTTTATGTTGAGCTTGGTTGATTTAACTATATTTAACTGTATTGCTTTATACGGGTAAATATAAATATATATATATTATGGTACTGATAGGAGATCCAAGCTCATATATATTTAGCCTATTCTTTCTCTGCTAACATATAATTGAGTGAAGTGAGTTGTGGTGAGACCCGAGATCTGTGCCTCATGACTACACTCCCAGAAGTCTGTAAATGATACTATGGAACAGCTACAAAAAAAGCTCTGACCTAACAAGAGTAATCTAATGACTGAGGGAGTACCCAGCATCCTGGCACAACAAAGTAAGGCAAGATTTTCTGTCAGGAAAAGAAATTAACTACTTTGTTCCAAGGAGATGAATTTGGCAGTTGCGGGACTGAGAAGGCAGCACTCGCCTGCCTCCAGCCTGCCCTCTCCTCACACATCTGCCTGAAGCTCTCCCAGAGCTGCCAGCGGGGTCCCCAGATGCCGGGCTGGGTGTGAGCAGCCCAGCTCTTGTAATTTCATCAATGTTGATAAACCTTGTGTTAGGCCTTTGGGAAGCGCGCTCTGGGCACAATTGTATTGGGATTGTGCAGCAAAATTTTGGCAGTGGAGGGTGCTACAGGGCTGGCTTCTGTGAATAGATTCCCCTGTAGCCCATGGTGACCCTGGTGGGACAAGCTGTCCCCCTGCAGCCCGTGGAGGTCCACAGTGGAGCAGAGATCCACCTGCAGCTCATGCAGGACCCCACACTGGAGCAGGTGGATGTGCCCAAGGGAGTCTGTGACCCCATGGGAAGCCTGTGCTGGAGTGGGTTTGCTGGCAGGATCTGTGAGCCACGCTGGAACAGTCTGTTCCCGAGGGACTGCACCCCATGCATGGGATCCTACACTGGAGCAGTTTGTGAAGATCTGCAGCCCAAGGGAGGAATGTCTCCCATGGGAAGGACCCCATGCTGGAGCAGGGGAAAAATGTGAGGAGTTCTCCGGAGGAGGAGGCAGAAGCAACAGAGGCAACGTGTGATGAACTGATTGCAGACTCCGTTCCCCAAACCACTGTGTCGCTGAGGTAGTAGGGCGTAGAAAAATCGGGAGTCAAGCTGAGCCGGGGAGGAAGGAAGGGATGGGGACAAAGTGTTTCAAGACAGTTCTTATATTTCATTATCCTACTTCAATGTCATTGGTAACAAATTAAATTCAATTCCCCAAGTTGAGCCTGCTTTGCCCGAGACAGAAACTGGTGAGCGCTCTCTCCTCATCCTTATCTCGACCCACGAGCCTCCGGCTGTGTTTTCTCCGCGCTGCCCGGCTGAGGAGGGGCAGTGATGGAGCGGCTTTGGGGACGCTTGGCGCCCAGACGGGGTCAAGCCCGCACAACGGCGGAGCCAATCAGAGAATCACAGAATGGTTTGGGTTGCAAGGGGACCTTGATGATCATCTAATTCCAACCCTCAATAAGCGCCCATGTTTATTTGCCACCTGACTCGACAAAACGGTGCGAGCCGGCGGCTTTTTCCCGCGCCCCGAGGGCGCCGTCTCGCAGCACAAGCTGTCTCCGCCAAAACGCCGGCGCTCCGTTCCTCTGCCGCTTCAGTCAAGCCTCCTTCCTCGGCAGCAAAGCCGGAAGACGAAGCGGCAGCGGGCAGGCCCGGGCAAGCAGAGCTGGAAAGAAACGCCTTCCCGGGAGCCGCGGGCAGCGGGATACAATGTCCCACCGCCCCAATGAGGTGCTCCAGCGCCGGCCCGGCCCNGTGATGGGTAAGGACCTGCCCCTTCCCTCGGCTCCGGTGGCCCCGCTCTGCCGGCCGGGCGGGGAAAGGCCGGGCCTCTTCCGAGGCGCGCAGCTGCCGCGCTGCCCTTGGCGGCCGCGGGCCCTCTGAGCCCGGTGCAGCTGCGGAGCCGCCTCCCTGTGCGGCGTCCCCGGTGACGGACCCGCCGGGACGTCACGGCCGGCACGGCGCGCTGCCGCTGCCGCCTTATTCGGGGCTCCGCCGGAGCTTCCCAGCGGCTTGGCTTAATAAGTGTTTTCACTCATTTGCTTAAAATAGCGTGGCTAGAAATCATCAGAGCCCACAAATGCTGCCTGTGGCAGCAGTGACGTGTCTGCGGTACCTGTTACCTAGGTTTGGGCTGTTCAGCCCTCACGGTCACTGCATCCGATTATTTTCTGTAAACTGAAGGTAGATCCAGCGGCACTTCCTCCTGTGTCGGCTCTGCAGGCACTGGTGCTCACCTGTGGTTGGTCCATGGGCAGTGGAAGGAGCAAGCACTGCAGATGTCCTGTTGGTGCAAGCAAAGGAAGAATGTATTTGTAGAACTGGACATAGACATTTTCCCTTTCCCGAGTCTTGACAAATCGCACGACTGTTCCTAAGTAATTTAATTGCTGAAGTAAATGATTAAAAATAAACCTTCAGTTGTCTTTTCAGTGTCATTTTAATTGCAGTCTGTTGGTCATGTGTGTCACTCTGTGGTCATGCTCCCAACACACAGGTGAAGGTTTTTAACTAGCAAAGTAAATGGTATATGGTTCTAAAATCTTGGCACTTAACAAAGTGTTTCAGGAATTAGTAAATGACTTTTAAGCAGGTAACTTGATAAACTTTGTGACTCCTCTTTAAACTTCACTTAAACTAATGAATGAGAAACACTTGACAGTTTTGACATTATCTTTCAGTGCTCTTTTTGCTCCACTGTCTCTTTTCCACTAATGCTTTTTTTTTGTAGTTGCAGTTCTGATTTTGTGATGAGTGATAGCTCAGGTGCAGCAGGTGTGTTGGTCTTGTGCTAGTAAAGTTAAGAACCTGTTCATGTGTTTAGTATCTTTTGCTATACCACAATTGAAAGCAACAGCTTTCAAGGGTTTTTGAACTTTCTGTGGATGGTAACTGTCAGGTATTTCTGTAAGAGCTTTGAAATCCACTGTCATGGTCAATTTCCAAATGATCATGTTTAATGGAGGGCAGGTGGTGGGGATCTTGTTTCTTGGTGGTGAGCATAGGTGTGAAAAGTAACCCAACACTGGCCCTTAAAGTTGAAAAATACACTTTGTCTTTGCCTGAAGACTTGAGCAAGAAACTGTAACTAAGTCTAAGGAGAAATTGTGACTCTCACAAGAAACTTCCATAGAACAGACTTTCACCCACAGCATTTAAGCTCTGACTTAGTTAGTAGTGACTCTGCTGAAAGTACTCTTGACTCAGAGAGATGTTCATGGGATGAAGGTCTAAGCATTAAGCCTTCTTAACTGCTAAGCTCCATTGCTTACTTATATGTCACGGCTTTCCCATCTCTAATGCTTTTACTAAGTTTCCCATTCTTTTCTTTAGCTTTGATTATTCTGACACTTGGGTTTTGAGTAGTGATTTCATCATCTGTACTGAGTGAAATGCCATCCTAGTGAAGGATTCTGTCAGCTCTGAGAGCTGTCCAACACTACATCCTGGTTAGCAAGCAGCCTCTTCCTTCTCTTACTGAATGCTCCTTACTTACTTGTCAGTTGGGCTTTGCAGCTGGTGCAGACCATGATGGTTTGTTTTTTCTGTATGTTTATGCTAGAGATTGATAAATTCTCTAGGAGGAAAATAAAGAACTGAAGGCAGATTTTGGAGTAGCATCTTAGATGTGTGTGTTTGTGTTTTAGCCAGTTGAATGCAGATTGTGTAGTTTTGTGTTCTGCATCTGGCAGGCACTGACAAAGCTGCTTCATGGAGAAGATTTATATGACCTTACTTAAAAATATATTTTTGATGGATATGGAGAAATCCCTCCTGGGGAATGCTAGTGGGGGATGAAAGGGGGGTTAATGAATTATGGTGGCTGAGAAAAGAAGATTTTTGGGTGAATGAAGATTCATCTTCCGAGGGAGCTGTTCATCAAGGAACACAGTATCATGCTAGAGAACAAAAATGTCCTTACAAGTAGTTTTGTTGGAGTGGAGGGGACCTGTTCAGTTTATAGTTAAATAGTACTTTTGCTAGTTTAACAAAGGAGCTCTGTTTGAACTGTTGAATGCTCTAGTGCAGAGAAGCATTGATTACTAAGCAAGGATTATAACAGAAGAACTGCTCCTCAGAAGTCCAGCACATTTCTTAATTAAGGGATCAAGTGTACACTTGGTATTCTCTTTAGATGAAAAGTAGTTGCTATATGGTTTTCTCTGTAATGTATAAAATGCAAACATTTAATGAGGTATAGGTACAGATAAGAAAAATTATGTATAAGAAGACTCCATTTGTTACAAGATAGCACCTCTGGTTTTTATCAGCAGACCTTTACAGAGGCAAGAAAAAACAAGTGAGATGTTTGCAATATAAAGCTGGCCAAATTTAGAATATTGTAGTCTTCTTAAATTATTATTTTCGCAGAGTGCTCTTCTCCAAATCATTGCATAACCTTTAAAAGTCAGTGACCCTGGGACAATTTAAATTCCATTGGCAAAACTAATAGGAGCAGAAGTATTCTACCCATGTACAGCTGGCCTCTCTAACTTATATATTTCTTCATGTAGTTCTCTCCCAGAATCTAGTTTCAGTAGAGGTTTTATAAATTACATAGAGAAGTCTGCACAAAACACAGAAGCTCATGCTGATCCTTTCTTTTAAACCAGCAAGAAAAGGGATGATGTCTTCTGTTGTGCTTATACCAGAACTTCAGTTGCTAAATCAATGGGAAAATCTTTTCATTGAATGGCTTGCATTGAATTGTCATCATGTTTCCTTCTCCTTGTCAAGTGACTTCATGTGTATTTTCTCACAAAGCCCCAAGCAAAACCAGCAACTTCAGTAGCTGAGCTTACTCTGGGCATCTTCCCATGATCCTGTTAAATCTCACATATTGGAAAAGAGGTGAAGTTTCACTGATCCAGAGAGATCAAGAATATTAATATGAACTTCAACCACCCTGATTAGGAAGCTCTTACAGGATGGGACTGTGTGGACTCTTACCCTTGTGCTGTTTGGTGAATATAGTTCAAAACAAATTTTATAAAGCCAAGAATTAAGTAATATAGTTGAGATTATATTTTGGGAATGACTTGTTTCTCAGTTCTGTTGTTGGCCAGTTGGACTCAAGAGTACCAGCACAATGGATTTTTTCCAGGTCTGCTGTCCGTGTTTCTACTCAGCCATTAGTCCCTTTCTGTTTGAATACAAAGAGATGTCCTCAGTCCTGCATGTTATAGTGTTTGTGCAGTCAAGTATTTGCAGTGAAATCAGGGCAACACTAGAGCTGGAATTTGTTCTTGAAACTGTAAGACTTGTTACTTTGGGATATAGTGTAAAATGAAATGTAAACATCTGAAATAATCTAAACTTATCATCGTTTAGGTTAAAAAGAAGACTGCTTTCAGTATTTTTATATAAATCTTGAAAAGACAAGTTTTAGGTCATTGACAGGCCAGATATTCCAAAGACAGGATTGAAATCTATGCATTTCTGAAGTTACTCTTCTAACAGTTGCTTTTTGTTCAAAAAGAGGCATTCCAGAGATTCATAAACTCTTGCTGATTTTTTTAATTGAATTGTTTTTAAGGTAAAATTCTTGTGAAATAGCAGATTAGGTAAAGTTTTTCTATTGTAGGCTGACATTTCAAAGCAAAAAATCTGTATTTTATCTGTATTGACTGTAAGCCCCAAATTTGGTGAGAATGTAGTAATTGGTTCTCCTCATCAGTTGAGTTTTCATAGGCATGAGGATCTGCAAGCACATATTCCCTGAAGAGAATAATGAAGAACTTTCTGGGAAAAGCCCATTTTTTTTGGAGTCGGTATAGCTGTAGCTGGTTTTGCTCACAATTAGCTTGATTTACAGATTAATCTGTATTGCTGGTTCTGTTCCCAGGGAAGGAGAATTAGTTGCACATGGTATCAGTGATTATTTTAAGAGTAGATTCTGTTGCTCCTTCTTCTGGTGTTCTGCCCTCTCTTAGAAGTTGAGTGTGGACTGGGCATTTTTCCAGCCATGTGATTGCAGCAGGTTACTGTGGATTTTATGGTTGAAGTGAAATGGGCTCAATACCACAGGGACAGTTTCAGCAAATGCTTATACAGTTAATGGGATTAGTTAGTGTACGTGATGTGGGTTTGCAGAATATCAGTCCTTAGATGTTTGAATTACACAGTTATTTCAAAACTGAGTTTATGCTGCATGTGAGATGCTAAAAAGTGCCAACATATGCAAGCTGGACATCACATTCTGTGAAATCACCTGTGGAGGTTCACCTAATGGGAAAACACAAAAGTTCTTCTCTTTTAAAACATCCTCTTTTTTGCAAATCCCCACTGTCTTAAGTAGTCATTAAAAATATGCCATGCATCTAAATGCGGTTGGTTCAAATTTAATTGAAGTAATCTTTATTAGATCTGTGAACTAATTTAATCAGTCCCCTAAACTAGTTTTCCTGTGTTTGAGTACCTGGAGATCTGAAGATTTTTCAAAACTGTTAATTTTGAAATGTCTTATATAACACACTGGGCTGTGAAATTTAAACCAAAATTAAGTCAGAAGCTGACTCAGGTATTGGACTATTTCTCTAACAGGTCCCACTTCCCATGGATTTGAATATGTTTTAGCACATAACAGAAAGTAGTCTCTGATTCATGAACTGAGACAAATCATCAGACGAAAGGAGAAATAATAGAATACAATGACACAAAATTTAATAGTATTGGTCAGCAAGTTGTCTTGTGTCACAGCCTAACTTTTGTCATGCCTTTCTGGGGATACTGCAAAATGACAGTTTTTAAGGGAGGCCTTACAGTAGAACAGTGTGTTCATTTCATTTCATTTGTGAAGGGCTGCCTCAGAGGCACAATAAAAGTGCATGTTGGCAATAGGCACATCACTGCAATCTAATTACCAGCTCAAGTCTTTATATTAAGATGTGATGACAGACATGAAAAGTTATCAAAGCAAAGCAGTCTTATGTGACATTGTAGAGAAAAAGCAGGCAGGTTGCAGAGAAGGAGAGAAAGTAGCATGGGCAAAATGTCCTTCTCAATTCCCAACATGTTCTGAATTCCCAAGATGTTCAGTTCGAGGTGATGGTTAGTGAAATAATGTGAGAAAAGAAGAGATCAGGATGAAAGTGAGGAGTTTACAAGAATGAGCCTGGATATGGTAGTCAGAATTATTCTTCTGATAAGGTTACTTGGAATTCATGGAAACAAAGAAAACTGAGGCTTGGAAGCAAGGCTTCCAAAGCCTCTTTAGCTTAGGTTGCTCATGATATTCTAAAGTTGCTAGAAGGATGGAGGTTCCACAACTCCTCTGCATTGCCTGTTACAAGTGCAGAAGTTTTTTTCCACATCAAAGATCCTTTTCTTATTTCCAGCCAGAATTTCCATTCCTGCAGCTTTTGGCCATTGCCCCGCATCCTACTGTAGTGCACATCTGTGAAGAGTTCGGCTTCATTTACTCTGTAACTCTTCTTTCCTCCCACTCCCTAGGTAGTAGAAGACTGCAGCCTTTGCTTCTCCCAAGCTCAGCAAAGACAGTTCTCTTAGCCTCTGCTCATAGGCCATGTTCTCCTGCTCCTTGGTCATATTCCTTGATGTTTGGTGTGTGCAGCTTGATCGCATCTCTTGTGTATTTGCTGTGTAGAGGAATGACTGGTTTCTTTGACCTCCTCCTGAGCCTACTCTTGCTACTGCAGTGCAGGATGTCATTAACCTTCTGCTGCAAAGATGCACTGCTGACTCATGCTCAGCTTCCAGTTGATGGGAATCCACAGGTTCCGCAGAGCTGCCAGCTGTCGAGCCAGTCAGCAGCCTGCATTGACATCCCCTGCCCCAAGTACAGGACATGTTTGTCTTTGTTGCACTGCTTGAGGTCTATTTCTCCTGTCTTTCTAAATGGTAGTCTTGTCCTGCCATTTTCCAGACATTCCCGCCAGTTTGGTGTCACACATGATGTTGCTGAGGGTGCTTATATTTAATCATCAGTCATTGATGAAACTTTTAACAGCTTCAGTACTGACCCATGAGGAGCATCATGTGTAACTAGGCTGTTGCTAGTTTTTGAACTACTGATCGCTGTTATTTGAGCCCAGCACTCCAGGCAGTATTTCTTCCTTCAGGCAGTTTTGCAGTCCAGTCCATACTTTCCTCATTTGGCTACTGGGATACAAGTGGAGGCTGTTCTGAAAGCTTTCCTGAAGTCAAGGTAAATAAGATCTACTGGTATTAAGGGCTAGAGAAAGAAAGATGCTTAAAACCAGGGCTTGAAGCTCCTCAGGAAGTGGGAAGCTTTGGGCTAACACTAATTTTAGATTAGTGCAAGTGAGGGACGGGGAAGACTGACTCATAGAAAGAATGAGAAGATTCCAAGATGATTGTTATGGCTGATGATGCTGGTTTAGGCTCATTGTTCGTTTGTTCCTTGGTTTTGACATGTAGCACTTCTTTAAAAAGCAATGGGCTCTTTTCCTGCCTTATCTCAGTTTTTATTAAGCATTTTCCCAGTGCACATTTATTTGAAATTGTGCTACTTCTCTAGCTATGTAATTGCTGCAGGCATCTGTGGAAACTGTCTCAGACCAAAGTTCTCTCAACAAACCTGATTTATTAAATGTGGCACTTCCAAAACAGTGCTGCAGATGAAAGAGCATGACCATTGCTGGCTAAGAAGGAGCTTAAAATCAGAAAGACTTTAAAATGATTAATCAAGTGTTATTGGCCTAGGGAGGATTCTTTGCTAAGCATTGAGACCTCTTAGAGTCTCGATCCAGCTTAGGCACATTTTCTGTATGTGCACTTCAGAGCTGCAGTATTTCTGTAGTTAGCCTGTTAGTTAGACAGTTTCTGTCTGCTTAGTTGACACATACTTTAGTGTTTATTCTACCTAACTTTTTCCTTTGTTATAAAGGAGAAAGTATTTTATGTAGCTGGCAAAGAAATCTAGTCACTGTCAAATTGTGCTGCCTTTGGATTAGGAGTGTTTAGAGTGATGAGATAGTGATTGCAGTAGATGAATGTCTGCAGTGCTGCTCCTATCCAGAATTTGATGCTCAGTAACTACTGGGAAAAGGTAATGGACTGAAACTGTAGTGTTTTCCACAGGTTGTAGGTTGAGCTTTATAGTTCTGTCTTGGTAGTATGGTAAATAGAATACAGAGGTTATTCCTGCAAAGACTTCATAATTATTTTTATACTATATTTTGTTCTAGTTTTCAGTATTTAAATTGTGGTTGAATGGCTTAAAGGATTTACCATGATTTACTATGGAGACTTTCATCTTTAGGTTAGTGGCTTGTATCTGATTGCAGGATCAGAAGAATCTCGGAGGGGCTGCATGAAGGAAAGTGGCAGCCTCTGTCCATTTCTGGAGAACATGTGCTATATCCCATGGCTGCAAGCAAAGTTGCAAATAAAGAGTCTGTAAAATATACATAAAATTGAACTTTGCATACCCAGTTTAGAATTTAGACACATAATAAAGCACAGACAATCCTGCATATTTTAAGTCTACATTTGAACTCTTCTCAGATCTTAGTTTTAAAATGTATTTGTATGATTGTATTTTTTTGAAACGCCCACATTTTCCTAATTACACTTATTTTCTTTGATATGTAGAAAAATCATTGTGGGATGGTATTTGTGGCCCAATACGTGCTATAATTTAAGGTTTAAATTATGTAAAATAGGATTTACATTTGCACTGTTTTTAAGCATAAAGCTGCAATGATAATTGAAAACAGATTATATGGTAGCTTTTATTATGTCATTGTTGTATGTTAGTCTGAAATACAAATACATTGATCTTTATTGTTTTGAAATCAGTGTGTTCTAGGACTATGGCTTCCAAAACCCCAGTTGGATTCATTGGGCTGGGTAACATGGGAAATCCAATGGCAAAAAACCTGGTAAAGCATGGATATCCAGTTATTGTGTATGATGTCTTCCCAGAAGCTTGCAAAGAATTTCAGGACTTGGGTGCTCAGGTATAGTAATAAACTTTCTTTATTCCAGCAATAACTGTGTGTGTTGAATGGTTCCTGCATGCAATGCAACTAAATCATCTGGGGTTTTTTCTTGGTTAAGATCACAATCAGAAGTGAAACTTCTGCTGCCAGCCAGAATTGCTACCTTGTCAGACTTTTCTAGCTGTCTTTTTCCCCCCCACTTTTTATGAGAGTAGGTTGATGGCCTGTTCTTTCACCTCCTGCTTTCTCCTGCTTCCTTTTCCCCCGGGTCTTGATGGCCAGTGGGCTGCTTTTCATCTGGTTCCTACTTTGACCTTTCCAGGTTAAATGACCCTAGTTAAAAATTCCTGCTGGCATAGCTGTAAGGGTTATAGGGACATATGAGCTTTCCTGCTGCTTCAAGGTGTAGTCCTCAGGGGCAGGGGAAAAATCTAATTATTTAAGTGCTTATTCTCTTGGAGGTGAGGAAGGATATGGTGAGAGAAGAGGAAGGAATGAAAAGGAGAAAGGAGGGAAGGAAATTGATTACATTAGGGAGCTTTACCTTCCTGCAATATACCCTGCAAAATCTTGGCCATGTTCCAGCCAGTCCTATTGCTTTTCCTAATCTGTTAATACCCTGAGAACCCCATTCTCTCAGGTGGTTGTGTCGTTTCTGTGTGTCTGTAACATGTTTGAATGGTTTTGACATACTTCAAAGCTGTCACAATTTAGACAGTCGTGGGCAGATGGATAGGTGCTTAAAACACAGAAGAAAGCAGTGCAGTGCAAAAATAAACCTCTCATGTAACAATGTAGAGGATAGAAGGGAATTTTCCAGCAGTGGCAAGGAAGTTGTAGGTAGATCTAGATGGAGGAACTGTGTGCCTTGAAAGTCTAAACTTTAAAACAGTTAAAGCTAATTGCAGCTGTTTTAAATAATGAGGTAACATCAAGATTCCTAAAAGATAAAATGATACCACACACCTGCTAGTAATTAATTGCAGCTCCCCTTGAATAATTACAGAATCTTGGCCTTAAGTGGGAAAGTAAGCTTTTCACCTCTTTTCCTAGCTCCTGTTCCTATTTTGTTAAAGGAGCCAAGACCCTCAGGCATGAACCAGACCTGACTTGAGTAAGACTGGGCAAATGGAAGAGACTGTTTTGAACTATTGGTTGTATTTTTAATTTGTGTCCTGCAGTTGGATCTCTTTTCTGTGGCTGCTATGTTGATAGCTTTTTGCCTTTGTAATAGAATCCTCGGCATTCACTGCAAGACTTAAAGTGTGATAATAAAGGTGAACTGTCATGCCTTTAGAATAAAGTCCAAAGGATGTTTTAAGATCATAAATCACTAAGAGAATACATGGGTAGGCTTAAATACAAATAAAACACACTTTAAGAAAATATGTGAACATAACTTCCTCTTCTTGATCCATAGGTGTAAATCCTACTCCAACACTTTTTTTCAGGAGCTGAAAACTTGTGGGTCCATGGGGCCTTGTAGAAACTGCTGTAGAAGGAACATTGGGCTCTAAGGGCTGCTTTCTTTTTGGTCTGGCTATAAGGGTAAAACCATCAGGAGCGTTACAGGGGTGAAATGACCCCAAGAGACAGTAAACCTAATCAAATGTCCATTGTTTAAGGCCAGTGCTGCTACCAGGGTATATGGCGGATGCGGGATGTTTGGCCATAAATCTGCACAGTCTGGGACTCCGCTTTCTTTGGCCACTGAAGTAAACAACTGGGGTGTGGTACATGTCAGAAAGCACCCACCCACCTGCTGATGGTGAACAGTAAGAGGAAAACTGGCTGAGCATGAGCATATGGAACCACTTGAGGTGAAACTTACAGAAAGTTGGAAGGCTCACACAGTGGAGTAACTGTGTGTCATGCTGTCGTTTACAGGTCTTTGTGTCTAAATCCTGTCTCAGATTTAGAACACTGAGAATATTACTGGAGTCACCTCATGCATAAAGCATCATAAAAACAGAGGTTTCTTTAGTGTACACTAAGAATGGCATTGCAGGCAAACAGTAATTAATTGACTTACTGTAAATATAAGTAAAACAAAATAGGGAAGCAGTGTGGGACAAATACAAGCAGATGCACGTATGGAAGGGCAGTACCAACAACCAGCAGTATGGAAAAAGTCTCTCCTATCCAGTTGCATACTGCAAAAGTTTTCTTGAGCTACACAAGTTTCAGAACATATACAGGCCTTGGTGGGCTGATACTCTGAGCTTGTATGCTTTATGTTGTTAATCAACAATTAGTATTTGGTCTGTTTTTTAAAGTTATGCATATATTCTTAATGATTTCAAATGCTTAATGTTTTATAATAGCTTTTAATTATTCAGCTTTCTTTCTGAGACAGAAAGTCCCAAATAAAATGAAGGTTTTATATGCTGCTTATGGAAGCAAGTAGGTAGATTTTTTCAGGCAATATTATTCATATTTGTTAATGGTACCAAAAGGCCAAGAGTGTCTATTCCCACTTTTAATTCCCACTTTGTTTTGCTACTTACTTCAAGGTAGCAGAAAGTTTTTCCTTTGTATGGTTGTAGAAGTACTGTCCCAGTCTGTGTACATTTTTAATCTCATTTTCTTCATGTAAAAGGCATCTTACCATTTTGAAAGACATGGATGGAATAAATGAATTTCTGTTTAGATGACTATTGTGCTATGTCTTCTTTGTATCTGTGTTGCTTAAGAATTGCTTAAACTGTAACCAAAACCCAACTTCTATGGGTTCATATCTTCTATGTAGCCAAGTAGAAATTTGAGGCTGATGTACTATTTCATTACATCATTTTTGCGTGCCCAATATAGTATGTTTTTCAACTTCTGGTTGAAAAATCCAAATGAGCCACTGAGTCTTCAGCTGATACCCTCCAAACCTCTAAGAATACTGGAGATCATAGTTTCAAATAAGACTTATATAGATTCAGGTTCCAGTTTCACACTTCCTCTCTCCAGCTCTAATAATACACATTGAGACAGAGCCAAACCAGAGATACTCAGAGCTAAAGACAAAGGTGTCATACTTCTGTTTTAAAGAGACAGGCTCTCTAGTCTCCAGGGAGGCAAGTCATAAAATCAACTAAGGTTTGCTGCTTATAATTGCCTCATTTATTCCTGCTAACCTTTTTTTTTTAGACTAGAGCATGTTTCCTTTTGTAACTGTGGTATGCCAGATGTTTTGTGTGGTATTAACTTATTCTTTCAAAACAAAATCTGCATGTTTCTCAGTCCCATCTATGCCAGTTACTTTGCATTTTTTCCCCAAGAGCCTTGTTCAGTTACTACATACATTCTTCCCTTCTTCTGTTTGGAAGTCAAATAAAAATCAAGACGTTTCTTATGCTGTATCCCAGAAGTCCTTCAAGGTGTAATTCAACATTTATTACAAATTACTCAAATTAGATTTGATCCTTGTGGGCTAAAGATAAACTAATAATGTATGTTTGTTGCTATTTTCCCTGGGCTATGAATGTCTTAACAGTGCAATTTTAAAGAAATTAATTAATTCAGACCAGTACTGGACAGAAATCTTAGTGGTAAATGCCTTCCAATTGAAACTCACAACTTAGCTGTCAATATTTCCTTTTCTGTGTATGTATCTGAAATACTATACTGCCTGCCTCTGGAAGTGACCTCAGAAAGGTAATACACCTTTCAAGTTAGGTGTGGTTATTTAACAACTAATACCTAATAATATATTTTAAAAATTGTTCAGATCCATTTCTTGAAGGATGCTTAAGCTGATAATTTTCCGTTTTAAAAATGCCAATTGTAATATTGTGAGAAACAGCAGTTAGTTTATCTGGTTTCTTTTAAGGCGAGGCTCAGAGGTGCATCATGTAATTTTTTTTCTCCTCAGTCTTCGTCTCCTTCAATGCTGTGTATAAGACAAGGAAGAAAGTGAGATTTTTGTTATCCTTTCATGTTGTCCCTCCCTAGAAACATTGTAGAGCAGTATTTTCTCAGGATGAAGGGTTTGTAGTGAATTGAAGATTCATGAATGGGTTGATGAGATGAAAGCATATTCCCTTTGGCAGATGTTGTGGAGCAACTTCCATGATAAGAGATCCTTTTCATTTTTTTTTTTATTTTTCTGTTACTGGATCCAAATAACCAATATTTTCATTAGGAGAGTAGTTTTTCTTGTTTTTTATTTTTTTACCTAGCTTAATTGTGACCAGTGAATACTAAAACCAAACTCATCAAACATGTCTGACATCTCTTTTTCAGGAAGTGTGTAAGCTTATATTGATTGGTTTTTTTTCTTTAAAAGGTAACAGAATCCCCAGCAGATGTAGCAGAAAGAGCAGACAGAATTATTACCATGCTGCCTTCTAGTCCCCATGCAAAAGAAGTTTACACAGGAGCAAATGGAATTCTAAAGTAAGACTTTTTAGTAGTTTGGAGAATTTCCACTCGTACTCAAGGTTTGTCTGATGATTGCTGTTGTTGTAGCTCTTCCTGTGCCTTCAGGGCACTTAATTCAATGTTCTCTGTTCTGTCACTATTGATATTTCTAATTACATCAGTTCTCTCTTACAGTGCTTGCTTTTGAATGGCTTTTGGCTAAAGTCTTAATTTTATTTTCAGTACAATAATAATTTTTGTGCATTTCAGGCAACTTTATTATCTGCCTTTTCAGTTGCATGGTTCTTTTGCAATAATGTAATGTACTACACTCAAGTTCAACTAGAATATTTGCTGGTAACAATTATTTGCTCAAATACTATTTTCTTTAACCTGACATCCTATAAATTAAATGTTCTGAAGAGATGCCATTTTGTCTTATGGTGTAAAACACAGAATAGCTGACAAGACTTTCTTGATTTCTACTCTTATTATCTGTTTATTACAAAAAAAAATATGTGAATGTGAAACAGTGTTTTTTAACTTTTGTGGAGAGTTTTCCACTGAGCTTTAAATCCATAATCTGCAGCATTTTAATGCTCAGAGTTTTTGAACTTACCAAATAAAAAAATAAATACAATTTAAAAGTCTGCTCTGGCTATATGTGCACTGCTCCTGGCAGGCTGACTAAGGCTACTGGATGCCTCTGAGGTTCATGTAGGCTCTTCCAGGTTAATAAGGTAAAGGAAAATGCATACAGAAACTAAAGTACAGTAGATTATCAAAAAACAATGATGCCTTTTTAGCTATTCATTGTACAATACTAAGATGCAGTGATAAGAAAATAGAAGAAGAGAGGGATTTCTGTTGTTCTCGCTATATAGGAATAATAGCTGCTTCTTTCCCTTACTGTCTGTAGTTTAATTCCTTGTAAAGTAGGACTGAGCAGTATCTAAGTATCTATAGCTTAGACCCTTCAGGGAAGATGGGTAATTGGATCAGCCCCACAAAGCTCAGGAAACAGCTGTGGAAGAACTGTACCCATGATGGCAGTGGTTTGAAGAACGACAGGCAGTACTTACTGATACAGTACAGCAAATTAATCTTGTGAGTACATAGTTGTGAAAAATCCAGTTGGGAGCAGAGGATGTGGAAAGCAGTCCTATGCTACTGCAGTTTCTCAGCCTCTGTATTAACAGAAGGAAGTGTAATTTGACAGTAGTGAATAATTATGGCTCTGAAGGACCTGGTCCTTGCTGACTGGTTTGATTCTCATAATAGTCCAAAGCTTTTAAAGCTTTATAGAAGAAAATATTAGTAACGTGAAGTGTTTAAAGGTTGAGTTAGCTATCCCCCTGTGTTATCAAGGAGCCTGTGCCACTGTGCCTTCTTCTGAACATGAGGGGAGATAATGTAGTACCTTATCTGCTGTGCTGGTTTTTGTTTGCATGTGTTTAAACCAACTGCAGCAGCACGAGGGGTGAGTTTTGTGTGTGGGGCACTGTTTGAGCCTGGAGTTCCAATAGGATCACGATGTATGGATATGTTGAGACTATTTCCAGCAATCTGGATAATTCAATTAAGTGAAATCCACTGTACTGCCAACAGCATGCAGGGTGCAGTGGATCTCTTTATCTGTCATGAGTAGCTTTAAATGGGACACCATTTTATGACTGAAAAATTCTGGTGTTTGATTTCATGGTGATTGCTGGTTGGGTGGACTTGAAATCATGGTGCAGTTCAGTGAAAAGAGGGATAAAAATCAACTTTTTGTTGTGGAGGGCAATAAAAAACTTCAATTTTTTAAAATTTCAAAAGTGTTATCGTATATTTTAATCAGATATACAGCTTTCTGTGATCTACAGTTTGGAATACAGATCTGCCTAAATGTACTGGCTGTCAGTGGGAAAATATTTTTCTTAATGCTTCACTTCAAATCTTCAATGAGCTTTTGTTGTTTTAATTATGGTCTTTATGTAGAATAAATTGTAGAATGATTAAAAGAATGCAATCAAACCATTCTGACAAGAACTTAAGATACTATATATACAAAAAGAACATTTTATTGTTATAAATGAAATTTTAGGCTGTATCAACAGTTGCTTAGAATGCATATTAGGTGGTCTGTATATTATATACTGCTCAACTTGTATAATGGAAGATTTTCCTAGTGCAACCTTTTTGTGTAATTTTTTTTAACAGTATTTAAGTAAAACATCCTTTTTTGTGTTCAGCTTTTAGTGGTTCAAAACTGCAGTATACGTATTCAGCAATATAAATACTGAGCAGATCTTGCTCAATACAAGGATTAAAACTTCATGTTTACTAGTGTACCAAAAAATGTCTGCACATTTGTCATGCTGATGGAAGCCAGTGCCATGGTAAAAGTTGCAAATATCTTCTGAAAATAATAATAGTAATTATAGTAGTACATTTTTATTTTAGGAAAGTGAAGAAAGGCTCATTGCTAATAGATTCCAGCACTATAGACCCAGCAGTTTCAAAAGAATTAGCCAAAGCTGTTGAAAAAATGGGAGCAGTTTTCATGGATGCCCCAGTTTCTGGAGGTAAGTCTTCATTAGCAGTTTACCTCATATTGGACAAGTTGTCTCTTTGTTTGCAGTTTCAGTGACCAATTTGTATCCTTGTTGCTATAAGCTGCTTTTCTTTCCTATATGTAAAATATTCTGTTTTGTTGTTGTTTAATTGCATTACAGATATGTATGTTATTGCAGGAGTATTTTTAGGATTTAGGAGTATGCTTTTGTGTTACTCTTGGAGAAACAGCTTTCTTGGGATATGCTACAGTGGTTGTTTTAATTTAACTTCTTTCATAAAGTTGCATTTTTATGAAGCTGCTCACATTCCTTTAGCCTCCATCTATTTCTTCCTGTTAGGGAAAAACTGATTGTCATTAAGCAGTTCTGTTGCTTTTTCATTAATTAAAAAGGAGATAATGAAGTGAGGAATATAAGATTTCTTTATCAAAAGAAAACAGAGATTTATCTGGTTTTATAACAGTTGAAGAATGTGAGTGATAATTGTCTTTTCTTAAAATTTGCTAACTATTGATCTCTGAGTATTTAGTCTCTTGTAAGAAGTAATACAGAGCAGGGAAGACTTCTCATTTTGTGGACAGAAGGGAGCAGAAACATAAAACTAATGTTTTGAAAACAAAACAATAACTGATCATTCTGTTGTTGAATTCTTCTCCAAAACACCTAAAATTAGAAGATGAGGAAACCTCATTTTATGTGGGAAAATCTTGAGTTTTTTACTGTCCAGTCTAAAAATTAATGTAACTGGCATTTTGAGAATTCTTTATTTTCCTGATGTGTGTCAGTGATGAACAAAAACTAACAATCTTTTTAATTTTCAACTGCAAACTAAGGCAGGATTTGACTACGTACTAGAAGCCAAAATTTTCATCCAATTCTATTTGTGAAGAGAAAGTAGGCAGATCCAGGTAGATGATATTGAAGAATAAAATGGAGAAGACAAAATTCTTGCTTCCCAGCCAAAATGTTAGTTCTCTTTTATAAAGCTAGATAGCTAATCAGCTTGGGAAGAAAAAACACAGAAAAATTGTATTCTTGGCGGATTATTTATCTCTCTGATTCTAAACACAACGTGGCTTTCTGTTTATCAGCTGGGCAATTCTGACCTACTTCTGTGTTGTTTTCTTCAATCCCTTATTGCCAAGTATGTTATTTTCCTGAGGGAATTATTTAACTTTTGGAAATCTCTGTAATTTATTTTTACCTGTAAGTTTTTGGTGTAAAGCTGACTGTAACTACAAAGAAGAAAAGGAAGAGTTTGATTCTGAAAGTTCTTGGAAGAACTTTAGCTTTTTAGGGGATTTTATTCCTTGAGAAAACAGTAAGGCCAAGACAGGGTTAATATGATAACATGTAGTTGATAGTATTAATACAGGTGGCTTTTTTGGTGTTAGTGGTTTATCTGAATATAAATAACATGATGACTAGTGTCAGTTACAGATTGAGGCATATCCTGAATAAGGGGGAAAGAATAGACTTAGTAACTTTCTAGTCCTTAATATATTTGGGAAGCCCAAGGGGTGCTCTGTACAAATCGTATTTTAAGTGGGCACTTGCTAGAAATGTGGAAAAGTTAAGTCTGTTGGAAAACAATCTTTGATGTTTTGCTTTGTTATTTCCATCTTTCAGTACCTAACACATCAAGTCTTTGGGGTATTTTTATATGTCCATTGTTGGCCTTCAGACAAAACACTAAATGGAGAAGTATGCTTGGCTCTCTAGAAATTGGCAGGCATTATGCTGTTGCTGTGCAATGCAATAGAGTTGGCAGGAGTTTCAAGGAGAGTGTTTGTGGGACATAGGGAGGAGGAAGAGAAAGCAGCATGCCTGAACTGTCCTCTTTAGAGCTGTCTGTTTACTAGCTGTTACTGGCGGACAACTCCACTTGTGTTTTTAGGTATTTGGGTGTTGCCTCATGTTAACATCCATCTGCACTGTGAACAAGTTCACAAACTGAATAATATTTTGAAAATTGCTTGGTCTGTAAGCCCTAGGGAGAGAGAGTGGTGGTTTTAATCCTGTCCTGACATTGCATATGAAGAATCCTTGGGCATAGCGTTAGGGCCAGATTTTAGTTGCTCGTTTACGCCTTGCCCCTGAAAAATTCTTTCCCTTGATCTTTTTCAGATGGGCCTGCATGCCAGCTTAGTAGTGCTGTCTTCTTCATATGATTGGCCTACAGCATTTACTTGCAGCTTACAGTCAAGACCCATTAAGTTGAAGTTGATGAACCAAGTCACTATAGTATTATTTTGTATTAAGTGACTTCAGAAAATACTTCTCATCCCCATAGTTGCATGCAGATTATGCTGCTAATGCTGTCTAGAGATAGCAATCGCTTTAGCCTGGGATTAGGATCTCTTGCAGGTCCACATGAGAAAGTTGTGTCATGGTTCCCAGTGCTGCCCTGGTTTGTGACCTCTTTGTGGGCATGGGACATATGGGGAAGCATCTTTAAAATCCATGTTTTTGGTTTTTGTTGTTTTTATTTTTGGGTTTTGGGGGATTTTAAAATTTGTTTTTTTAATCTGGACAGGAAAATGATCTCTTTGCTAAGGTTGGGTTCTTCATTTTTGTATGTATAAAAGTATTTTAAAGCACACTTTTTCACAGAAGCATATTTATAACTGACTTCTGTTGGCACAAGGTACTACTGGCTAAGTACAGGATCTAAATTTAGCCTTCAAGAATTGTGTCAAATTTATCCTTCTACTGATTTCAGTAAAAGTATGATACAGATTCTCACCTCGTAATCCAGAGCTACCTTCACTAGTGGCTTCACTCACACCACTGAATTAGTTCTCTGTCTTTAACTCAGTATACAAGATACTCATATCCTAAAGTACATTGACTGATTTTTGGTTTTTTTTTAATTTCTAATGTAAATCTTTCTATGTTGTAAGCATTGTTAGTTTTCAGATACAGCCTTTTCAACTTTTTTCCCATTCCACTGACTGTTGAAATTATATCAGCTCTGTATCTGCTCAAAATGCATTGTACTTCATTCTACTGGAACTTCACAAAAAGATGTGACAACTTGATTTGTTTTTCTGGTTTTGGAGGTATGAAAAAAGTTTTCAACTCTTTTTTAAGTCTGGTTCTTTAAGATCTGATAATGAAACTTTAGATCTTCCTCTTCACTGTATCCTTTAGACAAGAGAGTAGTCATTTAAAAAGTCAGACTGCTAATTGTTAATAACAGCTGTCATACAGAGAACTGTAGTCATGCTAAAATTGTGATAATGAGTAGAATAAAAGATTTTGTTTTTAGAAACCGTGCGTTGGAGGTGGCTTGAAGAGGTTGTAGTTTCTATTCCAGCTGTCATTTCAAACTGTTTCATCTTATAGTACTGCTTCCATAAACTTCAGCTAATCATTAAGTGATGGAAACAGTAGTAGTTATAGTAACTCTGACAGGTTAAGACTTCAGGTCACTGGTAATATAAAGTATAATGGGAGTCCTTGAGGGATGCATTGCAGACTTATTCCCTGCATGACCACATCTCTACTTAATATGGAGCAAGGGAAAAAATTATTAGGAGCACTCTGAAACACTCTGGAGATTTTTTTTTTTTTTATTTTATTTATTTTATTTCAAAGAGCAATATATTTCAGGATTCCAGCTTTTTTTTTTTTCTTTTTGCTTAGAAAGGGCACCTTCCTAAAATAGGAGAAACGAATTATGTGTTTCTCTTACCTGAACGTTGAAGACAGTGCTGTGCCTTTTCTAAGGGAAGCAGAGGAGTTAAAACTTACTGCACACCAATGTTTGCAAAGATGATTTAAAAGACACTTTCAGACTAGACTAAATAATAGGAATTAGGAATGAGTAGTTCAAACATTGCATCTCTTAGCTTGTAAATTCTGTTGTAATAAAGATGCATAATCAATATATTTGCCAGAATTAAACTGATTTTATAGACCTGTCTTTGTTGGGGAGCCTTTGTAAAGCTACTTGAACTGGCTTCATTAAGTTGTGTCTGCTTTGTTTCTTTAGCTTTGTGCACCTTTTAGAGAGATGCAATCTTACAGCTTTATGGGCGTGGAAGAGTTGGTGGGTTAATTCAATGTCTCTAATTTGAGACATCATGTATTTTCTAATAAACACAAAGAATAAAATAATGAATAAAAATAATGAATAAAAATTCAGGAATGTCCTGAATTCAGTGGTATAGAGATTTGGTGTGGTTTTGGCTTTCTGGTCTGGTAATGCAGTGGTTAGATCTGTTAGGATCCTTGAAACACTATGAAGATGGAGCAGGTTCATGAATTTAGAACTAATAATTCTGAACTATCCCCCTCAATAGCAGGTGTTCCTGTTGGTAAGGAAAAGCATCTAAGGCGTGATAGTGTTTGCTCCATTATTGTTTCTGGATTCATGTTGTTATGCTTTATTTTTAAAGCCTAAATGTGTGTGGTCAGAATGGCCATAATATTCTCTATGTTCCTGGTACTGGTTTTTATACTTTTACCCCACCTACTTTGCTCTTCCTCAGTCACTACATACCTTGTGTACTTTTTTCTTTCCCGAGGTCTTTCTTAATTTCTCTATTTTCATTTTTTGCTGAATGCATTTGATCATATTAATATTTTGCAAAGTCTGTGATCTAGGGATGGTAGTAGAAATTACAATGTACAATCTTAATATTAAAGATAATGTGAAAGATATTACTGAGTTATTCTGAAATTTAGATGAGGGAAAATAATGCAGGAAGTAACTGATAACAAAAAGGGGAAGAATTGGCTGAAGTGATTTAAGGAAGCTGAAATGAGGATGAAAAAGTATTTTGAAATCTGAGGTGCTTAAAAAGCTTCTGATTTCTAATAACTTATGGTTTAAATTTTATAACACTACTTGTTTGTCAAAATAAAGCTAGTTTAATAGATCTCTTTTGTTGGAGAGAAGAAAGAACTGAAGATCTTGAAAATCTTACACATTGGTTAAATGTGTATTTTGACACAGGGAGGGTAGGAAGTATAAACCCTGTGCAAATATCACTATGTGGGCAGCAACTGCTGTTTCAGAAGAGTATATTTACTTATGTGCTGACTTTGCAAGGCTATTTTTCTTCGGTAAGTCTGTTATGCTTTTGCATTCTCTATAAAATAAAATAAAAGGTAGCAGAAGGTAAGGAGGAATAAACAAATTTGTTGAGAATAAAATTAAAAATGTTCACTGGGGTGGAGACAACTATCCTACAATGACTAAAAAGGGTGGAATAAATGATTTTATTAAAGCATATTGTATATTTTGGCAATAAAATTGTGTGTAGTCTGGCCAAATAGTGACCAATGTACAGAGAAACATATCTGTCTCCATTTATTCAAAGGTGTAAAGATGAGTTATTCAGGCTGGCTCAATGGGATATAACCAGAAATAATGGGCTGGAAATCATTAAGGAAAGAAAAATGCGTGCCGTGTCTACCAGGAAAAATGTCCTAATGACATTCTTCATACACTGTGGAATAATTTCCAAAGGAGATGGTTGAAGCCAAATATCTCAACATGCTTTAAACTGTACTGGGCAAAGTGCTAGGAACTGTTCTGTAGGGAAAAATCTACGACTGGCAGGAAGATGGCTACATGATCTAATCGGTCTTTTCCATCTCTAATGTCTACAGTCCTGTTGTGTTCTCACACATGGTGTTCAAAAACAGTTAAAGGAAAACTGTCCAGATGGAAGTTAGAAATCCCTGTGGCACTCTTTGAAAAAGAGTAAGGAATAACTGCAGAGTTAGAGCCAACATTCCTTCTCTCAATAAAAATGGTTCTAATATTCACGGCTGCATGTGAGCTGTTACCACATTCCTAATAACTGCTCTGTTTGTTTGTGGTTACTTTAATGCTAGTATCTGCCTCTTCCTGTCAAATGTTCTGAGATACCCTTCTAAAGGTATTCTTCTAAGAAGCATTTCTAAATGCCAGCCTGTCATAAGTCCTAGGGAATAAATATTAATTTAATTTCATTTTTTAATTTTTGATTGCTTCTCCTAGAGAATGTTTAAAGTTAAGGAGTTGCAGGTGGTATTTGGGAATGTTTCTGGAATGAAGTGATGACTTTGAAGCTTTCTACAAAGTTTGTTTTGGTTTTAAACATCCATGGCCTTCTTTTTCTCTCTTTCTGTTCTTTCAATGAAGTGCCTTGTTCAAAGTGTGTATTTTTCATGTAGTCAAAAAAACCTAGCGTGATTCCTGTGCTTTTGGGACAGTGGGGATGATGAGCACCAGACCTCTAATAATCCCCTGACTCCATATGAGTCCCAGTTCTGCACTATGCTAAATGTGGATGGTGCATGTGTCAGGTACGTGGAGTGTCCTGTGCCTGAGCAGTGGCCATCAGCATAGGGACAGCCCCCAAAGCTCTGGGCATTGGAAGTGCCACTGGAGAAAGTGCAGTTTTCTCTGAATCTTAATAGGAAGCAGTTGTACTTGTAATTCAGTGTTTCCTTAAACAGATTTTTTCAGTCTGTGTGTGGAATTCTTGTTTTTTTTGGGGGGAAAAAGGTCCAGAGAAACCTGACTAAGTGGTTTCAGCTGGGATAGAGTTAATTTTGGTCCTAGTAGCTGGTACAGTGCCTGTTTTTTTTTTTGTTTTAGAATGAGAATAAAGTTGATAACACATTGATGTTTAGTTGTTGCTAAGTAGTGCTTACTTGAAGTCAAGGACTTTTTAGTTTCCCATGCTCTGTCAATAAGGAGGTGCACAACAAGCCAGGAAGGAGCATTGCCAGGACACCTGACCTGAACTGGCCAACGGGTTATATTCCATTCAAAGAACGTCATGCTCAGTATATAAACTGGGGGAATTGCCTGGGAGGGGCTGATTGCTGCTCAGGAACAGGCTGGACATTAGTCAGTGGAGCAACTGTATTGTGCTTCACGTGCTGTTCTTGGGTTTTATTTCGCTCTTTTTGTCGCCTTCCTTCTCATCACCATTTTTATTTTTGTTATAATTATTATATTTTATTTCAGTTATTAAACTGTTCTTATGTCAATGCATGGATTTTACCTTTTTTTATGTTTCTCCTCTCCATCCCACTTGGGAAGGATGAGTGGTTGCATAGTACTTCCTGGCCAGTTGGGGTTAAATCACAACACTTATTTAAATGGACTGGGCCACTGGAGATGTGGCCCAGCATAAAATTACATGTTTTATTTTGTCTCTTATTCATCGGAGGAGATCTGCAGATCTTATACTAGTCATGTGAAAAGAAACATTGACATCCTAGGTGTCTGAACCTTTGTACACATCCTAAGTCTTAGGACACATTTGTGCAAACTGCTTTGAGTTGAAGGGCACTCCTTTGAAGGCCCTTCAACACATAAACTAAAGAAGCAAATAAGAGAGGAAACAAACCCACATGGAGTAAATTTTGCAGGCAGGGACAGTTAACCTTGTCTTGTAGTACAGGCCTTTGAAAGTAAATCACTTGTTGATCCCCTAAATAGCTGAATCCAAGATGAGTAGGAATGAAAGCTGATCTTCTATTGACCCCCATCTGGATGATGCTAGTATTTTGGATTCCTTGTGTTTCATTTTTAAAATCGTAGTGATGAGTTGGCCAAGTATTGGATTTATTTAGGACAAAATTATCCTATGATCCGGAGCCATTCCATGCCTCTGGATCATTGCAGAATGTTGTCTTGTGGTGGAGGACACTTTTATGTTTTGAAAAATGTCTTAAGTTGTGTGAATAAAAAGGGGGAGAATGTTCTGGCAGAAGTACTCCCTCTGCACTTCAAACAAATACCTGAAAGGTATTCCATATTTGCAGTGTTTAGTGTAGTACTGCCCATCATGAGACAATACAGTAGCTTGAGCTTTTGTCCCTAGCAGAACAGCTCCTGGGAGCACACAGAAATACCAAGGTTTCCTAATTCTTCTTCCTTCGACCACATTTGAAAAAAACATGATTTGTATTATGAAATAAAACAGTAAGGGAAAGAGTATTGTCTTTTACCATTAAGAAGCATTTGGAATCCAGCTGTCAGCATACAAACTGTTCAAATGTTCACCTTTCAGTTTGTCCAACAGTATTTAGTACTGTTTGCTCACCACTTCAGTCTACTGAAAAACAGAGGACAGAGGAGAGTCTTGCAGTTCCAGAGCTCAGACAGTTTTTAACTACAGTTCTCCTCATCCCAAGCACAACATAGGACCTGAAGTGGGGAAAAAATTATTTACTGCATTTGACCTATAATTTTAACCCTTAAACTTTGGTTCTTGTTTTAATTCCTGTAGTTTTGCTGGGACACGTTGTGTGGAATTTCCTAAACCTTATACAGCTTTAACTCATATCTGTTTGTAAGAAAGAATTAAGAGATGGCTTGATGGGAGCAGACTAGTGCATGGAAATGTTATCCTGATGCCATTCCTTCAGTTTCTATTCCTAGTTCTGTAAGCAGTTGTGTTTTAATTGTTCTGTGTTGTGGAAGAATGTTAAATTGTTTGTGGTAAAATGGGGGGAGCAGTGTGAAACACTGTGGAACGCTTTATTAAACTCTCTACATATTTTAAATCCACATAATGATTTGATAGTGTCCCAGTATGTTGTTTGTCCGCTGGTAAACTAATGGGGTTAGGGTTTTTTAAATGTGAAGCTTAGCAAGTTGACAGGAATACTAATCTGACATGTAATTATTATCCATTTGCTTTATTTAATGAGTTCCTGCAAACTGTGTAAGATCCTAGTTGCTCAGTAACCATATAGTTTAACCATGTGCAGTCAGAAACGTGCATTTTGGCTGTCATTTTGTTTTCAATCCATGTTTCCATTGCTTTCTGAGAATGTATGGTGGGAATGTGTGGTTTGTGGCTCTTAGTGTGTTTGCCACAGGGAGTACACGTTACCTTTTAGCTTTGGCTGAGGAGCATACTACTTGTGTTTCAGTTGTGTTGGATTTCTTGGGTTTGCTTAAAACTGTGGATTTCATTATGAAACTAACATGGAGGTAATCTGTAGAGACATATGACTATACAACTATGTATAGTTGTATGTAGTTGATTGATTTCGAACTTGGTTGATTTCTGAGGTCCAACATTTTTCTGATTAAACTACTTCTGGAATTGCTACAATTGCTAGTAGTCTGAAAGCAGTATTTGGTAGCAGCTAGATACTTTTTGTCATGAATAAGGCATTTTATGTCGCATGCACAGGAAGAACAGTGATTTCCTTCCTCTTTTAAAAGTAGAAGGACAGCTGGAGAAAGGAATTTTCAGTAGGTTACCAGCATGTGAAACACTGTAGAGCCCTATATAGTTAAACTAGGAGTGTGTCTAACTTCCCTCTTTCTGCAGATGCTCATCTTAGGATTTATTTTAGTGGGGAGTTAGGGGTGATGCTGGGCAGTGGTAGGGTTTTGTAGCGGAAGCACTAAATGAGAAACTGATGTGAATTTGGCAAGCAGGAGAGTTTCCTGAGATAGAGCATCCTCTTAACAGCCTCAGCCTGAATCTTGGCTGCCTCAGAGGACCCCCACCCTGTCCAAGATGGAAGTTCCTGCAGAGAGTCCTAATAGCATCCCTCACTGCCTCAACAAATTGTGTTACGGCATGGAGCTTAACTGCTGTGAAACAATGCAATAAATTCCTCCCAGGACCAAAATGAACATACTTGATCATCTAAATGCATCATTCCAGTTCCAGAACAAGCTGGGCTGTAGAAAAGCATTTCTATTAGTAAGGCAACAACTGGCACACCTATTAAAGAAGAAGGTGCTTAATCTGTTACTGTTTGGTCACTGGTACTTTTTTTCCCACTGTATTAATATGCTTAGCAATTCTTAACACTAAACGTGACTATGTGCACTTACTTAGTATGTTGTTTTCTTTAGCAGACAATTACACCAGTCTTGAATGAAGCATTTTTTTGGTTACTGGGGTAAAGGAATCTTAGGAGATTGAAACAGTAGGCAGCAAAGCTTGTTAAGGAGGTTTTTATTTTACAAGCCCTCAAGCATTCAGAATATGGCTTGCTTACTACTTTTAAAAGTCCAAATGTCCTTATAGACTCCATTTCAGAGCCAGCATCAAATCTATGCTATACTTGTCTAAAAATCCAAACATGCACTCTTGACTCTTACTGTTTACTGAATCAGAACCCTACTGTTTCTACTTGGACTGTATCTAATTTTTTGTAAGTGACCGCAAAAACTAGAATTATTTATATGTTGGCACCTAACAGCTCCACTATAGTTAAGGGTCTGTTGGCATTTCCATTATAAACCTTCCTTTGAGAGGTTTATAACTTGGCGGTTTTACTTTTGCTTCAGGCTCAAATGTGCCATTTTCATCCAAGCACAAATTCTTCTACAGAATTTTATTTTAATCAGTTTGGCCATTATTTATTTTAGAGTGTGTATGTTGGGGAGTGGGAGGGAACATGCTATTTAATTTTGGTTTCAGAAGCTTTTTGGTCGGACTATATGAAAGAAATTAAAGAAAAATGGTGGTTTTTATTTTATTTTGTAGAGACTTAAACCTTCCTTGAATGTGTTGGAGTTACTAAGCCCATGCTTTCTCAGGTTTCTGCCAATGGTCACGTGCAACGCATCCACTCCCACTTGTCCACCCACCCATCTTGCCTGCCCCTGCCCAGTGACATGCTTTGAGGAAGCATCCTCAGGCTTCTGGCAGAGAAAGCTTTTTTGGGGAAGTGGATGAAGTAACATACAATGGGTGTCCTGTTGTGAGGCCTTAGGCCAACCAGTCCAACTGAGGAAGCAGATGGAGCTTAATTGGAAAAAGACAGGCTGAGTGCAGTTGTCAGTCAAATGTAACCCTATGTGGTTAAGAGTGGCATTTCCTATGGTTCTGCCATTTCTTGTGGGATCTGTGTAAATTACTACTTGGGTGCAGTAATTCTCAGAGTCTAAAAGTGGTGTGAGTTGCCGTTTTCCCTTGCTCCTGAACACTGAACCACAGAGGATTTCAACACTTTTTTTAGTCAGAAATTCTTGCCATAGTACTCTATTATTATGCTAATTAAATTCTTGCCACACAAATAATAGGTATCTATAATGTTTCAGTACTGATCATAGTAACAACATAGTGGCTTAAGAGTGCAAAGAAGGGAAAGGGTGTGCAGAGAGGTAGAAGCTTTTATTAGACCAAATAATACAGCTGAAAATAGAAAACAAGTTTCTGAGTCAGTTATTTCACCACATTACACAAGAAGCAGTAAAGTACAATAGTGTTTGTTGGTTTTTTCCTTTGCTATTGAATTACAAGAAAAAGCTAGTCAATGGAAAACAAAGCAGGGAGAGAATATGTGGTTTGGCAGCGTCTTGTGTACTTGTCCTTTTGGGATCTTTTTATTTCAGGTAATTCATGCAGATTACTGGTTGGACAACAAGTAATGAAAATGCTTTGTTATGCTTTGTCTTCTGTTTTATTAGCAAAAGGTAAAAGGGAAGCAAAAGTATAATTAATTATGGCAGATGATACAGCTTTTTGCACCATAAAATATTAGATCCCCTTGAAGTATTTGAAAGTCTTCTCCATCTTGCTTTCCTCTGTCTAATTCCAGAGGTTAATGGATTCATAGGTCAGGCATTCCAAATCTTAAATGTTTTAGGGACGACTCATTTTAAATTTTATTGGCCTATTTTTAGTTTGTTGGTATTAACATTTAAAAGTACTGAAGACAAAAAGCTTAGTATCTGTAAAAACCTGCTGTTTTCAGCTTTGGAATCTGGAAACAGAATAAACTTAAATAAACAACAAATGTCACAAGACGTGTGATTAGTTGATCACTATCAAAACATATTTTAGTAATGTTTTCCCTGGTATCCCTTTATTGCTAATGATCAAGAACTATAAGCTATATGCTGTCAAGGCAAAGAAAATCATTAGAAATACCTTAATAGAACACATTTATAAAGCTCCAATTCAGCACAAGACACTTAAGTCATCTGCTTAAGTCTGTCCAATTGAATGGCAATTTAGTGCAAGTTGAAGAGGTGTGTCCTTGGTGTCTGTGGTGTGGTGTCTTTGTCTTACACTACTGAGCTGTTGTCTTTCAAACTCCCAAGGCTGCAAAGCACTGTGTAGAGCTGACATCCTGGGCATGACTTGACTGGACTTTTTATGCAACTATAAGCTAATTCTTTAATTTATTTGTCAATATCCTTCATCCCCAACTAAACATACAGGATTTTTTTATTTGGTGTCACCTAAGTTCAAGGTTTTATTGTTTCCTATTTCCAGCAGCTAACCTTGTTGATATATTATTTAAACCCTGTTGAAATATAACTTAGTACAATGACTTACACTCCTGCCTTGGAAATGGGATCGTATTGAGTTAAAATATTTTATGGCTATTTTCAAAGCACATCTGCAAACATGACCTTGAAACAGAACTAAGTATTTAGGCTTTGCAAGTTGTTACGTTTCATTACTGCCCTATTTCTCTATCTTCAGCACAGCAATGGCTGACTTACTTTAAATTGTGTCCCTTACTTCTTAACTTTCTAATTGAAGCAGAAATAATATCCATTTTTCTTCTTCCTTCATACTCTAGTAGGAATATTGCTGTTTCTCATGAGACCACAGCTGGGAGTGAGCATTCTTGAATCTTTGTCTCTTTGTTCTCTGTCAGCATCCACACTGGTGATGAAATAAGACACATTTTCTTAATTCAAGGTGTTGCTCTGGATTTCCAATGACAAAATATACAGTATTTTGGTGAGAAACAAGAATGGGAGAAGGTTTATTATCTGGAAGGTACTTTTCTGTAAGTACATGGCGTGGATTGAAGTTTCAATCCATCTTTTATTGTATTTTATTCAATCCATCTTTGCTTGTATTTAACAAAGAGTTTTAACTGTTCCTAATGCTGGTGTAGGTTGTTGAAACCACTGAAACTTTGCAACTTAGTCAAGAGTTACTGGCATATGCCTTTGTACTGACAGCTCTTACTAAGAAGGTAACTACTTGTACTTGGTCACCTCTGTCTGTTGCTTCGGTTGGATCTGAACTACTGAGGCTGATGTGTTTTTGGAGGGCAATACCACTTGAATACCTTAGAACTCTGGAGCTAATTTGTGCAGACTATCATTACATTGCCCCCCAGTCAGGTGCTTCTTAGGGAAGCCAGGAAATTTAATTGTCATGATGAATATACACTTACTGTGATGATAGAACTCCATAGGTTTTATGAATTTAAGTAAACTGCATGGAAATTAAGCTTTGGGAGGGAAAAAAAATAAGCTGTAAAAGTCACAGTTCAGCCATGAAGACCCTATTTGTAAGTATTGCATATGGGCTTTCACATTTTTCTTTTCCTTAAAAAACAGACAAAAGTAAACAAACTAAAAAATGGCCAGAAAATTGTAAACATGCTCCCAAAAAAACAACTTCTGTTTTTCTTTTTTGTGTTTTAATTTTCATATATTTGTGAAAACCTCTGAAATTTCCCCCAGTATTTAGAAATTGTTAATACTGGCTCATAACTTACTTGTGTTACATTGCACATGTACATTTTCAGAAGTGTACAAGTATTTCACTTTCAAAAGTGCTCCTGTTAAGTTCAGTGGAAGATTATTTCAAAAAATAAAACCTGTGGCTTAAATCTAAAGTGACAGAAAAGACGTACAATAAATCTGGTGCATTTAATTGATGATAATTAAAATGCTGTCAACAAATTTAAATAACTGCTGCTCCTTCCTCCTTATATTGACTCCGCATACAGCTCAGCAGCAATTTCTTAGTCTGAGCTTCTTAATGAGCAGAAATGTTTCAAAATAGTTTTGTGGACTATTTTCTTGCTTTCTCTAGTACTATATTATATTAAATATATTATATTTCAGATCTCTTACTCACATAGGAATGTAAATAAGGATCTAATTACAGTTCTTTGCGTAATACTAAGCCCGATATTTGGCATAAGGTTTGTCATAAAGGTTTCTTTTCTCTGCTTTGCCATGACCTTAACTTGACCTGAAGTGACTAATTTCTGTAGGGATTGCAATGGCTTAGGCTCAGAAGGGTCCTTGTCTGTCACTTGGTGGCTGCTTGATGTCTGTGTGTTTTGCATGACATCTCAGTGTCTGTGCTATCATTTCCTAACAAAGACAGAACTGGTTCCATGTGCTTTAACAGGCTTTGCACTCATCTGCTGCCATGTACTCAGTGGAGTAGCAGAGACATCTAAGACATGGTGTTCCTCATTTTAAATAAATACGCTGGAAATGCAGTAAGTTTAAAATATCTCTGTCTGTTTAATCAGAAATCCATTTGAAATACTAATCATAATTTGTGTTCCCTCATTCTTTCCACATTTAGGGGTGTTACCTGGGTTTGGAATAGCCAGCTGTCTCAAACACTATCCACATTTTTAAAGGAATAAGAGGTCTTGGCAGACACTGGAACAATTAATTGGCTTTTTCAGCCAAGTCAGGTTAGGAAAGTATTTTGTGGGGAGGGGAATACAACATCCTGCTTTCAAGTTTGAGTTCTGTTAACTCTTTAGGAATGTTAGTCAGACTGCTTGCTAAGCACAGTTCTCTCCATATCTGACATATATGGAATTTATTTAGGAGAAAAGTTTCTAATATACAGGACAAATATGCTTTATTAGAAGGAGTTGCCTGTCACAAGGTGGAAAGTGCTAAATCTAAATCATGATGGATTTAAAAATCTCTGAGGTGAAATAAGCATTAGAATATGTATTAAAGAAGTCTAACCTCCTCTAGTATATATGTTTAGAAAAGGATGAGGAAGCTGACATCTGAGGCACAGGATGATGATACCTTCCTGTTGAGTTAGAATGAAATATTTTCATACTGGACTTGCTCACCACATTCCACATCTTGACTTATCCACGGATGCTTGGTTAATATTTAACTTCCAGCTCCATAGCTTTGTTTATTTTCATTCCAAAAATAGAACAAGTACTAAACATGAAATTTTAATTACAAGTATGTCCTTGCATTCCTAAAATGTTTTGTTTGAAATATTGGAACTGTCACGCAGTCTGCTTTTTCAGAGCTCTGTGTATGTTCTGGTGCCAGTGGATCAATTTATAGCAAAGAATTTTCAACGCAGTTGCTTTTAGTGGTTGGCTGCCCTTGTTCTGAAGACTGTTTGTTTGTTTGTTTCAATTGTCCTTTATGGAGTAAACTACTAGTAGTTTAGACTGGAAACTGTAAAGTTAAACTTTTTGGAATCGTTACTGCCCCAAGTGGGAATATAAACCATATTGAACAAAATTTATTTAGCCTGTTAAAAAGTCAGCCTAAAACTACATTTAATTAGTTTACACTATTACATCACTTCTAGTGGGGAGTAGAATTTGGGCAGAGTAAAAGGAGCTCTATCAGGTGAGCTGACTGTGGCCCATATGGGGCTTTAAGATAATGATGAGTTTAAATTTCCTCTTAGAGCTAAGTGAGAATAAAACTGGAGGCAATAAATACTCTTGGCCAAAGCCATTAAATGAAAAAGCTGGGAATTCTCCAGCTCTTGACTTAAATTGTTTGTTTATCAGCTGGCGCCTAGTCTGGAGTCAAGAGCTGGAGATTTCTATCTGTGACAGAACTTTGAAACTCTTGCAGGACACTTTCATTTTAACTTAAGGTAACTTGAGTTTATAGCTTTGGCTTTAAAGATTACTAATGATTTACTCATTTCCTTACCATTTAACCAGAGAGGACTTTTTCCCAGGAAGGGATCTGTGTTTATTTAGGGCCTTTGTCTGCGGAGGGATTAAAAGGCAGCCCACCAGCATTGTGAACTTGATGGTAATAAAAGGTCACCAACACACACCATAAAAACGTTCTTACTATGGAATTAATTATACAGTGTAATTTTACAAAGCATTTCAGTAACCCTTCCTTTAGACTTCTGTTGTATTTGATTTTTCCCCAAGTAGGGAAAAATTCAACTTCAGGCATTTATTGTGTGAATTAGACCCTGTGTGTATGTGTGCAACCCTTTACAGTGTAATATACTCATCGGCAAGTTCAACTCACAACTGAAATCAGTTGTAAAATTCCAGTTGAAGTTGGATCTCAACATGCGAACTTTAAAACTTACAATACTGTGCACTGGCAGCAACAGAATGAAAAAACAAAAAAGACTTTTTAGCTAAGAAATGCAAATAATAAACATTGTTGCCATGTTTGGCATTTTTATGGAATAGTGCATATTTTCTAAGCCGTTAAGCACTGTTCAAACTGCATCATGTTGTTTTTCCTAAGCCGCCAGGTGGCATTGCAGCCCAGCCTGCTCAAAATTGACAATTTATAATTTATAAAGATTTGTATGGAAGGCATTTCCTCCCTTCACCCCATTAGTATGCCATAACTATTAGGGCTTAATTTAGAATATCTTATAATGATGTTTAATATTCCTAAAAGCCATATTGATTTAATTCCAGATTTTATTTTTTTTTTTACAATGGTAAAAGTGTTAAAGATGTCATGTCAGGGTATCAACAAAGCATTTTTCGCTTTGGTAACATGATAGCAATAGAATTATGTTCCTATTTAATGAATTATCTTAAATTCATCCACCGTGGAGGTCACAATAATTTCTGAAAAGCTGTGGAGTGGACAGGCATAAAGGAACACATAGAATAATCCATGTGCTTTTCTGTATCGAGTGCAAAGATATCTTTTTGTATTCTAGATAGAGATTGAAAAATACAGTAGAGATTAAAAAATACAATTATGAAGTTGGGGGTTTTTTCCTCTTTTTCCTTAAAAAGATATCCTTCCTTCATTTTCCATTATCAATTTTGAATTACCCATTTAATCATCCCCTTCATTCTCTTATAAATGGACAAAAGAAAGCACATACCCATGAAAAATAACTTGGAAGTCATATTTCACCAATTAAATAACTTATTAAATAACTATTAACATATATCATGTAGCCTGTTTGACAAATTTAATACAAGGTTGTCAAAACTATAATAAATCTCTAGTTTGATTAAGGGGGATTTTTCCCCCCAGTTTTGTATTTTTTGAATATATGCTTTTATGCTTTCTCCTGAAAGGTATGAATGTAAAGTGCTGATATAAAAATTTATCCACAGTTTTACTAAGTGCTGCTTCTCTTGAGCTGGTGCTCTTTTTCTTAGGCTGTTAAATGGGCATAACCCATTCTAAGGAATGTATATGTTTTCAAAGTAAGTGTCTCTGACCTCCCACCTCGTCGAAATCCGAACATACGGACATCCGAACATGTTTTGCTGTAGTCTGAGTATCTGAGACGCAGCATAACTGTGATACTAAAATTCAGATACTGAGGGAATAAGCAAAACCCCATGTGGTAATTTAGGTAATGCTTTCAGTAAATCATACTTTAACTCTGATTTCTGCACCAAGAAATGTAGTAGAATAGGTAATTGAGGCTTTTGACCTTGGGTATTAAACTTCTAAACTTGATACAACAGTCTGCCTCTAAGCTTTGTTGTATACTGATATTGCTACTTACTTAACATCAAAAAGCTCTGGTAGTTTGCCTTTATAGATTGCGCCTGTGTTCTGGAATTGCCTCCTGCTGTCCTTGAACTGTTTCTTAGTTTAACGTGTTAGATTTTCTCATCAAAGCTTTTAAGAAAGATGTTTAGTTAACACTTGTTCTATCAAATCTGATACAGTAGACTGGTTTGGAATAAAACTGTTATTTTCATTAACAAACACGATAGCTTGACAGGCCCCTTTCCCAGCACATCCTGTGTTTTTGTGTAATGATATGCACATGCAGATTTTACATTGCATGTAATCTTTGTGTTTGCCCAGTTCACAGTCATCGCTCTAGGACTAGAGTAAATGACTGGTTTTTGCCAAGATTCCTAAAGTAAACTGGCCTCATTAAAAATAATGGTTGCTGAGGAAAGAATCTCTAAGTTGAAGCAGTTTGCTTTTAGACCTGTTTCACCATAACAGAGTCTGTGGTTCAGTTCAGTGTGACACCACTTCTGCTGAGAGCTGCTATAGGATTCACAGCACAGAAATGAAAAACAGGAATGTCTGGATGAAGGAAAAGACATGTAGAATAATTAATATCCATTTAAGATTCTAAGCATGGCTTGCAGTAGCTAGATAAAAATTAGGGAATGGGCGAAGAAAGGATAAGAACACAGTAATAAAATGTCTTTTAATGACTTCAGAAAACAGAAATTCCCTTAGGCTTTTCATTTGACCTGAATAATGTGTATATGTGTATACCTTGTGTGTCAAAACCATGGCAAAGTTGTGTATTGCTTTACCTGTTTATAAAACAGTTTAAGAAACTTGTTTTTCAAAGTAGCAAATTCAATACAAGTATGTAGTGGGACTGTTCAATTACTATAATCACTTGCAGCTACCATCATTTTAGAGTGTCTAAATTTTATAGTTTTTGTTCTTACTTCTTTAAACTTTATAAATAGAGTTATTTCTACGTAGACAATTCTATTTTTTTCATCCTTCTGTTTGTGAACAGCTTTAGCTTCAGTCAGTAAAAATAGAAATGCTTAAATATGTAGCACATGGTCTTTAAAAATTTTGAAAAATGTTTGGCTGCTTTATTGTCAAAAATTTGGGGGGTTTAAGATCTATTTACATGTGTTGAAAGGATGTGCATAGTAATGTTTTGTTTTAACCCTACATGAAGTTTCAAAAGGTACAGAAAGATCTTTTCATAAGGAGGGAAAAGTCTGNATGTTTGGCTGCTTTATTGTCAAAAATTTGGGGGGTTTAGGATCTATTTACATGTGTAGAAAGGATGTGCATAGGTTCCTAGTAATGTTTTGTTTTAACCCTACATGAAGTTTCAAAAGGTACAGAAAGATCTTTTCATAAGGAGGGAAAAGTCTGTGTATTCCAAAAAAGTCTCAGATTTGTGGTAGATGTATTGGATGTACTACTAAAATTTTAAAAAGATCCAATTTTATTTTATTTAAAAAAACCCCACTAGTTAGTGGCAAAACAAAGATACCACACTAATGATAAACACATGAAGCTTTTAACCTGGTTTATACTCCAGCTCTTACCTGCTTGGAAGTAAATATAGAGGAAGAATTTTAAGCTGTTTCTTTAGAAAACATCCTCAAGCTTTAAAGTACATGCCTTGGACCACTATATTTAGCATTTTCTGGGATTAGAGAATTACCATTTCAAAACTTGGGTGTAAATTAAATAAGGAACTTATGAAGTACAATGAAGCAGGAATGAGAGAAGGTAAGAGCAGTGTCTTCAAGAGGTGTAGGAACTTCTCAAAGGTCAGTCCTGTAACTCATTTCAGAAGTCTTTATCCTGTTGTTTCACCTGTACCTTTGCTCAGGGCTGTGCCTGACAGATGAAGTGTGTGATGAGATTGCAGACCTACTCCCTGGCTGGACACTGAGTAACTGATAAGGAAGGCTCTTCTGTGGGGCAGTGGGGTGTAGGCTGAAGCATTTGTGAAACAAGTGGTCGCAGTGTTGAACAGTGAGGGTAACACTGCTATTGGAGTATTCAACAGCAACAGGAATATAAAATCCTAATTCTCTCATGGTCTTCTTGTGGCCCACCTCATTGGACAAGAAGGAAAAAAGGGAAGGTGTCAGACAAGTTCATTAATGTGTGTGTTTTGTTGTCTGTTTCAGATTATTACTCTATTAAAAAAAATGAAAAAACCCCCAACTTGTTAGAGCAACAGGTGAGGAATTTCCTCTAATGGAGGAATAATATACATCCTGGAAGAGCATGCATTTCTGTTCTCTGCTGGTTTGTCAACAATGTGGCTGATACAAATGCTTAGGGTATTTTTTGTTTTTGGGTATTTTGTATTTGTTTTCTTAAAAATAAAACATCTGATAAATAAGGTGACAGCCGGTAAGCTAAAAACACTCAGTCTTGAAATTTTAAATACATCATTGCTTCTTCCTACTCTGACTTTTTTAATGACTTCAGAAATAATGTTTAAAGCAAGTAGTAGTGTACATAAACTGTTTAAAGTTCTCACCTATGGACTATATACTTTTCAGGGGCTAGTAGATAGGACATGCTAAATAGCGTGTGTGTGCACATTTATATCCGTGTTCTTTTCTCTTATCTTACAGTGCCCTACCTTACATGTCACAAATGGCCCAATAAAATGAACACCAAAATGTGTAAAATTTCCTTACAACAACAAGAACCTAAAATAACCATTTTATAATGCCAGTGAGGTAGCTGACTGTGTGTGTTATTGGGTAATAAGATATTCTCTCATGTGTTTACTGCAGTCAACCTTCAACACAAATATGTATTGGAGCCATAAAATGACAATAATTGTAGTAGCATACACCTTACATTCCTTCTGAGTTATTTCTATTGCATTAATGATTCTGTAGTGAAATAATTCTTGTTGCTACTATAAAAATTTTATAGAAAGGAGAATTAATAGGTTTTCAGTTTGTCAGTAACAACTTTGTGATCTCAAATTTTGTGTCTGTGTAAAATCATTTAATGGTTAAAAGTTGAAACACTACAAGTTCTCAAAAGACTGAGACAACTTTGAAATAATTTCTATATTATTAATGCTTCTGTTATATATATAATGTATAGTATTATAGGAAACTCAGATTGATAGGATTGGACATTGTAAAAAATAATTGTCACCATTTTTTTGCAAAAATGGCATTCTTTGTCAGTTCCACAAAGTGTGTTGAACGAGGATGATTGTGTTTTAAATATAGCACAAATACTTAATGTTTTTAGTGGTGTCAGGTTTTATAACATTTTAGATAAAAAATAATTTTGTTTTAGCTTAAAAAAAAAAGATTTTTTTATCTGTACTGCTAGACTGCAGGAAACTTATTTTGGTGGTTTTGAAGAAAAATTAGCATTTGCATCTCATACATTAGATGAGATCACACTGCCACAGAATTAGATTTTATTATTTAATACTTAACAATCTTCCTTATGTTTTTCTAGTGTGTTTGTCTGTTAACTTTGTTTTTCTTTTGAGTGACACGTGTGTCCTGTATTATGAAAATAACCTGTATCCTTTGAAGACCAATAGAGTAAGAGTAATCTACAGGAGGAATGCCAAAGTGTAGGAGTAACCTGTACTTTGTCTCAGTTGCTATCTTCTAGTTCCTTCCCATCCATACCTTGGATAGAGCTGTAAATACTGAATGACACTGACCTGCTGAACTGTGTGGTTTTCTTCCAACAGCCCAAATTGAATGGGGCCGTGGATGTGTATGGTGAAAAATTATTGAGGATGGGAAGGTATGTGCTTCCCAGTAAAACTGCATAGGCAAGTAAGGTGTTGGAGATTGTTCCGAAGGAAGAACATTCTCTGAAGGCAGGAAGCCAAAAAGCAGAGAGAAATTGGACTATCCTAGAAAGCTCATCTTAGCCTAAAAGTTTATCATCTAATTTCTCGAGGAGCAAGCAGTACTTAACTTTTATAGGGGGAATTTTTTCTAGAAGTGACAGCAGCTGAAGATGCTGCTTTGCATCCTATGGTTTTCTTCATGTAGTCTCTGAAGCATGCAGCTCTTCTAGAGAGGTGTGCTCTGAAGAATATCTGAGTAGAAAATACTATAATGAGTATTGGAGGAAGAGTGTGACACTGCTGGACTGTGGACTGCCAAAAAAACCCCAAATCCTGAATTGTCTTCCATGTAGGTAAGATGATCAGGGCTAGTAACTGGAACCAGGGAGGCAGTCACAGGGGAGAGAGAGGACTCTGCATATGGTTGCTGGCTTGGAGAGCTCTCTGCTGATGAATTCAAGTGCCAAGGGCTCATGTCTCTCACCAGATGAAGAATGGGAAATCTTTACATCTTGTTTTTCTGGGAGGAGTTGATCTGAATGAGTATATTATACCATAAAGCTTTGTTCATGTTAAACTTGCTTTGGCTAATAGAAGAACTCCAGACTGTTGGATAAGAATATGATCACCTCAGGGCTTAGGCATGGGCACAAAAAACTGAGAAAACATTGCACAAATTTAGAAAATCTAGAAAGCTCTATTCATTAGCACATCCCAGACTGCTTCTTGGTCTATTTAAGGGGGATGTTTCTATCAGTCATTGTGAAGGAAATACCAGTATACTGTCCTGGTGTCTTGTGTTCTGAAAATCCCTGGTTTATAGGGACATCTCGAGGTCCTCTAGTCCAGTCTCCTACCAGAAGAAAGACTGTTGCCAAGACTGGATGATGTGGGCTGTGGTTTTCTGCCAAAGTCTTGAAAATAAGTCTTCGAGGATGGAGATTCCACCACCCTTGTCTGGTTAACCAGCTCCAGTGACAAACTCTGTTCCCAGTGAAGAGGTTTTGTAGCCAGCATGCAGAGGTCAGATACAGATGCCAGAGTTATATCTCAGCATTCTAGGGAAAAGAGGAACGAAAACTCTGTAGATATACCTTTTTTAGTCAGTCTTGATATTTTTGAGCTGTGGTAGATATGAAAATTCTGTGTCTTGTTTCATAAACACTATACTCTAGACATACTGTTGGAATTTTAAACATAACAGTTCTGAAAATCTCAGAATTAGTCTTAAAATATGAAACATTGCCAGTGATCCAAAGATATATGTAGCTAGACCTAAGATTCTCATTTTCTAAGTAGTTTTGAAAATAGACTTTCCATGTCAAGTTGTGTTTGGGATCCAGAATCTGGACAAATTGATATGTGATCATGTAATTTCTTTGATCATCTGCTTCTCACTGCGTGGATTCGATCACAAGTATGGTGGCTTGCCTATTTGGCTAGATAATGCCAAAGCCAGAGAAAAGTAAATAGGCAATATAATTATTTTTCTAACTCTGGCAGCCTACAGTGAGCTGTTGACATATTTAATCAATCACCTCCTCACCTTTCTCTGAAAGTGGAAGACGATGATATGATCAGTGCATCTGTAGCAAACCCATGACAAAGCATTTCTTACGTGTATCTTTCATGGCCTGACCATATGTAGTCTTTTTCTTAGAGATGAGATGGGTCATTTTATCACAAGGAAAAAAGCTTCAATTCTTCGATCATTTTTTTTGTGTGTGTGCTAGCATTAATAAGTCTTGGGAATTCCTTCGTAGTGGAAGCCTAGTAATTATCTCTTTGCTGTCAAAGAGCTGGTCTAGTTGATGCTCAGTTTTTTGCAATGTCTAATGTCAAGGTTCCATACCAGTAATTAGTACCAACACTTCCCACATTCTGAATTTATGGCACTGTGACCACATTTTTACATATGTTGAGGTATACTTCAGTAACCCTCTTAACATGAAGATATTAAGAAATATACTCTGTTATATCTCCCTAGAAATTTAGTTTGCTGCATTTTTGTTTTTTGCTCTCTGGCAGCAAGTGTAATGACATCAAATTCTCTTATTCTGCAGTGCTTTTCATTATAAATGATTTTTAAAAGAAGTGTCCTTGACATCCTGCCAATATCATGTGGAAATGCAAAATCTGTTGAAGATGCTTTTCAGTGCTAGAAGATACTAAGTGGGTAGATAAAATGAAATCATTTGCCTTACTTGCTGGAATGCAAGTAAGTTATTGCTATCGAGCATTTGACCTTAAGATATTCTAGGAATGGATGAACAAAGAAATAACTTTATTAATGAACTGACACATGATTAATCAATGAAAGTTGGATAAAAATACTATTTTAGAAAAATGCTATGTGTGAGTGCTTCTTGTAGGGTCTCAGGAATTAGTTTCTGGTAATTTCTGACTGAAATAGAGCAAGATGATTTTAAGAATCTCTTTTAGAAAGTGCATGGCAGGAACACTGCGGCACACATGGATGTGTTATCATTCCAGTACCAGTGTATTTTGCTACAGGTCAGATAGTCAAGCCCTTTTCTGACTGTGAGCAATACATGAGGCATAAGAGCTGTAAATCCTTAGGCCTAAATTGTAAATTTAATTTATAAAACTCCTCTAAATGTAACTGAACTGTTTCTGCTTTGCTTTTAAAGCAAGCAGCAAGTACAATAAATGTCTTTATTTGAACCTTACTCAGTTTATAAGGGATTATTTTTATTTGTATGTGAGGAAAACCACACTATCAGTTGTAGCCTGGAATGCATTGTGGTTGGATGACTTCCTATTATTTTCTTTAATTTTCTTTTCACCAGCTTAAAATCCAGTAACTGCCATACAGTTTCAATAATTTGCATATGTATATCTACTTTTGTTCAGTGGTAGATGATATTTGTTAGAGGTTGTATTTATCAGTGGAAGAGAATGGTCTCTTGAGTAGCTAAATCCTCAACTAGGAAAATCTTCAGAAAAAAATTGTTAAGATGATGAAATCACCTTAGATCAAGAGAGATTAGTAGTAGTTACCCAAGTAGTGGGGTAGTATTGGGAGAAGAATGGGCATGTTTACTGACAGTGTCCTACATTGCTACATAATTTTGAAGTGCATTTGGGTGTTGATGGGAGTTTCTGCATGGTGCTGTGGGGTGGGGATTTTTTTTCTGTGGCTCTGATGGACCTTCTTTGCCACCACCTGTGCTCTGTGACATGGGAATTCTGGCCTGATTTGTGTGTTACTACAGTGTGTCCAAAAACCAGCAAACTGGCAGCCTTCTCACACACTGGGTGTATATGTTTTACTTCCAGAGATTTGGAAGGATGTGATAGCTCTGACAGTGTCCTTTACTTGTCTCACTCATGCCATGGAGTGCAAGTTCTCCAGATAAATACTTGTTGTTAGTGGCATTTATTTTCAGTCAACTGTGTTTGATTTGAGCACTGGTTCTGGTTTATGTCCTTTTAACTTTGAGAAACGTGAGTGATTGTCAAGAATAAATATGAAGAAAATGTGGTTCTGAGCTTCCCTTTGCATATTTCTGATGCTTCAGCCTGTGCTAATTTCATTGGCTTTCCATAAATACTTAATACATAAGTGAGAGTTTTAAACAATTATATTTAACATTTCATTTAAATGATTACTGCTGCATTCTTCACTAAAAATGCCTAACAGTGTCAGAAAGTAAGGATTAAACTCAGGGGTCTTCTCCAACTCCAGAGCTAGAGAACAGATAATAGAGATGGTTTTTCATATCTTCATACCATGAAAAGAATAGATGTCCGTCTGGTTTGATAACATCAATACAGTTTGTTCTCATGGGAAGTAATTTCCCAAGCAGGTCTGCAGGAAGGAACCCCTGTGCCTCTTCAGGTTAATAAAAGTGCTCTGTGTAGATGTGGAGATTACTATTGGAGTTGACAGTAAAGAAGACTTTGGTTTGAGGGTTTGAAAATGTTGCTGGAGAAGTACTGCTTGGGTAAATGTTGTTACTCACCGGGGTGATGAATCTTAAGGAATATTTCACTTCATTCCATCTGACACAGCCTCCAGTGCCTGAGCTTTAGCAGTATTTCCAGAACACCTAGAGCTCAAGCACCCTCCTTTCCATAACTCATACAGTATAATTGTAAGAGCTAAGGTGACTTTGCCGAAGTTCATCTGTTCCCTTCTGTGGAGGCTGGGGAGACATTTATGGAAACACTCCTGAGGGTTCCACTTTTTGGCAGTCTCTACCTTATCACCAAGAGCAGCACTATCAACTTTCAGTCTTTAAAGATGAGAGTCATGGATTCCATATGAAGCAGATTTGGAATGTTGCTCTCAAGAGTGAAGGGAAATACATAATTAATAAAACATTCATTTCTGATTCCAGCTCTGTCCCTGCTAGGGGTGCTGGAGAGTGTTTATTCTAATTATTATTGTCCTCTTGTACTTGCTGCAGTTGCTAGGTATTCAGTGCAGCTTTGAGGGGCTCGCCAGAGCAGCTGTTACTCTGAATAGATCCCTCAGCTAATACAGCTAGAGCAGAGGTTTGATCAAGATAAACAAGATGTCAGAGTGATAGGACAAAAGGGCTGCTCTGGTGGAAGGGGCCATATCACACCCATTATGATGGGCCTGTTGCAGCAGGGGCTTGAGGAGAATTGCAAGAGCGTGGCACATGGTTCATTGTGTGGTACTGTCCCGAATCTGTGGCCCACTATGTGTTCAGCAGGATGTTTTAAGGAAGTGCATTAGGCAGAAAGAAATTCAGTACAGTGCTCCTGCTTTGAAGCCTGCTGTAGGATTTCCCTTTGCTTGGAAGCTGATGCAGCAGGCTGTACTGCACCAGCAGAGTGGAAGCAGCAAGGGAGGAAAAATTGGTTGTAATGCATGGCAAAGCAAATAGAAAAGAAGCCATTCAAGGGGCCAGAAGGAAGCATTCTTTATCTAGAATGACTGAAAATTATGACTAAAATGTTCCTGTCTCTCATTCCATAAGACTAAATTCTCTGATCCACCATTCCACTAACCTTTTTAATTTTTTTCCCTTCTGTGTTATCTTATCTGTGGTATTGCTGTCACTTTGATGGTTTAATTGTAGATGTCTCCTGACCTCTTTAATGATAGCCTTCTGTTGGACCACTCTTCCTTGCCTTGACCAGGTGGCCAAATGGCATCATCTTTCCTTCTTCAAGTGAAGTGTTTCAAGGGAAACGATTTTCCCATGCAGGGAACTCTTCCTGTTGTATAAATCTCTCTTCTCAGTCTCCTTGGATCTCCTATTTGTGACTCAGGTCTCCTGGTCTCATGTAACTGCATTTTCCTCCTCTCAGTCTCCTATTTGCAAGTTTGCTTCTGGCCATCTCTCTAGTTTACCATCATCTTTCGTTCCTCAGATTGCAGATTTATTTTTCTCCCTATTTATCTCCTAACTCATCAGCTTTGTAACTCATAACCCCTTTTTTACAGTTCATCCAAAGTCACCCAAAGCAGATGTTGGGTTCAATGAAGAAATACTGTTTCCTTTGCCATAAAGAAGATAGAACATGTCAGGACTAAGAAGATAAGAAGTGTACTGACAGTGACTTCACCTATATCTTCCTATTTAAATGGTTGACATACAAATCTCAGATAACAGCTTGTTTGGCCAAAGCAGTCTTGTAGAGGAAAGTGTGACTTGTAGTTTTTGCTCAAACAAAAATAAATACTAAATCCAAATTTCTTAGGTTAAGTTAGCATAAACATTTTTTTATATGAAACCTCAGGGACTATGTTTGCAGGAATTTTTGTTCCACAGAATATGATTGAAATTGGAAAGGTGTGTTTATAATTGTCATCAGCCTCACAACTGGGTGACTTATCATTTGTAATATTTCATGAAGGGGATAATCCTACTTCTGGCTCCCAATAATGCTTTCATGTGCATGTATGTCTGTGCTTCTGTCTTGATCAGAATAACAGTTTTCTCAAGATAATGATCATAAGAAAACTAAATGCATTTTTGGTTAATTGTATTTTCAGTTGTGTTTGAAGTTGCACCTGCACGTCAGAGTGTGTTCTACTACATAAACAAATGAGTTAGCTGTGAAAAGGAGCAGGAACTTCATGTTACTCCGGTTGTACAATTAGAGTTTGTGAGTTAATTTCTTTTGTAGTTGGCTTGTTTGTCTGACATGAAGTGCAGATTGTGTTGTAGACATGCTCACAGCAGAGATCTAATGACATTAGCATGAGTTTAAAAACTGGAAAATAATTCAGTATGATTATGAAGTTTTTATTACCCAGTCTTGATAATATATAAGTGTAAAATCAAAGGGCAGAGCCGAAAGCAATGAAAAATATGTGTACTTTTATGTTCCTTGCCTAGACATCCTTTTATAAAGTAATAAAGCAGAGATAATAAGGCACTATTGCTGTGTCAAATCTGTACAAATCAAAATTTGGCACAAAAATAAGTCAAGTTCAGAATTTTACCAGACAGATCTGCATCAGTAGAGAGTACACTTTTATTATATATCCATCACTGTAGTAAAGTCTGTATCCACAGAAAATTTGCAGAAACACAGATGTGGTAAATGTTCTTGTACATTTTAGTATTTTTAAGTGTTTTTTTTTTACGTTGGTGAAATGGAAGATGAATGTGAATATCAAAAATCTGTGGAGAAAAATGTGGGAAAATAATCTTATCACCTAATGATAAAGGATGGAGCAACTTTTGATTCTTTTGCATATTAGAGATTTGTCTGTCTTTTGTAGGGAGCCATTGTTAAATTTGGTTTTGTTTTCTTAATTCCACTGTCCAAGTACTTTTTGTCTATTGCCACCATTTTACAGGTACTTCTATTAGGCCGTATCTTTGCCTATGTCTGCAATTATTTTTTTTGCTTTCCAGAGTCTCAAGTCTACAGTTCATCTTTTGGCAAATTCTGTGAAATGTTGGGAAGTGTTTATTATTTATTCTTTTGCTTGGATCACATGTGATAAAGTCTTGTAGATTATATTTTCGGGTTTTACTGTGACTTGGATGGAAGCTCGCTATATGGAAATAACTGCTCCCATCTGTTTTGGAATAAATTGCTTGTCATAGTGTCTTTACAAGGTGAACACTTGTCACAGACATCCTTCTGTTTCTGCCTTGATTATATTTCTGACTTGACCACTTCAGTTTAAAGAGAACTTGAAAGTTGCTGAAGAACGACCTTACAGTCTCCATTATTAATCTCACATACATAAATAAATGGTTTTCACAGAAAACATTCAGCACTCTGCTCATGAGCTGAGGCAAGGAAAGTGCACATTCCTTCTTTCTTCTCTTCTCCCTTTGACTGTTTTTTGATAGAAATGGATACAATTTTATAAAAGCAGATAAGCTACATTTTTGCACCAAATTAAAACTGAACTGATTGCTTTCAGGTTTTTACGCATATATGCTCTTCTTTGGGGCCCATTTGTTCTCTGCTCTTTTTATTTGCATATACATTTGGTCTACTCCTAATTCCTTTATAAAGTCTCTAAAAAGAATTATGGTGGTTGCTGGGAATGTGGGAGGGGTACAGCAGATACCAAACTGATGATGTTTAAAAGCATCTCAACATCATGCAGAAGCCAACTTCAGTGCAAAGGATCTCTTCTCTCTCAACAATATCCCAGTGAGCCTAGAAAAACCCTGGCTTGCATCAGTAAGTGACCTGATGAATGAATTATTACAAAATGGAGAGGGCCAAATGTTTTCTGGCAACTTTGCTAGACATAAAGGTTGCTCTTTTTAACCCTCTAAAATGCCCCTTAATCAGTGACAGTGGCCCTAAGTGAACCATTTCTGATCTAATGAGTGATTTACTTCTCTTAATCTCTCTGAGATCTACTTCTGCTTTCAGAACAGGAAAACAACAGCTATCTTATTCTTCCTTACTGTTCTACACCTTTCACTGCCTCCTGTATGAATCTAGAAATATAATGGGTGGTAAGAACTCCTTTCCATCCCGAAAACTTCATCTCTACATTGGGATCTCATTAACTGTGACCAAAAAAAAAAAAAAAAAATTATCTCTTTAACTGATTCTTAATTATATAATTATTTTGGTCACTTAAGAGTAGAAATACATTGGCTGTTTTTGGGATATGATGGCAAAAGTACATTCAATTTAATTGTAAGGCAACAAATCAAGATGCGTGATTAAGCAATGGAGTCAAACACAGTTCAGTGTTGATAAATATAAAGTGATACTCACTAAGGAAAAACACTTGATTAATTCCTCGTTGCTGTCTAATTTTGAATTAGTTGAATGCACTTCAATTTCCTTTTTTTTCCGCCCACTCCCTGTATATCCTTGTATGCTAATTAGTGAGAGTTTCTATTTAATATGGATCAGCTTACAAAATAAATAAATATTAAAGTTTATGAGAAACAGGCCTGAAAAATAATAATAAATTGTAAATCCAGTATAGAAATAAGTGATTTGGCACGCAGTTTTATGATTAACGTATTCTAGTTTTACTGCTTTCACAAAGATGCAGCTAAAATGGGGAGACTTTCAGTTGAAATAGAATTTGAAAAATAGTAAAAGGATGAAAATAGTAAGAGTTTCATTTTTAAAATTAATTTATGAAAGTAGATAGTAGTGGAAAATACACTGGCATCATGTTTGGCTTTTCTCAAGGTATGGTGGTAAAGGGACATTCAACCAAATTCTAAGGCAACAAGCAAAAACCTTATACACAGTTTTTTTCTAATGTAGTGGAGTATTAATCTGTTAAATAAATGCACTGATTTATCATTTAACTTAGAAGCTTTTTAGGATTAAAGAATTAAGTCAGTATATACATGTACCAAGGACACCCACAGCTTCATTAAACACAATTAAATAAAAATTTAGGAGGCATGTGCATTTTCATACATCACTGCATCAGGCACCTAGGAAATGACAGAGGTTAAGAATAAATAATTTTCATGTTATTCTCATATACTATTTCAGCATTTTGGGTTGAAAAAGAGAACTGCTTGACTCTTCTTAACTTTAGAACCTTTGAATGTATGTGTAGGTGAGACTTAGTGGGTCAATCAGTTTTAATGAGAACCATGTCAGCTTTAAAGCTGATACAAAACATCAGTGCAGAATCCTGAATAACACAGGAATAAAACTTTCTGTGAGAATTGCATGAACAGACTTTCCAGTTTCTTTGGCATTTTTGAAAGGAAACCACCATGCTTTTATAGCTCAGTGTAGAAATTCCTATGCAGTGCATCTCTTCTTACTTCTGGAAGGGATCAAGATATTTGGATAAAAGAATCAAGAAAAGGAACTATTTCTCCAATGTCTACTTGTATTAATTTTCTTGGCGGGAAGTAACTATATTCTTTCTCTTAGCAAGAAACAGAACTATTGTGAGCTTGGCTGGCAATTCTGCAGCTAAGCAATACAGAAAGTGAAATTACTGGTTGATGTGTTTAGGGTAGATCAGTGCTGGATAATACCAAGTAGTGAAATCCTGTCGTCTTGAAGGTATATCTCAAGTGAGTGAGTTGGCTGACATCAGATTGTCACCATTTTATTGAAATACCTGTCTTTAGATTATCTTTTTGGCCCATGGAACATGGGATAATATCACTTCTTTAACTTCCATTCATATAGTTGTGTCTTGATTTGTAATAAATAAAGAAATGTTAATGTCACATAAATAGAGAAGAGTAGCCTGAGTCTGTTGTTGTTGGGTCTGACAACAACAATTGCATTATTGTTTGAGACAGTTTGTAGCAAATTTGATGTGTTTTATCAGATACCAGTAGTTTGAGGGTGGTGTCATCAGAACTGTCCCTATTATTTTTTTTTTTGGAAAGTACAGCTCAGGATTTCTTCAAGGAAACAGAACTTTCCAAGAGTGCTAATTTAGCCTTGGATAGGGATACTGTGTTTTTTGTAGATAGAAAGTAGAATGAAACTCATTTGAGATTTAGTATTCTCTCAAGACTTCCCTGAGCTTTCCATTTTTTAGAAAATACTATTTTATGCTACCTTCTTAAGAAGGAGAGGTTGGGGAGAGAAATGTGAGATCCATGCACATCCTCAGTTGATTTTCACAAGAATATCTCTGGCTTCATTAGGAGTGAGACTCAAAGCTCCTTCAAAAGCCATGCTTCTAAATCAAAACCAGATGTGCCAATAGTGTGCATTTTCAGTGTAGTTTTCATTTTCTCCTTTTCCTATCTACCCCTTTCCAACTCAACCAAAAAAAAAAAAAATTCTTTTGGAATGATTGTTTTTTTGACTTCTTTGAGGTTATTCACACCATTTGATAGGATACTTCAGTAAGACTGTTAAGTTTTTGCTTAAGTTACCTTGCTTAATTGGATTTGTGTACCTTTAAAAAAATTGAAAAATAAACATGAGGCTGTTTCAAAATTACTTTTTCTGTTTACAACATTTTTTTTATGAATTCAATATCCATTTTCTAATGTACTTGCATGTAGCTTATTTTCTTTATAATTTGCTCTGTTTTACATAAACATCTTTCCATCTCCCTCCCACCAATTTACAATCTTACAACAGTTTTGCTGTTCACAGTTTAGTCAGACGTGTCCTTCCCATCACCAGTAATTTTCCCTTTCACACTCCAGTCCTACTGCCATATTTGACTTTTGTTCTTCTTTTCCAAGAAATGAGGTCTGTTCTAAATACTACAGAGGTTTCACTTAGATTTGTTTGAGAATCTTCCCGTAGTATTGGCATGATTGTGGTCCATGACCCAGTTATCTCAGGCTTTGGCAAACTGCATATTTCAATTTCTCCTTGGCATCTCATGATCTTTATCTCTCTGCTATTTTCTTTCACCTAAGTCTTTATTTCTTGCAGTCTGCTGTAAATGTGTTCCTGGAATCCTTGTCCTGGTTTCTGATCTCAGTCTGCATCACCTCTCCTCCTCTTCCAGAATTTAACACAGCAATGCCTCTCTCTCAAATATATCTCTTCCCATCTCTCTCACTCATGCCAAGTGTTCTGCCAGCACAGTGTGCTGTGCCATTTTTCCACTTTGTCCCAAAGTTTGACTCACACCTTCCTTCATGAAAGCTTAGATTCCTGGGCATTAATCAAGTCATTGTCTTATGACTGCATCTTAGTATTTTTCCCCACAACCTTCCAACACTGATATTTTATAAATTTGTTTAGCAGTCATTTTGGAAGAGAAAACCTTTTAGGGTAAATGATAAGTTTTTAAAGCAAATCTCCCCACACTCCTTCTCTCTTTACCAATACTCACTGTATGAAAAGATGAATCAACACTTAGAAAGGCGACTTTGTTCCTATGAGGGGAAAGAGAAATAGGTTAGTAAGATGTGTCTTGATTTGTTTTCATCTGGCCTAAGACCTGAATTGGTTATAAAACACACTGAATATTGATCTAGCTGGGGGACTGTGCTATAGCTTTGTACTCACTATAGTTGCATTCTTTGGTTTAGAAAACCTCTCCAGTATTCTTCCTCTCTGAGACTATTTCAGTTTGAGAAATAAAAATATATTGTCTTAAATGCTAGCTAAAGAGGCACCAGTTTGTTCTAGCTAACCATGTTTTTTATCCACTAATGTTTCTTATGTCAGCTTTTGAATAACTTTTCAGAATAAAGGCATGCAATTTCATGATGATATTTTGAGCAGAAAGTTTTATTTATATGCTGAACAAATCAACAATATGATACTGTTAGTTTCTAAATCTTTACCAAACTTTCCTAGTTTATGTTCTTGTGCTTATATGATGACTTCTCTAAGTAAAATCTTTCATATCTTTTCATCAGGGGAAGCTACCAATAGTTCAGAATTACATCTAAATTAAATTCACTAAATAAATATGTGAGAGAAATAGGTAGGTATTGCTACAGCAGGCCTGCTAGTTGAATAAATCTAAACACCAGCATGCTAGTTAAAATGAGAAATCTTGCATTTCATTACCTGTACTCCTGTGTTAAAGCAAATACCTCAAATACAATTCACTGCTTTCTTGAATATTCTGTATCATGTTTATTTGCATTTTAAATACTAGTTAGATGATCTAGCATTTTATCAAATTTTATCATTCCTATTTCTAGTGGTAAATTATGTAGGTAGTGTGGCTTTAACTCATGTTTGATTAGATGCTGTATGTTTTTAAATTAATTTCTCTCTAAGCTCTTTGCAAGGAATAGTAACCCACTGCAGAGAGGTTACAGTACTTTGGACTTTGTCTGTTCTGCCTTAATGATACAAGGGAATAGTTGAGCAAGAATAAATGAGGTACTTTTGGTGGGTAGAAGTGTGAGCTGACTGTCAGTGTGAGATTGGTTCTAGGAGCAGTTAGCCAGCAGTAATAGGGCACACTTGAGTAATTGAATTTGCATAACAAGGCTTGCTGAAGAGATCTGACAGGCCCAGAGATTTGTCTGGCTGGAGATCTCCAGATGGACGTGACCACACAGCAGCTGGGTGGCACGTTTCTCAGCATGGTCAGCAACACCCAGACTGTCAGCTGGCCTCTGCAATTGCAAAGCCCTGGCAGGCCAGCTGGTGGCTTCTGACAGCCAGTGGCCCCGTTAGAGAATCTTTTCATTCTGCCTGTCAGGGTACAGGACCTGCAGGGACCAGTGGTAAGATGTAACAAGTCACCAGTGAGAGTTGTTAAGATGCTTCAGAAACCTGCTTCTGTTAAATAGCTGCTGCTTTACCGCTGAGAGTGAACCTTCTGAAAGCTTTTTCCATCCTTTAACAAGGACAGGACTAACCTGTTCTCCAGCATTTTGTTTGGAAATCTGTTACTTGGTGTTAGTTTCTACATGTTTAGTTTCAATACCAATATTTCTGCATCTAAGCAAGCATGCCCAGTCAGTAGGAGAAATACATTTTGTGTGCTTCTTACTTTCACAAGTGAAAATACTAAAGCTTTTGTTCCCGTATCCCTTCCAAGGATACTCGCATGACTGTATTCTAGATTTAGCAGTTTATGGAAATGCACTGTAAAGGAAGGCATTAGAAACAATGGAGGCAACAACTGTTTTAATTGATTAGTGTGCATAAATATTCTGAGTGGGTAGGAAAAGAATATCCAAAGTACTAGAAATCTTATCTTTTGTCAACCTGCAAGAAGTGATGCAAAAAAATTAGATCTGTTGCTGCCTTAGTCCAAGTTGCTTGGTCCTAACATCTCTGAGCCCCAGCCACTACACATTAAGCTGTTGGATTTAAACTCTGTATGCCCTTGCAAACTTGGGAAACTTCCTGTTCACTAGGAGGTTAGAATTCAGGTTGTTCCAGTCCCAAGACAGTAAAAAAAAATGCTAATGGGAGTTACATATTCTCATTCACTTACTTTTTCTGTCCTCTGTCATGTTACTTTGCCCTGTTTACAAGGTGACTAAACAAGTAGGTGCCTGCTGTCTAATATGGAGGCTACTAACTTGAACATTCCTTTTTTTTTATGTATACAGAACCCCACCAAACTGAAGGAACTAAAAGTAGGCTTTTTTTATTGGATATGGTACCCCTAGAATCCTAATTTCTAAAGGATCTTATCAAGTGTATTAATTTTGGAAAGGCTGGAGGAAACGTGTTTCATAGTGTTCTTCAGGTGTCAGTTTCTGGGTTGTTCATCTAGTTAGTCATCCGTGGACTTCTGTCCAGTCACAGAATCACAGAATCATGGAATGGTTTACACTGAAAGGACCTAAAAGATTGTCTAGTTCCAAGTAGTCCACTTGCAAGTCAGTAGCCCTGACTTTTACAGTTTTTTCTGAAAAATTCAATGTCAAAGCTGAACATTAGACCCATCCTTCTAACTGTGCTTTCTTTCTTCCTGGCAAGTAACATTCAGCATTTGTAAAACGAACCAGTCAATTACAGAATAATTACAGAATTACAGAATTACAGAATTACAGAATGGTTTGGGCTGGAAGGGACCTTAAAGATCACCTACTTCCAACCATCTGGCATGGGCAGGGACACCTTTCACTAGACCAGATTGCTCAAAGCCCCGTCCAACCTGGCCTAAAACATTTCCAGGCATGGGGAATCCACCCTTTACCCTGAAAAGGGAGTACCTTTCCAGGCTAAGCTGTGCCAGTGCCACCACCCTCACAGTAAAGAATATCTTCCTAATATACAATCTAAAGGTTTTCTGTTTCAGTTTAAATTCTGCTACCAGATTTCTGTCTTCCTCACTCTATTAGTGCTGTCACTTATCACCCTTATCACAACCTTTATCTAGTTCTTACTTTTTACTTCTGAAAGCTTGGGTGTCTTTACCACTCTGAAGTCATGGCAACCTGGCTGTAGTCTCTTACCTACCCACTTGATAATTTGAAGGTTCTCCTACCCGTGGAAGACTTACCTAATTTAATGTTTCATGTCTCTGCAGTGGGGCTGGGATTTTCTGCCTGGGCTTCTGCATTTAGTCAGTGCCCTTAGACTTCTGGCTTTAGTCAGGCTGAAGTCTTCTTTTGACGAAGGGGGATGTTGTACCAAACTCTCTTCAGATTACTTGGTAGCAGAAGGGACTTTCTTGTGCTCAGAGGACTCTATTGGTGAGTGCAGTGTGAAGCAGCCTCACAAGGCATCTCATTCATCCAGTCTGTGGGTCTAGCACACTGTTTAATGCTGGATCCATTTCTTTGTAAACAGACTCATATTCCTCCTGAACTACTGCACCCTGGTTTTAACAGGCTGGTGCCCCTATGGCACTGTCTGGAATCAACTGCATAATGTCCTATTTTAATATATCCATTTCATCCATCTTGTTCTGCTACAGGATGCATAAGTTCTCTTTTGTCTCAAGGAGAGGTAGATGACACTGTTAAAATAAGAACAAAATCTTGACAGTTTGGAGGAACAGGTACACTTAATCTTTTTAATCAAGAGCATTTTGGTACCATCTCAGACACTGTCCAGAAAGGGTTCTTTTTTGAAAAGAACTCTGTATGAGTGGAAAATGAATAAGAGAAATTGTCAAAATAAAGGCCACTTTGATTGTTTCATAGGCTCTAGACATTTTTACTTGTATTTTTTCTTGTTGAGTGTAAAAAATGCTTAGCATGCAGTAAGTATTTTACAGAAAGTTCTACTTTGAAAGAAGTGGAATAATGCCATTAAACATTTTAATTAATTTTTATATCTGTTCATCAAAGAAGACTGAAATAACAGGTTATAAATTTTGTTGAGTCCTGTGATGCTGCAACATAAACAACACAAGATTTGGCTTGTAGAATGGGAACCTCAAAGCATTTCTGTTCAAACAGCAGTGATGAACGAGAAAATCATTCTTTGTGTTTGTGTCCGTCAGATTTAAAAAAGAAAAAAGGCATGTAGGGAACATACTCAACAAAACTGTCTTCTCTTGCCACCCTGAGTTTTTGTTACATGTATTGCTTTTGGGTATTCTGCTTGAAGTCTGATGTATATAATCCCTGTAAATTCATAACATAAATAAGCAGAAACCTTTTGAATGCACTTTTATCTGATGCCAGAAATGCCCATTTTAGGACATCAACTTGTGATGGAATGTTTTTTTTTTCATTAATTTAAAGACAGTATTACTGAGCTATACCATTAATAGACCATTCTCTCCTGACACAATAGTGCAGATCTCTAATCAAAACACTGAACAGCTACCTCAAGAAGAGAGATATGGCAACCTTTGGAGATGATTACATGATCATTTTACTAGCTAAGCCTTGATACAAGGTGAAAAATGGCATTTTTAAGAGTAAATTATGTATCTTTGTTTTCTGTAGATGATTCTGATCCCCTTCGTTTCCTTTATTTTTTGTGTGTGTATTTTACATTAAGCCAGCAGTTGTACCAGATGTACATATGTCGGGACTACACAGAGATAAGGAATGTCGTCTGAAAAACTGTACTCTACACACAGCAAAATGAATTGCTGCAATGCCAAAGTGCACCTTATGTATTTAGCCAAAAGTGATTAAGGAGCTGGTATTTCAGATGTTGTAGCAGGCATGATTACCTTCCCTGATAAGAGCGTAATGTTTAGCAGATCTGATTACTGTTGGTGTGTAGTCTGTGCCAACTTTACTAATTTCTGGTGTGGAGGCTTTACTTTTATGCCAGTTGCTCATTTCTTATGTAATTCTGAATATTAAATTCTAATTGGAAGCAGTTATTTATCTCAAATTACATAGAGTTAAATAAACAACTGTGTTTGCTCTTCCTTCTTTCCCGTGCTCTCCAGGAAAAGGGAGATGCAGGTGTTATCAAAGCTGCTTTTTTGAGGTTTCTCAGTACAGAAAGCACAGATTGACTTCCTGCTGATACTCTGAATATGTAGCCAAAGAAGTTTATACCAAGTACTTAACTGATCATTTTTCTCTGTTTTCCTTACTGAAGTCCCCCTGGAACTGTAGTATATTGGTGAATAATGGGCACAGAAGGAGCCAGAGACATACTTTTGAGTACATGATCCCCCCATTAATCTAAGAAAAGAGGCAAAATGCAAAAATTAGGAGAACTT
>VYXF01026440.1:60214-194843 GCA_013397295.1 Polioptila caerulea | reverse complement strand
CTCATTATTTTTTTGTGAATGAGGAGGAAAAACCAGTCTGAATCTATTGAACCAATGATATGCATGCCAAAATATTCTAGAGAATACTTGAAAATGGAGGGTTTGGGCTATTCTTTGTCTTCTTCCTTCAGTCTTTGTCTTATTCCTTCCTTCTAACCATACTATATGAACCATTCAGTGCATATGACTCAGTGCATTTATAATGCAATCTGATTTTTCTAAATCAAAAATGTTGAAAATATGAAACCGATGTGATTCAAGATGAGAATATTGTTTGCCTTTAGGGATGGCTGCTTCTGTCCTTCCATTGTATGAATGATGTAGCTTCTCTACTTCATTTTTGGTTCTTCCTTTCAACAATATTCCCAGACAGGATGCAGTTTCTGTCCTTCATCCTTGTCTCTCCACGCTGTAAACTCTAATTATATCTTTCCTTGATTACTACATGCACCGTCACTCTAGAGTTGATGTCTGCAATTTTACTGAGTTTATTTGCAGTGGTCGAATTGCAAGTAAAAGCTTTCTATCTTACTTTGGTTGTTTTGTTCTGTTATATGCTCCCAATGAGGAAGAATGGAAGTCAAACTAACATAGCACGTAAAACAGAGTGGACTGAATGACACGGTTCTGAAAGTTGCGTTTATTTGTTTGTCATCCTTTAGGCAGGAGTAGCAGGTCCCTTTTTTCCCCCAAGCTCATCAGTTAACTCTATGTTGCCACTTTTATAGGAAGCCACCACCACCTTCAAAATATTTGTGAGATGGCTTAGCAGTCTGTCTGTTCAGCATAGGAATTCTGGGTAAACTGTTATTTAATAAGGGTTGTGTATTTGATACCCTGTTTGGTGCAGAACCTGCAACTTGGCGTGACTTGTAGCACCTACTTAGCACAGTCAGGACTGTGGAGGGTTGTTACCTTAGTCTGAAGGGACTGCTCAGTTTCTGGGCTTTGGTTGTGTCAAGGAGCTGTTTAGAAAGGAGAAGGACAAGTTCCCAATCCCTTGTTCCTCTTCTTCTGCAGAAGGTAAAAGGGATGAAATGGGGTTTGTTCAAGCAGAACAAAAATGTGTCTGGCAAACAGAGTCTCTAAAAGAGCTCATAGAATGAGTGTACAGTGAGGAATCATGCAGGCAGAGCAGCTTTGTGTAGCAGGAGAGGGCTGCATGGCTTTGTGAGAGCAGAAGATGCAATCAAGCTGCAAGACTCTTAGGTGAGCTAATCTGCAGTGGACTAAAATGCACCATGATTGTGAAGGTGGTCATTAGTTGCAGGTAACAGAAAATATTTTTGACATCCTAGCAGACAGGTTTACAGTTTGTGCTTGATGGAGATCTAAATACAGCCCCTCTCTGTTAACTCTTCTTATTACTGTGTCTGGAGTTCCTAAGAGTGAGCACTGTGGCTGTGCTACTGTATGGCAAACCCCTCTTTGCCTCAACATCTGGAGGAGGGGTGCAGAGGAGGCTTTAATGTCTATCAGATGTTACCCCTTCGGGCACACTGCAGCCAGCAGTATTTGCAGCTACACAGGACAGCCTTTGCAAAACAGGCCAACACTTACTAGTCAACTGGCACACAAGAACTGTTTGGTTTCTGAATGGAAAAGCAAAGCTTAAACATGTGTCTGTGCTGGCAGCATGAATTACTTTCCTGCCTAAGTGTCCAGAATTCCTTTATTCCTTCTTTACATTTCCAGCAGAGCTCTCAACTGGGAATTCAGACATCAAGGCTTTGTCCAAGTTTTAGTCAAGTCAGTGTGACATGTTCCTCTTTCCTTGGCTGCTAGTGGTTATAAGTCAATACTTGGAGTGTTCATTCTCGTCCCACCCATGGTCATTCCATTCATATGTGGGCAGTTTTGGGGATTTCACTCAGTTTTCTTCCAGTCCCATGTCCTGAAAATCCCTTAGCCCTTTCAGTACCAGGTGACAATGATAAAAAATGAGGGGTGAAACCATTGTGGGTTTCATTTTAAAAGTAACTGTACTATGTTTTAACAATAAATCATAGTAGTTACTGTGCTTGTGTCAGTTAATACAACTTGACAGATAAATGCCATGTAGTCCTCCCAGCTTCAGTCTGGGTTATTTATATACTGTTATGTAGAGAATCCTGAAAAGCTGGCTGAAAAGTTTTGCATCTTTTAATAAGGCTCCTAGCCAAGTTAAATTTAAAAGACATATGGAGAATATGTAGCAAGATTGTATTAACCTCCTTGTGACTGGTAAAACATGTCTTTTTTTCTTGTTTTCTTGGTTTATTCTCCAAAGAGAAAAGAAAAAATTTATAAAAATTTTGTTGAGTGGTACTCTGTCATGGTACTGAATTACAGAAGAAAAAATCTTTGCTATAAATGTAAAAAAATGTTGGGGTTGCACTTATATTCATGAATGTAAATGGCAGAAGTTTCTGATCTTGCAGTGTATTCATTTTACAAAGCTAAGGTAGCTTTCTTCTGTGACCTATGCAGCATCACTCATACAAGCTGTTTCCTATTTACAAATCAGTATTTTTATTGCCTCAGTGACCTTAGAAAAGCAAGAACAATTTCTGATCATTTCCTGATATGAATTGACAGTAGCAAGTCCTACAATAGCATATGCTAATTTTTTTTCTTATTTCTATCAACATGGGGTTTGTATTTGGACAGCCATTTTGAAATGTTTCGCTGTATATCAAAATAATAAGTCCTAATGGATTGCTTCCTGCTTGACTAGGCAAAAGTATTTCTTTCCTTTTTTTTTTTTAATGTATGCCCAATCAAGTTTAAAAGAAACAGTAGAGCAAAATAAAGTAGATTTGCTGTTAATGGCCTTGCTTGATAAGGTATTTATATTCTGTGTATGGTTTTATTATATATTAAATTCTGACAATAAGGTAGCTTTTCCTCTCTGAGGTCAGTAGTGTTCAGATTAATCAGGTTGACATTTCATGCCGGTGGGTCATGAACTGTTGATAATAGCATTAAATGGTGATTCACTTGCTGCAGGGAGCACAGCTCATTATCCAGTCACTATATTAAATCATCGCCACAAACAGCTCGAGTCCTGTGTGTGTGCCTGCACACATCTGCACACACACACACACACGGAAATCAGGGTGGAGATCTCTGTCCTGTAGCCATCCATTTCTCTGTTTACTGCAATTGTTGAAGCCGTTTCCAGCCTACAAGGGTGACGGACACCTCCCCTGAAAATCTGTTTATGTATGAAACAGGACTGTGCAATTTATTTTCCAGCTTCTGTCCAAAAATGGGGGATGATTTTTTATCCAGTTCTGCGTTAGACAAAAGTGAAGAAAAATACATGTGCATCATTTCTACAGTGTTAGTGTTGGAATAAAAGCAAGATGGAAAATTAAAACAATGGAAATTCAAATTGCTTGTATTCATTATGAATTTTTATTTAATGCTAAGTTTCAGGGGCTTCTATATTAGTTTCAGATGTGCTACTTCCTGTTAGAAACATTCATACTTTTAAAAAAAATTAGATACTGTCCTAGTTCAAGAAAAAGTGTATCTATCATAATGGAAAATTTTAAAATAGAACACTGTCTAAATAGCCTAACAGTGGATTAGCTAAGTTGAATGAGGGAAAATTCCACTCTAATGCTTAGCAGATTTTGCAGGTAAATGCAAATCTTACTTATTTTAAGTTGCATTTTTCTTAAATTAAATTTGAGTAAAGAGTATTGCAAGGCATGTGTCCAGCGAATAATAAGGAATGTTGGGGGTTTTTTCTCCTACCTGGAGCAGAGAACTGCGGAGTTTCCTCTCTCCCTGTCCTCTGCCTCCTCCAGCTGAGCCAGTGTAATTTGGTTTAGTGCAAAACTGACTGTTGTTCAGAGGCAACGCTTAGAGGCACTTCACCTTAAGGTACAAGCAGGCTGGCTTGAAGCATGAGCTTCTCAAGGTCTTCCTAATTGACACTAGAAAAGTGTGGGGTTTTTTAATATATATTTTTAGTAGAAGAAATTATGTTTAATCAGGATATAAATATTAATTACCATGAGAACCGTGTTAACCTCTGTATTAGCTTTGAAACGGGGAAGTTCTGGAGTTTTCATATAAATGTACGTTTTTATACATTTATATAAATGGTTACAGGGAGGGAAAACATTTTGTGAAGAAATTAGCACGCTATATATTTTAAGGCAAGTTTAAAAAAAGGTATCTTAAAGGGAAACATTTTAAATTCCCCAAACTACCNNNTTTTTTTTTTTTTAAGGTTAAATAGCTGCTAAAAGTGCCGAGAGAACCGGGCTAACATGAAAAAGCTGTAGGCCGCTAGAGGTCACTATTTGGTAATCAACTTCTAATGAACCAGAACTGTCGAGAAGGCCAATAAATTACACTGTGGATTTTTCTAATTATGAATTCCTATTTAATCATTCAATGACAAGTTAACTGTGGCAGCAGTTCTATGTACTTTGCATACACAGTTATGTTAATGTACTATTATATTTCTTAGGATGGAGGTCCTCCATCATTAGAGCAGTTCATTACCAAAGAGTCTCTTATCTAATCATAATTACTGATTATGAGAAATAATTAACTTTGTTACCCTCTTGATTCTGTTCGTTGGCAAAATGCAGTCTTTCTCTTTTCTTGTGTTTTAAATGGAAGGCCAGGCCAAGTACTGACTTTCAATACCTTTACATTACAGAAAAAAGGTTAAATTGGTTTTGTGCAAAATTGCCTAAGTTACAGCGTTGGAATACTTACAGGTAGTACAGATAAAAGAGATACACAAATATTATAATGGCTCTCCTTAAGTTGTCGTTCAGCGCAGTTGAATATGAAAATGTATTTTGTTTCATGAAAGTACAGCATTTGGAGCATGTAAACATTTGTAAATTTAAACCATATGATTGCATATTGGCTCTTCCTGAAACAATAAAAACAATAATAAAAATAGTATCTCCTCTTAAAAATATTTCCATATTAAACTTAGAATTAGTTTATGCATAAAAAAATATGACTTTTAATTAAATTACAAGGATTTGAACTCATTGTATAAGTGGCATCAAATATATTTGAGAACACTGAAAAGTACATTGCATTTTAGGCTGGAGGGCAATGCTAAATCTAGTGCTCTGAAAGAGAAGTACTATCTGTTTTGCAGAGGGGTAATAATAGAATTATGTGTAGAGGATCCCTGAACAGGAAATAGAACTGGGAAAGGCCTTGAAACAAAGGGATTCTTTAAATGGAATCTTTCCAATTTAGGCTGTTTTTCTAGCAGTTGTCGTAATCTTGTGTTATTGTACTGCCTTGCCTTTCAGTGCCTTAAAGCTTTGAGAATTAACTTTGACTATGCTGAAATTAGGCAGCAGAAAGTGATTTGTTACTTTGTAGGTAATAGTTAGGCATGCTTTAAAATGAACATGTATTTTAAAGGAGAAGATAAAAGATAAGACTGTGTGGGCTGTTGACTGTATCCAGAGGCAAGATTCAATGCCAAAGTGCTTAAAGAAAGCATAGACATATCTGAAGCAATGCACTCTGATGATGGTTCAAATTGTCAGAAAAATTCTTGGTCTCATACCACCAATGACACTTGAAGGGACAGAGTTCAAAAGTTCATTCAAAAATGTTCGATGCAATCTTCACTCCTGTTATTTATGCATTTATTTCCAATTTCATTCGGTCACCCTCTGTCAGTTGTCCTCTCATAGACTGTACAGGTAAAATTAAAACTTTCAGCTGAGCAACTCTCCAGGAGAAAATACTGGAGACGGCCTGATTTTAAAATCACCTGTCTGACACTTCTTTCTGGCTATACATTTCTATTTTATTTTAAAATTTTGTTAGATTCCTGCTACTAAATAGTAGGTATTTTTTAAAATTTTGTGAGTGTAAATATGCCCCTATTGATTTGGATTGGCATATGGCATTGCTACCTTGTCAGCTCTTTAAGATAAACCAGAAATGCTATGGTATCCACCCCATTTAAATGTTTTTTGTTTCATTTTTGTGTTTATTGCCTTTATTTTTTTATGTGACATGAAAGGACTAATGAATGCATCAATAGAAATGTACCTGCTTCTGCAGCTGGCTTTTTAAGAAGCAGACCTTCTATTAAGAACACTTGAACCCATACCTGTTGAGTAAAGCAGACTAAATGCATATTTCACTGTGACTATATTTTTCTCTTTTAGTGATGTGTTTAATGCCTTCATCATTCAGAAAAAATCATGCTATGTTTTGTTGGGTTTAGGGTCTATAGGAAGGTAATATGATAAAACCATAAAGTACTAAATTGTTTCAAGTATTTTGTTTTTGTAAAGGGGGATTGATATCTTGTTAGTGTTGTACTAATACTGGGGAAACAGGTAAACAATAATATTAAATATGTCTGGTTTATTTTTCTTGAAGGTTCTTGTTTTGCTGTTATAATGAAGGGGTTTCTTTGGGTTTTTTGCATTTATTCCACAGCACTATGTAAACATAGTTGCATTTTGCTGTGCATTTAAAACAGAGTGTGCAAGTATTTTATATTTTCTAGAGACGTTCAAGTCCAAGTAGCAAAATCTGCAAAAGTGGTGGCTTATAGCTCACTGCTTCTTGTGGTTTAAAGAGCTCAGCAAGACTGGCCACACATTTGATTTTGTTGGTCGTGCTTTACATGGGTGTTGTTCAGTCAAAATGGATGACATGAAAAGCTGTGATGACAAGGTGGATTGTTGGATCAATTTGTGGCTTTTGGTTATTCCAGGCAAACATTAGGCTTCTGGAGGTTAGGTGTTAATTTTATTATTATTGGTGAACTTGAGTTGGAACAACTAACTGTAAGAATATAAGAATTGCTTTTCTGGGGTTTTATCTTCTCTCTTTTGAAGAGAACATCATAAATGTCTATCCCTTTGAGTTTTTTCTTCTATAGTCACACAGCAGTCTGTTTTCTGGTTGCTGATCTTCTGTATAGAGTAGAAGCTTCCAAGAAAGCGAGGTTATGATGGTATCGGAAATGAAGCTCTTCCCTCTTTCTAGCACCAGACAAAAATTATTCTTGATTTTGCACTATGTGACTGGGATAAAGTTTTATTTGTGGGACTTGAAGGCTCATCAGTCAAGACAAGAATTGTGTTTACTGAATTTTAGTTGTGTATGGAGGGTTAACAGTGGCCCACGTAGTGGAGGAACTGCATGCATGTGCATGTTCATGTTTAATTTTTGGACTTCCCCTAAAAGACCAGAATTTCAATCAGTGGTGCTGGATGAGATTTGTTTTCTTTGAAGCAGGACTATTTTCTTTGTTTCTTTTGTATGTGATATTTCACATGTATTTGACACTGTGCTTGCTCAGAACCCAGCAACAGTTAATCGGACAGTTCAGTGTCACGTGCTTTGCTCTTGGACTGTCTGAAATCCACTTTGAAATTTTTGGATCTTGTATATGTGGAATGTATTGCTTCTGTTCATCACTGGCTGTCCAGCCTTCTTCCTGATGTTCAGATATAAAAATTGAGTACTTGTTTTGAACTGTGCTCTGTGTGTGCAGTTTTGCTGTCCACAACTTTAGATACATCCAGCTGTTGTTAAGTTTTCATATTTCTGTATAGGTTTGGAGATGAGATTTAGACCATATATCTAAATTTTAGGGATGTGTAAAGGGGTAGCCAAATCTGGTACTCCAGCAACACTAAAAAGGGTGTTTCTGTTGTTTATGATTTTGTGGTGCAGTATGGATCAAAGGTGGAGAATGGGAAAGATGATTGTCATGAACTTGTGTTTTTTAATGTTTTTAATACAATATTTTGAGTATTAAAAATAAATAAGCTAACCAGTCATACTGTATTCCCTTTCTTATTGCACTGCTGTTAACCTTTTTACTTGCTAACTTTTCAGGTGCTTTGATATTTCTCTATGACATTAAAATGACTAGAACTAAATGTAGTGCTTTTAAAAAATGCTGCAGACAGAACAATTTCACCAGGCCTTTCAGCTTGAATTTCTGTTGAAAAAGTTGGAGTATCTTATGTGTGCATTTGCCTTTTGCAACTTATTTTCTTTGGCTGATCCCTTGGAGGCATCATTTGCTACTTAATACCATCTCGTAAAATTTTCCTCGTGTCTCCCCCTCATATTAAACTGCCTCAACAACAGCTTCTAGTCAGTTTTTGCATGATTTATTGAGGGAGCATATTCTTTTCTGTGTTTTGGCATCATTCTATAATACATCTAAATCAAGTTGAAGATCTTTATTCCACCATCCATGGCGAAGTTCAAGTATGAATCCTTATACAAATCTCAGACCTTTTGAAAACATAAAATTTCTCATGACCATTTTGCCTATTTCATTTAATCAGTTGTTTATTCTTCCTCCTCCAGTATTTTCTACCTTCCATTTCTGATTATGCTTACATAATTTTTTCTGTTCCCAAAAGGGATAGCCTCTTCTACTGTAACAGATGTACATACCTATTGTTTATATTCATGTAAATCCCTAAATGTTTTCTAGCCAGATTGGCTAGAACTGGACTGGAAAGTTTGGAACTGGCTTTGTCTTTGGACAGCACCTAGCAAAATTGGGACCTGACTGTGACAGCAAGTGAAATGTTCAAGAAGGGCTCTTAGAGCAGTCTCTGCCTGCATCTTCTACCTTCATATTATTCTGGGAGGCAAAATCTGCTTAATTACGCCCTCTCATGCTGGGCTGCCCAGAACAGGTAGCATATTGCTCACCTCTCTTGCATCTTTCTTTCAGTGTCTACTACTGCTAGGAAAATAGCTGCCTGGAGCATTAATGCTGATGCACACAGTCTGATCCACTCGTCTTCATTCTTGCCAGTGCTTGTGGGAGAGGGGGTGGAGGAGGAGGAGGAGGAGGGAATTATTATTCTGCTGCTGACACAGGGAGAATGAGAGTGGCTTGATGCAACAGAAGATTATGTTCCCTGAGGATAAACAAACAGAAGGAGATAAATTAGGAGAGAGGATAATCCTGTTAATATGTGCATTCCTTAATTCTGATCCAGTTTCTCAAAACATATGATTTCACAGAGGTTAGAAATTTAATTGATACCTGTAACCCATCTTTTCAAGTTTACCTTTTAGATTGTGGAGTAGTGTTTTGAGTTGACATTTGAGATGCACAAATTTGCTTATAAACAGGAATTGTAAGTAGTAATATGAATATCATGTGAGGGAAAAATAGTAATGTGCACATCACCATCCCTTCCTTTATATATTAAAAAAACCCCCAACTTTGGTTCTCTGGACTTTTTCACAATACTATTTGTTAGGAAGTCCGGGCAGCTTATTCCTTGCAATCTTCTTGTTGCTTTTTCAGCAGAAGCAGGGCCATTGTGATATTTATCTGAATTCAAACAAGGCTAATTAAAAGAGCTGCTGACAGTTGTTGTGATCTGACTTTGACTGGAGCTTGATGGTCATTATGGGTAAATAATGAACTAGGTCTGCAAATGTAGCAGCTGCCAACTTGGGATAGAAGAACAGCTATTGCGTCCAATTTAAGGATCTATCGACCGCTTCCCATTTCCCTGCAGATCTTCTTCCTAGCAGAAAACTAATGTTTTATACTGCTTTGTTTTGTGGTTTCAGCTATTTCTGATATAGTCTATAATTTCCTCTTAAATATTTAACCTAGTCCATTATTAGCTTTCAGAGTTAACAACTTTTCCATTGGGCTTTCTTTGCATTTTTATTTTGTTTTGTTTTGTGGGTGGGTTTTCTGCAGTTTGTTTTTATGTACAATGTAACTGCTTAAATAATGATGATCATGTGTATTTAATTTGCCTGTTGCTACAGAATAAAAATCCTCTAGGTTTTTTTTTCTCTGTACAGCCATAATCTCACAAATTGTATAATTCGATTATGCCGTAAAAGAGATGTTTCTACTTCCTTGAGCGTGCTTTTGTCTGGATTAATATTTGAGTGCTTGTTGTATAAATCTTGAAATTACTGACCTGAAGCTCCATTTCCATTTTTGCTCAAAAATCACTAGCTCATGAGGTACGGTGATGCAAAGCTCTATTTGTCAGAAGAGAGAAACAGCAATGACTTTCATTAAGGGGCACTTCCTAGTACATTGTCGCTGCATCATGAGCTTTGTCTTGTCCCATTAGCAAGTAGGAATGGTACCTTAAAGGGAAAATGGCAATTTTTAATAATAGATTAATTCAACTTTCTTCTAGAATCCCTGGCATTATAAATGCAGTACAAACCACAGAATGTGATATACAGAAGAACTTAGTGCATCTACCCAGCGTTTGCTCAGCTGCCATTAGAAAAGGCAGCGTGCATTATGTAAAATGTACCGAGGCGCTTGTGCATTAGTGCATAATGCGGCAGAACTAGGGATCTTGCTGGGAAGAAATGATCCCAAGCGTGCCCCTAAAAGACAAGTCTTGCTTTGAGATATAATGATGAAAAATTGCCCATTTGTGTCTTTGCGTTTCAGCAAAAACGAAACTTGGGCTCGTTGACTGTCGTGCTGCTGCAGGGGTTTTGTGCGCGTTTGTGTGCGTCCACGGGCACGGGCATTTCTGTGCCTGCTTGGAAAGGCCAGCAATACGTTAACAAGGGGTTATGTTATGCTGGTTTATGTTAAACCAGATCACCCCCTAACATGTGCAGAGCCATTCATCTGTGTCACCAAAACCCAAGAGAACATCTGACATGGACTTCGAAACAGAAACAGTGATCACTTACAAATCAAACATGGCACGCTCTAAACCGATTGTGCACGGCAATCTTTTCGAGAAAGGACAACTAATTGAACATGATAAAGTGTAAAGTTAATTAACACCCTTAAATTTGTTGATTACTTTCACGGGATTATATTGTTCGTTGAGGAGCAGCTTTCTGTCCCAGCTGTCGCCTTTTTAGCGAATGTCGCTGGTAAACAATAGAGACACCATAACAAGTCGTAAATGGTCCCTGTGACAGCAGCCCCTTGTGAGGCTGCATCTGTAGAAAATGATTAGAACAATTGCATTTTAAAGACGGCTCACATTGCAGCTCGGTCCCATCGGTCCTCTTCTTTATCTCTGCTGATGGCAGACTGGTTACAACATTTAAGTTCTTTTGAGCAAATTAAGTGATTTACTGTGTTTTAGTTATACGGCAGCAGAATAGCTTCATAGGTCTAGCTTTGATGCTGATTTTTATAATAGGGAGAAACACAAGCCCTTGGAGTGATGCTGTGTTGTGGGGTTTTTTTCTGAGTCTGTTCCATTTACTTGTTCCCTGGAAATAGATTGATGATGGCAGACATTGTCTAAGAAGCAAGTAGAAAAAATTGATACCCTGTTTATGTTTTATAAAATAACTAGTCTCTTCATAGTTATTTTAAGTTGATAGTGTGGTTTTAAGTATTCTTTTATTTTCAGTAGGGGATTATAGCTGATTTTCCCTGTACGTGCCTTTTAATTGGTTTTAGATTTATATATGTAGCAAAACAATAATAACCTTTTCAGTTAAGCTTTCCTTGTGTATTTTGGTTTAACTTTGCGTGAGTTGCAAAGACAAAGTATTTGGTGTGAGCTGGCAGGTACTTAAAAAAATCTGCTTGGTCCTTAAAAATACTCACACAAGGTACACAGATGCAGCCTCTCAAGCTCAGCCTATCTGAAGGAGAGCAAACATGACAAGAACCTGCTTGTTTGAGGCAGCTGCAGTCACTTAAACTGCATTAAAAAAAAAAAAAAATCAGAATAAAAGGCCAGTGTTCCCTTGCACTTCCCAAAGTGGAACGGGCAAAGCCTCAACTCCTGTGCTTGAAGGTGCAACATTATAAAACAAGATAGAGGATTCAAACTCTAGCAATGCTCTTCTTGTTTGTTTGTTTTTAAATCTAGTTTAGATCACAAAATTAGTTGTTAAAATTGCAACGAAATGTTGAGTAGAAAAATAACAAAATGGATTATTTTTTGCTGAAGATTCTTGGTATTACAGCCTTCATCTCTTACTTGTCCTTCAGAGGCTCTGAAACATCTCAGTTCGTATCGTTTCGGTCTCAACTTTGTCAGCAATGAATTTTTATATCTGTGGGTGCAGTGCAACAGTGGTTTAAATATGTTGGCAGAGGGATATGCTTGGGTGCATTGTCTTTCCAGCAGTGTTGCTGTTTTCAGCATTGCCCCTGTGATGGTACTGTAATGTATAGCCTTACAATTTCACTTCTTTTTAACTCATCTGCCCACTGTTCTTACAGAAATGTAATAAAGCAGATACCGAAAGCAGATATTTTCATGTAACACCTTTACATTAACATGTCTTTGTTAGCAAATTCTGTTCTTAATAATAAGCAAACTGATAGAAACAAAGCAGTTTTAATGATGTTGCTATAGAGCTAAGACCTTTCTGGGCTTTTTTTGGAACTGGAAACATCAGTGGCAAACTTCAAGACTTTTTGCAGCAACATGAAATGCTGTTTAAATAAGCACAGGAAAGTGACTATGGAAGGGCAGCGTGTCTGTCAAACAAGGCTTCTTGGCCTGGCTGCTAAAACTTGAGGTCATCTTCAGTCTGCTCCAGGGTAGCTGCAGCCAGTTGCTGCTGTCATGTGAGGGCTCCTAAGTCTCCTTTTGTATTTTTGTCTAAAATGTTGAACTTAACAACTGCTCTGCAGCAGGTTCACTCAGCAATCGTTGGCAATCGAACGAGAAGCACATGGATTGAACTTGCCCCACAAGTAGCACAGACAGATGTAACAGGATATTTTGAAGTGAAGTTCTTTATGTACCTCTTTTGATAAAAAAACTTAGTTTTGCGGATCTTCATCCAAAATCTGCTAGTACACAAGTGGGAAACCAGTCTCTAAGTGGATGTGCCATACTGCATACTGTATGCATACGTATGCCATACTGCATACTGTAACTTCTCACAATATTTTTCCCTAGAGTCATTTTCTTGCATATCCCCTCAGCTAGCTAGATCTCTTATATTTTTCTGCAATCCCATTCCTGTCAGTTTATATCTATGGGACAAACTCTGGTGCTGCTGTGACCAGCAGACTTGGAGTTGAACTGCTCTGTGGGATCTGCTGGTGTGATAACCTTGTAGGATTCTGCACATACGTGTGGGTTATCATCCCAGAGAAACTAGGTATAAGACTGCAGCCATGGGCTCCAAGAGTCTTGCTTTGTAGCAGAGGAGGAAATCTTAACACATGCTAATCATAGACACAGTTTCTCTGAAAACTATTCCCCAAGGATGTGAAGAGACTTACTGTATTTTTGAAAAAACAGATAGATTTAAATGACTTTTGACCCTCACAGCAGTGGTACATAAAATATTATCTTAGGTGGTAGGACTTATTTTAAACAATAAAAATATGAAAAATAATAGCCAATTTAAATTTCATTAGCTGCTCTGCATCTCCACTGCTGTCTTTAGTGTTAAAAACTAGAAATGCTTAACTGGCTTGTGTTGTTGGTATGGAAGCTGTGATTGTGAAAGAATGCTGTGCATTCTTGTATGATGATTTTTTTTTAATTCTATTTTTAGCTGAAGTTACAGTTCTTGTACTCCTAGACTCCATGCCATTTTTTTTTCAATTGCCAATCTTAAAAATTTGCTGCGTTGCTCGTTTGATTCTGATAAAATAGCAGATAGTTGGCAAGGACCCTAGATGATAAAATCTACCATGAAGTAAATAGGTTTTTGTTTTTAAAACGAGGATTTTCCAAGCCTTCTGCATTATACAACAAATTGCTCTCTTTTTTTCTACTTAACTAATTTATTTTTGCTTCTTGAAATGTGTTTGAACAAGTGAGAGAGTGCAGCTGTCAGAAGATTAACCAGCTGAAAACTATTGTCAGCATTAATTTTGCTCTAATAAATGAATCTCTGAAGCTATTTAGCAGTCTGTAATCTAGATACAAGGCTATTGACCTATGATGGATAGTACTGGATTTTGTTTGTAAGCTTTGACTTAAATTGTCTACTTAATTTGCTGCAGGTCAGATCACAGGATTAGTGGTAAAGGCCATTATGTGGTTTGAATAAAAATAGCTAGAGGAATGGAATGAAAATCATTGTGTTTATTAATGTAGCAATCTTTGCGGTCATGTACATAGTGAACTGGTAGCCAAAAAGACAACAGTGACCTGTTTGTGCTGGCTGGTTTGGGCTTTGCTCTTAGCCCAGTTCCTGTGAGTTGCCTGGAGAGGAGTTGTTCAAGTGAGATCAAGGATTGGCTGAAAATTGGGTGTCTCTCAACGTGGGCAGGAAGATTATCACCACTGTATATATTTCAGTACCTCAGCAGTGTTCTGTATACAGACCAATTGTTGTGTTAACAGCACAAGAAAGAAACAGATTTACTTGAGTGAGTCCAGCTAAGGGCCATGAAGGCCACAGGGTCTGGAGCATCTTTCATATGAGGAGAGACTGAGAGAGCTGAGACTGTTTAACGTGAAGGGAAGGCAGAGAGGGGGATCTTATCAATGTGTGTAAAGACCTGATGGGACAGAATTAAATAAGGGAGCTAAACTCTTCTCAGTAGTGCCCAGTGACAGGGCAAGGAGGCACAAATCAAAACTCATGAAGTTCCATCTGAAGCACAAGAAGACACTTTTTTACTGTAGTGGAAGAAGTTGCCTAGAAAGGCTGTGAAGTCTCCATCCTTGGAGATACTCAAAGGCTGACTGGACACAGTCCTGGGCAATGTGCCTCAGCTGGCCCTCCTTGAGCAGGGGGGTTGATGATCTTGAGGTCACTTCCAACCCCAGATTCTAGGTTCTAATATTGGCTGAGCAGGTCATCACTGAGAGCACCTTTACTGTTCCCTGGTTTTGCATAACTGGTAGGTATTTACTCTTTTTGAGACTTTGATCTGTCGAATTTATCTGAAATTCTTCAGTGACTTAAAAAGATGGTACATGTTAAAAGGCAAGATGGGAAAAACAAACACTTGGGAGATACAGAAAGGGGCATTTGTAGACATTGCCACACGGAGCAGTTGCACCCAGAGAGAACATCAATTGAAACTTTTATTGAAGAGCAAAAACAAATTCAACAAATTCTTCAGTGGGAAAAGTTGCAGTGTAACTGCCCCTGATGTTGCAAACAAAGTCCAAAACTGACCGCTTCCTTAGCTGTGGTACAGGCTCTTCAGAGCACTGTACCTAATTGAGCATGTTTAATTTGAAAGTCAGTTGTTATCTGCAGCTGTACACCCTAACCAGCCAATGTTTGATGCATAGCACAGAAAATTTATTGTGGCTATGCTTCTTGCCAGAGTGAAAATTAGTGAGGAAGCTGGTTTATTCATCAGTTTAGGCCAAATTTTCCTAGCAGTTATACCTGTTAAATAGTGGGGATGAGGAAGTTAGGATGTAAGAGTAATTCATATTAGAATTAGGCTTCTTTTAAGGAATAGAGTATTTCATAGAGTGGAGGTAATAAACATCACATGAAAAATCTGCCAGTGTTGTGCTTAAAACTTGTATATTCAAAGAACTATGGTGTGTTTACTGAACTGTGCTAAAGATAGGACAAACTACAGGAATAAAATTCCTGGGAATTGCACAGGGAAATTGTGCGTGTATGTGTGTGTATGAATAATTTTTAGGTTGTCTTTACATAGTAATTGCATCATTGTATATGCATTAAGTTTATGTGTTAGAAACTAACTTGAAGCTTCTCAGATTAAGGAGAATTTTGAAGGCGATTAAGAACATAATAAACTGCAGAAGTTCAGAAGACTTGATTTTATATGCCTGTGTCTTTTAGCTGTCCAATCATGAAAATCAGGAAGCATTGATTAGAATTAGCCTAGATTTGGAAAAGCTGGTAAGAGCAGAGTTATCTGTGAGCAGTAGTTTGTTAATGGTTGTATGTGAAGAGTAGTTTGGCAAAAGAGATATTTTATTTAGTAATTCAGATACAGTGAATTTTGTGGAGTGCAAAGTTGCAGGAAAATTTGATTGTTTCTTTGTATAAACTGTAAAAAGTGACTGCCAGTTTTATGCAAGTCTTAGGGCTTTTCTTCTAGTGTGCCTGGAAAATAAGGTGGTTTTATCTCCATCAGATATTTGACAATTTAGATTGCTGATCCTACACTGGGAGTGTAGGGTTATTTTTACATAGAATTTGAGAGGTTCATTGTGAGTGAAGTTTTAATTTTGCATCATCAGACCCTTACTGATAAGAGAAACTGCCTAAATTTTGAGGCTTTATTTTAAATAGTGTTATTAAATCCAGTGTTATCTTGATTCAGGTGTTGGAGCTGCTCGAGCTGGAAACCTTACTTTCATGGTTGGTGGAGTGGAACAAGAATTTAATGCTGCCAAAGAGTTGCTGACATGCATGGGTTCTAATGTGGTTTACTGCGGAGAGGTTGGAACCGGACAGGTAATGCTTTCTGAAGGGCTAATAGCTTTCTCAGTCTTTCCTTTTTCTGGCTTTTTATGTATTGATGCCTACTCTTTTTCTCCAGAACTAAATGCATGATGATATATCTTCATACTTGTTTGCTTGTTTCTAACCTTCTGTTTGTAAATAACGTCATGTCGCTTTTGTCCAGTATGTTGTGTAACTTAGCACCAAAATCTGACTGGTATTTCTCCACACTGGCTTGTTGAGATTATACTTCTTAGGGGAAAGACATTTTAAATTTGTTTCATCTGAATTTAGATTTACTGAATGTTCTGAAGGACAAAGAGCCCCTACATGGCATGTATACAATCTGAGCAGTACTGAGAACAAAAGGTATTTTTTAATCTGTGAAGGAGCCATAGAGCAACTTTCATTAACTTTGTGCTATCACAGGTCTGTGTTTAGTCTAGAAAAAAGCTGCCAGAACATACCAGATCATGTTGTCCTGGGCCTAGTTGATTCCTCTATGTTATTTCTATGAAAATGCATAAACTAATTTATGGTTTCGCGTGTTTTCAGGCTGCAAAGATCTGCAACAACATGCTCTTGGCCATCAGTATGATTGGAACTGCTGAGGCAATGAATCTTGGAATCAGGTTGGTTTGATTTTTGTGGTGGATTGAACATCACAGAAACATTTTTTCCATGTTTACAGTTTTTATGTGTTATGGTTGACTTTTGCTAAGACGATGATTAAAAGAAATAGGTACACTTTTTGCCAGAAGTTGTCTTCCAAAGCCACGAACCAGCTGAAGGGATTATTTAACTAAAGGAAGTGTTTTCAGCTTGGGAATATTCTCTTGTATTGTCTGCATGGGTTGTTACATTCTGCATCTGAAGTTAAGAGTTTATTTGTTCTGCTGTAGTGCAGCATACAGTAATGTTTGTCTTTCATTACAAACATACAGAGCTAATACAGAGGTACGTTTTTGTTTGTATTCTAAGCTAATGCACAGTTTATTCGGAGTATTATACTCCCATATGGCTCTCATTGGCTTTGTTTATTTCTTAAATTGTTCCAAGATACATTGTAAAGTGAAACTTCTACTACACTGTGTATATCAAATTAAGATGAAAGCATAAAACAGAACATCCACCTTTCTTTGACTTTATGAGAGCACTTTGTCCTAATTGCCAAAACTCCTAGTTTGTCAAAAAGCTGCAGTATGCTCCACAACCCTCTTGCCGATGCTGACACTACCATTTCTTTTCTAGCATGTGGTACATCTAACTTTTAAGTGACATCACATTTGAGCAAAATTATTTTTATTTTCCAATTGTGTGTATTTCTTTTGCTGTGGTCTTTGTCATTTTGTTTAATTTTCCAGTAGAGTGCATGCAAGCTCAGCATCAATTCATTTTAATGAATTCTTGTAGCCAGATCAAAATAATTTGCAAATTTATAGACAGAGAAGTCCCATGTTTGAAGAGATTACCTTGCAACTGTATATCTTTTAGGGGTTTTTCATGAATTATTTATCTGCACAATTGCATCCTTAAAATTTGCCTGCTAAAACCACAGATACTGTAGGTACTTATCAACTGGACTCAACTGTGTTCATGTGGATTTGATACACTATAAAAACAGCAAGAGGGCATCAAATGCTTAAATAAATAAAAAGGAACACCTACATATGCGCACATGCACAAGGCAATGTAATGGATTCACATTTCCTCTTAATTACCATATCAAGATGCAGTTGTTTTATTGAATTGCCCTTGTCTCAGATGTTAGACTGTCTTGACCTATTAAGTTGTCATGTTGTAATTGAGATAAAAGAGGAATTTGCTTTGCATCAGTGCTAATTGGTTTATCAATATCCTGTACCATTTACATTTTAAAATTGAGGGTCTGTAATATACTGAAGCATGTCTGTATCAAGCCATAATAAAACCAGTAGCATTGTTTACAACTTTTGTTATCCAGTGTTATCCAGAAAACTTGCATTGGGTTCTGCTTTAAGTTGTAATTCACTTAATAAAGCATATGCAACTAATTTTTTGTTATAGTTTTATCTACATTTGTAGGAATGACTAAAATAAAAGGCTTGGAAGAGGGGTATTCTGGGCATGTAAGTCCTGTGAAGAGCAAGTTGATGCCTGCAGTCACTGTAGCATGAAGATGTTTAGAATTTTTTCCTTTTTTAGTTTAAATTTTGTCTGAATCTGTATTCATCATTTGTGAGCAAAAATCCAACCTGAAAGTAACAATATATAAGCTTCCCTACCCTAAATTAAGGTTAGCAAGAAGGAACTATATTTATTGTAGAGGAAACCTGCTGATTTTAAACCAAAGTATAGAAAGAGTGGAATCTCATTTACTCAAAAACTGCATGAAGTTTATGACAGACGTGGTTATTTAAAGCCTTATGAAGTAATTTAGTAACTTTTGCATTGATTTTAATTTAGTGTGATTTAAATCTTAAGAAGATGACCTCTGCTTATAGCTAGAATAAGAGCTTTCAGTTTGTAAGTGTGTAAAAATTTCTAATGTAGACGTTTACAGTTGTCATTCTAAATATTAGAAGTTTTGCTATAGTAATGAATTTAGAAATTTTTTTCCTAGTCTGAAGTTCAAAGAGTAGTGTGGCTGCCAGTTCTGAAGAGAGTAGGAAGCTGAACTTGATTTATTAGATTTATGTTTATCTGGTGAAGAAAGTTGGACTTTGACTTAATAATGCTAAAGGATACTGAAAATTTTAAAATTTAGAATAGGAATTGTGGAACTTAGATGTGTTCTTAACTTTCAGAGAGAATATAAAATGTCTTTATGTCACGCATTGTGTATATCTGCTACATCATTTAAACTGTGTTCTAGGGACTTTGAATAATTAATTATTCAAAATACTGCTGCCTGAACTAGATGCAGCTACAAAATCATAAGACCTTCCATAAACCAATACATGCTCTGAACTTTGGTCTTCAAAACAGTGTGATATTAATTTTATTAATAAGCCACTTCTTATCTAATGTTTTCATAAACCATGAAGTTTAAATTTTCATTTTCTGAAGCAGTTAGAGTGACTGTTTTACTAATTTTAGGTTTTTAAAGGATTTTTTTATTTATTTTATATTTGAAATTACAGAATTTTTCCAACTTCAACATAAGTAGCAAGTAGAATGTGGTGAGGAGAAAAGAAAACTGACATTAATGAACAAAAATTCTACAATAAACTTCCAGAACAATAGGCCATGTTGCTATTGAATTTTGCATTTATATTTCACTTGTTTTCCTCAAACATCGTTTTTCTTTACTAATGGAGATGTCCACTTTTACTGGAAGTTATTTGGATTAAATTGCATAAATACTTTCTTCAAATATCCCCATCCTTAGTTCTGACCAATGAAATGCTTGTTATGTTCAGTTTTTCCATTACTTTCGTGATGAGCAGTGAATGTTACTAGTAAAAGTTAAAAGGTGTAGCACACATTGCAGAAATTAATTCACATTGTCATTTATATTTTCTTTTCCTTCTAGCATGTTAATGCAACTTGTCACTAGAAAAATCTTGAACACAATTTGCTGTACATTTTTATGAGTAGTGTGCATGTTGCAAAATACTGACTTACTGTACGCAGTCAAACTGACACGGAGAGTACATGTAAACTGCACAAATAAGAAGTAAAAACATGAAGTGATACTGTCCACAGTCAGAAAATATTTTTCTTTTTCATTTTTCTGATCATCTCAGTGCCAGTAACTTTGTTCTACTGAGCCCTGAGCTCCCATGAAACAATTTCTAATACTAGCAAAATAAAGCTCAGAAATGAAATATTGCTGATACCTGGTTTCTGTTTAGGTCAGGTGGAAGTTGCTGCCTGACAGACAGTTTGTGGTTCCTTCAGAAACTGCCTGCAAATACTCAAGGAAGGGCTTATGTGGTGACACAAGACAGGACAAGGTTGCTTAATGTGGTTGGGCTATAAGGGACCAGGAGAGCAGTAAGGGCTCTATGGCAGTAACCTCACTGCCAAATCGATTTGTCCTTCCAAGAGCAGAGAAAATCATCTCCATGGGGAGGGACTGCAGTGCCACCCAAATTTATACCAAAAGTTGCAAATACAGCTCTTTCCTAAGCAATTTTACTCTATGGATTTGTGCCTGCTTGGTTTTTTAGATAAATAAAGTGAAAAGATGATAAAATAACTTTTTCTTCTCATGCTGAGTTTAAACATAGTCTCAGTCTCTAGATCTGGTTTCTGTGAGCACCCCTGAGCTATGGATGTAAGACACAAGCAGAAATGAGAGCTGACAGAGTAGAGAGGAACATGTACAAGAGGCTGAGGAATAATTAGCCCTGGACACATCAGAAAGAGTACATTGAAAAGGAACTCCAAGGAATGGTTCTGCTGTCTTTGGCATGTAGCTAAGTCTCATGAGGGTTAGTAATGACACTGGAGAGCACTTACCTTGTTTAAAACACCAATAGCAAAGTAATTTTTAACTGTGGTAGAAGGTAAGGTTCTGCTTGAATATTTGCACCTTTAAGCAGTGTTTACCCAATGCACTTTGAGATAGGAAACTCTTAGGAGTCCTTAAGTGTTCAGCTACTTCAGTTGTTACACCTTAAAATGAGACCAGGATGTATCTTTCTTGTGAGACACTATTTCAATTTCTATATATATTCCAGACTGAGTTTTTGGAGGAGTGTATGAAAAATTCAGGATAAGGCTTTATTAAAGCTCAGCAAAACTTGAGTTTTGAGCAATGGTGTGAAGGGATCCTATTTTAACTTTTTTTTTTTTTTTTAGTATGTGCATCTATTGCTTAGTTTCTGCTGTTCACTTCATTAGGAATGTTATTGAAGAAGCATTGATTTGAGGGAGCAATTGTTTTTGTTCTATTATAAGTACAGTTAATACATGGGCTTCTTTTCTGCTTATAAGGGAGAAGAGCATTTTGGTAATTGTAAATTCACACGCACATGCACAAGCTCTTGCCACGTCCAATGGCAAGTTGTTATGGGGACTGGCAGACTGTCATCATTTTGATAGCTTGAGCAGTATATCTCCTGAACAGCAATGGAGCTCTTATGCAGAGAGTATCGTATGTTCCCAGCCAATTTACAGGGAAACAGCAATAACATTTTATCATGGTTGAGAGCCCAGTAGCTGCTTCCTATTAAACTTGCCCTTTCAGATACCTGTCTTGGATTAATTTGTTGATTTCAAATGGAAACTCAGTCTTCTCCACTGAAGCATGACTTTCTGGGATAGACTCTTGCTGAATGACAATTACTGTATATTCTGGCTGGTTTCAGACCATTACAAGCTTTGGGCACAGTGGAAGACAGAGGACTTCTTCAGTAACTGATTTTAATATATGTCTAATTTTAACTGTCAGTTATATATGCACCAGTGGATGAATCTTCAGAAAGATGAAATGCAAAGCACTTCTAACTTGCTCTTATTAGTGATACACTTGCTGCAAAGGAGAAAAAAAAATAGGCTCAGGTCTCCTAAAGAGAAGCTGCATGGTGTTTAAGAGCAATGAATTTTGAAGAAATAGGGATACAAACTGACACTATCTTCCTTTTTCTTTTCCGGGAGCAAAAATATGTCAGATCTAGTACAAGACAGTATTTTATATATCTGTATAATACATGCATATCTTTTAAAGTATACTTTTAGAGAGAGGTAGTTGGCACACTGTAAAAAGAGCATTCTTTGGGAAGGGTTATATATGTTTTGAAATAATAAGCTCTCTGTCTTGCTGTATACTCACAGCTGTAATTGTGGGCCTCTCCATGCAGCTGGATATGGCACAAGCAGGCACTACGTTGGTAAAAATACTGATCTGGATGCAACAATGACAAGGAAACAGACAAGTCAAGAGATTTGGGGGGGAGAAAAGCAACCTCTGTGTATTTGAAAGCTCAGGCTTTGAATGCTCCCAGTGTGGGTTTTTTTGATTACAATAATTAAAGCCATTGTTCAGAGTGGCTCTTGATGAAGACTTACGGTGAGGACGTTAATACACTGTGCATAATGAAAATACAATTCAAATACTGTGAAAACAGACTGGTGCTGGAAAATACAGTTTATATTTTTAAATAAATTATCGCTATAAGCATTCAGTTGAATCAGAGGGTTGGGAAAAAAATGGGGAGGAGCATATAAAGCTTGATCCCATTTAAGCCAGGGGAGACTTTCCATTGAATTCCAGGGGCTGCTGCAGCAAATGGTAAATAAAGAGTGCACAGCAGTACTGCTAAAAAGCTATCTGAAACACAGAAAATTATCTTGCTTTGCATTAGGAGGGCAGACTTGCAGGACACAGTGCCAGTGTAGGAGTAGCAGCTGTGCTGTAGGGACGACAATCTTAAAAGTAGTTTTTCAAACCAGAATGCCTACTGGAATAGATAGACATGCATTTTAGCAACTGTTCCATTGGTAATGAGGTTTGCTCATCTACAAATTTAAACCTTGAGGGCTACAGTGCCTGGAAGCACTGTTAGACTATGGGGATCTGCAAAAGTCTGTGATGTGAAACTAACATAAAAAGTGTTGAAATCTATTTAAATAAACTTTGTAGAAGGTTGTGATGTATTCCTTTGAAAATGTTCTTTTCTCATCTTGAATTGTTACTGGAGATAGTTCCCTTGCTTTCTCTTTTGTCCTGTGTGTAGCTGAATATTTGTACAGTGCAAGATAAACTGCTGCTGCTTGTCCCTGGTATAATTGCTATTGATGCAAAATTGCTCTTGCAACTTATTATCAGCATAAATATGAATTCATAAGAGGGTTAATTTCTTATAATATTGAAGAATTTTCAGGGTCTGCGCTGAGCAGCAGTTTATGCCATCATCTCCATGGTAGAACAAATGACGTTTCTACCTCGACAAGCTTTGTTATATCAGGATCAGTAACCTTATCAGCAGCTGACCCAGAACTATAATATATGTTTGCAAATAGATAACATATGTCACAGTGAAATGCAGACTTGCCTCATAAGCAGGAGCATGTAATGAAGATTTAATAATAGCAAAGGCAAGAATGCACAGATGTATACGACAGTAATGTTTTTTTGAGAAGTGCAGCATTTTTATTCACATTATTAGAGCAGATTCAGTTGTGTTATCTTGTTTACTTCAGAAATGCACAAGTGTTCCCATATAAATGCATTGCACAATTTTCATGTTGCCACATTTGCTTGTGAATTTTTTGCTTTGTTCAGAGAATATTTTGATATGAAGAACAAGTATGTCACCTAGTAGGTAGCAGAACAGAGAATGCCTTTTAGTAATTGAAATACAAGGCAAATACAAGAACTATTGTTCTCAGAGGACCTTTAATTTGCTTGCACATTCAAAATTGCTAGGTGAAGAGAATTTGCTTAGTGCAAAAGGAAAAAAGCTTGGAAAACCTACTGCTTAAATGGTGGATTGATGCTCTTTAATTTAAGATGTAGCATCCCTGCCCCCAATATCAATACTCTGTCATTTTTCATGACTTATAATAAAGGGAGAGGAATGATGGTATGGTCCTAAGATATAAAACAAGTCACCCATGTCTTGTGCATTTTGACATTAACACTTCTCTTCTTTGACCTTTGACAGATTAGGCCTTGACCCAAAACTGCTGGCCAAAATCCTAAATATGAGCTCAGGTCGCTGTTGGTCAAGCGATACGTACAACCCTGTTCCTGGAGTGATGGAAGGAGTGCCCTCAGCTAACAATTATCAAGGTGGCTTTGGAACAACACTCATGGCTAAGGTACATAACACTTGCATGTCAGGTGTGTGTGGTTGCTTCTCTCTGGGCATCTAGCAAACGGTCTCGGTGAAAATTTGTGATTATAGGATAATAGATAGGCATGAATAGAGGGGAACTGAGCTCTTCCTGTAGCTCTGAATTAATGAGTTGTTTAGAGGGCTTTTCCTTAGTCTCCTGCTTCCTTCTAGTCAGTATTAATGCTAAGCCACTCAGTGAGATTATATGCATGATCTTTTTGAGTTCTGCCTTAATAAAGGAGTCCCGGTGGACTTGTGGGTATAGTGAGCTTCCAGCGAGCCATGTGTGACTGCTCTAGAATTTAGGAGCCTAAGTTCAAGAGAGAATTCAGGGAAATTCAAGTGACTTAATTAGGTGCTGATAGTGGCATAAGCATCTCAGATTTTGGGCCCTCTCTTCCAGATATCTTTAACTGGGCTACTGGACATGCTCTCTAGCAAGCCCTTCCTTCCTAAGCCAATTGCTTGTGTGCTTGTCCTTCTGCCTAAGGCCATCTAGAATGCAGAAAGCAACCCACACCACCACAGGCTTATCTCCTGCAGGTTTCTGTACCTTTCTGTGAGCTCTCCTGAATTGTCTTAGCTGGTAGCAGAAGGGCTTCTCATGAGTAATTACCTAATAACTCAAATTGCTTGTCCACAAAGTGGGAGATCTGGGGTTTAGGTCCTTCTCTGCAGTAGGAAGTTGAAAACCTACTGTTGTGCCATCCCGGGAGAATGCAATTATTGCCATGCTCTTGGCTTTTCCAGGAAAAGTGCTGTCCTGAGTCACTCTGTGGTCAGGAGAGCAAAGCTTTTAGAGGCCAAAGGAAAGTAGGCAAGGAGCTCAGAGCTCTGCATCCCTCTGATAGGACACACAGTTGGAGGAAGGAGATACAGAACTCTGACTCTTGAACTACTTCTGCACTGAGCACAGTGATTGCCTAAGGTAAATTATAAAATCAGCTCTGGAAGAGATGTCTCATCCGAGTGCAGGAAATAAGTTCACCCTAATATCCATTTCATGGAGATACTGTCCTGAGGGAGGCATTTGAGTTCATATAGGATAGGTTTTATGCATACCAGTTTATTGAGTGCTCCCTGCTGGTTCGACATTCTGTCCATTTTCAGTTCTTCCATGTTAGTGGAAATGTAGCACTTAAGACAAAAACAGTATTCTCAGAGCTGGTGAACAAACTCAGATGTTACCATGCAAATCTCCAAAGTGCTGGAGCTCTTGTATATAATGCCTGCTTATTGATACTGTTCATGTAATTTTGCAGTTGATTTAGGACAATTGGTGCATTTGCACACTCAATTAAGTTAGCCAACTTTTCTTCAGAGCAGGTCCAGAGTGTTTTGCATGTGGTAGCACCAAAAAACTTTCTTAGTGCTGCGTGGCTCACAACCCCTCAATGGCTGCTACATTTTGTTTATGGATCAATGACCAGGAACTTTGATTTCTTTGAGGAATGTGTTAAAATATTGAAAAGTAGCGGGTTTTACATTGTGTTCATATCATTGAACGTCGGGGACAATAAAGTGTTGTTTAAATTACAGATTTATAAAAAGCATTAAGTTATTGCTTGGAGTTTGCCAGGCAGAAATAAGCAACTGATCTTGACCCTGCCTCAAAGCTTGTTGCCACATTGTGTGTTGTTTCCAGAATCTGTTCCGCCTGTTGTGCCATGTTTTGCACTGCAATCTCTATTCTCATAATCAATAGCTCTCAGTCTTGTCCAGAATTGCCTCATAGTATAAATGCAAAATGGGACACACATCTTCTTCACTCCCTTTTAAGTTTCTTTCTAAAGGGTTGCTTTATTTCCTTTGGTCTGCTTCTAAGAGGGACCTTCATCTCCCCTGGAAAATGCCCTGAAAGATCTTTCTTTAATTGAAGGAATGCAGCTTGGTTTGTGCCTGTTGAAACTGCCAGCTTTTGCTTATAAAGCATCAATGATAACCAAGAGAGAGTTCCTCAGAGAGATTTGTAATTGCTGTTCACCTCTTCTGACTTGCCTCTCCTGACAGTCCTGAAGACTGCCTTCTTTAAGCCAGAATTCTCAGTAAAAAGAAAAGACATTAAATTCCTCTCATGCCTCTTGAACTATGCTCTGTTATTCTGTATAGATGGAAGATTTCTTTACTAAGTAGCCAAGACAGCTGATTGTGTTTAGGCTATTCTTTGGTGCAGTGGTGACCCCTTCTAAGACACTGCTTTTTAGTTTGTGGAAAGACTTTTGCTACTATCCATTTCATCCTGATGTGTGACCTACTATGCAGTTTGTGAATTGTTTGAGATGGGGACTTTTTTAAGGAAAATGCAGAGCATGATTTTGTCACTTAAGAAATTAAAAAGAATGTATTCAAACACAGTTACTTCAATTCTTCACAGTTAAACTTCAATTCCTGCTCACATATCAGAGATGGTGGAAATCAAAGGCTTTCTTAAAAATATTTTGTCAGCAAAATCTCTCAAAGACAGAGGATCCTTATTTTAATTGTTTCGGTTAGAAAAGTTTGCCAGACACTTCTGAGAAGCTCTTTGGTATTGAAATTCGATACTGAAACATACAATCTAGTCAACTTAATGTGAAACCTGCTCTAAAGATTTTGCATTTTTAAAAATCTAGTTTAGTTTCGCACCATGTTTGTGTCCAAGGCATTGGCAGGCCAGAAGTTCCATCTTTCATTGACAGCGCAGTTGCTAATTAAATGTCAACTTTGGATCCTGAGAAGAGCTAGATTTATATCATACTCCTCTTGAGTCATGTCAAGACAGCCTTTGAGCTCTATTCCAAATGGCAGTTTCATTTACATCAACTGCAAAATAAATGTAAGGAACCAGGTAATTCCAAAGTGGAAGCAAATTGTGAAAGAGAATCTGTTTCCCTATTTTAAGCTGAGGAAAAGTGTTAGAATATTCAGTGCACTGAGACATCTGGAAGATGTCACTTCCAATGAGTATGAGAGAAGCCATGAACTATGCTCTCATTTTCACTTTTTCAAATAAGTCAGCAAAGGGAAATTTCTTTCAGAGCTGTTTTGTACTATTTCACTTGAGGAATCTCTAACCTCAAGTGAAAAGGTACAAAATACTTCACAATCTGAAACTAAAGATGAGCTTTACTTACATTTTCTTGGGATTTTTTTCCTTCAAAGCTCTCATTTATAGAAAGAAGTTTTTAAAAAGCAAAACAACCTTCCTGCACTTCAGTCAGGTGTCCTTGTCCATTGACTATTGAAATGTTATTGAATGTTTCAACAATGTTGGAGCCAGACTAGAGTGAACAGAGCTACTTTATTGCCTTGGTTTAGGAATGCTATTCCCCAGTTTAGTACTCCCACAAAAAAAAACTCTGTGAGGTGCTCCCCTCCCCCTCCAGTCAGAGACACAAGAGGCAGAGATCATGGGCTGAGATAAGAACAATTTATGGGAAGCAGCCCTGAGATAAGAACACAAACAGTAACAGCAACAATACTAATAGCAAAAGAGAGGATGGTTGAAACGCAAAATGCTCACCAAACCCAGGACAATGAAAAACAATGGTGGACAGACCCACCCACCACACTTTTCCACAACCAGAAAGGAGCATCCTTTCTTCCAGGAAGCCAGAGAGAGAGTTCCTTTCCTCACCCCAGCAGCCACATAGGATGGTACCAAATAGTGCCTACATGGTACAAGGCTCCACCCCCTCACTGCTACTGCAAAAAATTAACCCTGTCCCTTGCCAAAACCAGGACATTTACAAAATTGTATTTGTGCTAGTTATCCATTAAAAATTTTCAGGGATTGTTTCTGTGAATGTCCCTTCAGAGGGAAATAGATCACAGTCACCACTACCATTACTAAGTATTTTCACTAGTTCGAAGTTAGATGATTTTGCCATTCTAATATTCCATTACCTGAGTTAAGCTTTCTTGAATAAAATTAATAATATGAGTACAGATTTCACAAAGAGGGTTTCTATATGTCATGAAATATTTTACTGTATGCAGGTTAAAGTAAGTGTTCCTAGATTTGTCAGCTCATCAGTCTTTCAACAGAGAAGAAATTATCTGCCCTGATGCAGATGAAAACTATTTTGGATCCTGTGACATCTGATATGTATGTTTTTCCCATTTTCCTAAAGCTTGAAGTCATTCGAGGGTAATAGGAAAAGTAACTATAATTCTGATTTGTATCAGAATGACCTTTATAGAGCCGATTTACAGATCGAAGTGACATTTAGAGAGTAGAGTAAGATCTTGAATTTCCTTGTGCTAATTCAAATCCAGACACACAGAAAGTAAAGACCTGTCTTGTAAGTCATCCCTGAGAAGTCAAAGGTGTTCTCAGCAGTACTACAGTCTTTCAGTTCTTCTGTATCAAGGATGGGGACCATCTGTCAGAGCAGGGGAAGAGCATCTTTGCTTACAAGCTTGCAGAGCTGTGGTGAAGAAGGCTTTAAGCTAAAGTTTCTGGGGGAGGGGGAACCAGCATTCATCCCACTCCTGCCAGTTTGATGCCAGTGACAGCAATAGCTTTCCAGAGCCTGGAGATGGATTGCAGGTGCAGCAGGAGAGCACCTGAAGAGCAGCACAAAGGAATTACAGCCATTCCAGCCAGTAAATTGGCTTCATCAGGGCCCAGCTTAAATAACCCTGTACAAATGCTGTGTGTGCATGCCTGCAGGGCTGTGATCTTACTGCATCACAAAGACATGCTAGGATGACTCCTCTGATTAGGGTGTTAGAGTGTAAGGATTCAGGTTCTATGTCAGTGACCAGCTGGAGTGTGTGGAGCTTCACCAGGGATGGAGGAGGAGCTTATGGGTCAGCATTAAAGGGAGAGTAGGGACAGGTGACATTATAGTCACCTTCTACAGCCCATCTGACCTGAAGACTGAGCAGATGAGACAAATACAGACAAATGGGATCCATCTCACATCCACAAGCCTTGGTCCTCATGGGGGACTTCAACCACACTGGTATCTGCTGGAGGGGAAGCACAGCAGCACATAAGCAATCTAGGAAGTTCTTGGAATATGTTGGTAAGAACCTACTTCTCCAAAGACAGAGGAGCCAGCAAGGAGAGGTTGTTATGTTGGACCTTGTTCACATCAAGGAACAAGCAAGGAGGGGGAATGTGAATCTCCAGAGCAGCCTTGGCTGCAGTGAAGTGGTGTAGTTTGAGGTCCTTAGGGCAGCAAGGAGGGTGCACAGCTAGGTCACTACCCTGGACTTCAGGAGAACCAGCTTTGGCCTCTGCAAGAATCTGCTTGGTACAGTACCATGATAAGGCCCTGGAGGGAAGAGTGGCACAAGAGAGCAGGGTAATGTTCAAGGATCACCTCCTCCAAGCTCAAGAGTGATGCATCCCAACAAGGAGAAGTCAGGCAAAACCACCAGAAGGCCTGTGCTCATGAACAAGGAGTTCCTGGACAAATTCAGTCACAAAAAGGAAGCCTACAGAGGTTGGAAGCAAGGACAGGTAGGCTGGGCGGAATACAGACAAATATTCCAAGCAGGCAGAAATCAGGTTAGGAAAGCTGACTTGACCAGATATTTCAAGGGCAACAAAAAAAGCTTCTGTAGGTACATGACCTTATATAGGGTTAGGACTTGGTTGCCCAGGAGTTTGAGAAGGCTGAGGTACTCAAAGACTTTGACAGGTGTGAGAGGTGGGCCCTTGCAAACCTCATGAATTTCAACAAGGCCAAGTGCAAGGTGCTACATTTGGGCTGGAGCAATCCCAAGTACAAACACGATCTGAGCAAAGAATTAATTGAGAGCAGCTCTGGGGAGAAAGACTTGGTGGTATGGTTGGACCAGAAGCTCAGTGTGACCTGGCAATGTGTGCTTGTAGCCCAGAAATCCAGTCACATCCTGGGATGCATCAAAAGCAGCCTGACCATCAGGTCGAGGAAGGCAATTCTCCCCCTCTGCTCTGCTCTTGTAAGACTCCCCGTGGAGTGCTGTGTCCTGCTCTGGAGCCCCCTACGAATAAAGGCCATGGACCTGCTGGAGTGAATGCAGAGGAGAGTGGTGAGGATTGTCAGAGGACTGAGACATCTCTCCTGTGAAGACCAACTGAGAGAGTTGGGGTTGTTCATCCTGGAGAAGAGAAGGCTCTGGGAAGACCTTATAGCACCTTCCAAGACTTACAGGAAGCCTACAAGAGACCTGGAGTGGGACATTTGGAAATGTAGTGACAGGATAAGGGCTAATAGCTTCAAACTGAAAAAGGGTAGATTTAGATTAGATATTGGGAAGGAATTCCTTACTGTGAGGGTAGTGAGGCACTGGCACAGGTTGCCCAGAGAAGTTCAGGCTACCCTATCCCTGGAAGTGTTCAAGGCCAGTTTGGATGGAGCTTGGAACAGCCTGGTCAAGTGGAAGATGTCCCTTCCCATGGTCAGGGGCTTGGAATTAGTTGATATTTGAGGTCCCTTCCCCCCCAAACTACTGAAAAACAGGAAAAAATCTATCACACGGCAGATTCTATTAACCACCATAGTTCTGAATGGACAGGAAATCTAGGCATTTCCAAGTAATACTTGAGAGGTTCTTTTGCAACTTTCTTGAAATTTGGACCCCAAACATTGATTTCATTAACAAGACCTTAAAGGCAGCCTTCAGTGCAGGAATTACTTTCCTACTTAGCGGAAACTTTATATCTTTGTCTTACTTCATGTATATCCAGGCCCTTGTTAGCACTTCCTTCTTTGGGTTGTTTCATGTCTGATTCAGCTTAGAGTTCAAGATGTCCTCAAGCCTAGCTGGCAGCTGACTATTTCTGGCTAACTATGGTGAGTACCTGGTGCTCATCTTTGGGCTCTGTCCTATTTATTTCAGATTATAACTGTAGTTGATGAAGGAAGACATATTTCAAATTTATCCTCTTTGAACCTTCCCTCCCTTTTATTAGCCCAAATACAGTATTTAAAAACACAGTGCAACTATTCCCTATATGCCTCTATTAAAGAAAAAGTCACTCAAGAAGAACTTTGAGTTGTAGCAGACCTGGGATGGCCCCCTAAGCAATTCTCTAATGCATTCTTCCAATTAGGCAACAAACCAGTTATATTCACTAAGTGGCCTATGACTCTCATTTTGCTATTAACTGTTTACATTATATTAAATATATGTTTGTTTAGTGGCTTCCATTTTCTTGTTCTTGAAATTTCTTCTGCCTGATTTTTAATCTCTTTATAGTAATTAAGAATTCCTCTTGCCAGAAGAACTAAATTATAATCTATGTGAAATGCTTCAGTGAATAGCCAGGGAGATTTTCTGACTAGAGATGACATACTCAATGGGGAAAAAGAGTCTGCTTCTTGTTACCAAGTTATATTGTGATCTAGAATCTTAAAATTTCTCCTGTTTTTAAGGTGGTGCCTGCTTGGCAAAGTTTGAGGTTTTTCTGTTGAATAGCATTGAATTACTGTTTTAAAAAATAGAAACTACACAAAACCTGCTTCTTCCAGGTCTGAAATTTTAAGGCTGAAGTATTGTACTTGTTGGCAGTAGAGTTCTTGTTACAGTGGAAGCCAAATAACCTATAATATGTGCATGGCTGTTTATGTCCTTGTTGTTTCTCCCCTGACTTTTTCTCTTTTTCTTTCCTTCCATGCTTCTTCTCTGCCCTCTTCCTCCCTCTTCTTGCCCCCCACAGGATCTTGGCTTGGCCCAGATTTCTGCCACCAACACGAAGACACCAGTTCCTTTGGGCTCCCAGGCACATCAGATCTACAGGATGATGTGTGCCAAAGGCTATGCCCAGAAAGACTTCTCAGCTGTGTTCCAGTTTTTACGTGAGGAGGAGAGCTTGTGAGCTGTCCTTTGGAAATGGACACAATAACAAACCACTTTTTTTTATCCCTATAGCTCATTTGAGAAGTTTGTTGGTTTAATCAAGTACTGTGCATCCTGCTCCCATACAGATTAATCATCTTTGACTGTCCAGATTACAACAAACTCCAGAGTTTCTTTATAATTCTTGAAAAAGCAAGCCACAGGGAAGGGATTGTTTGGCAATTAGCCAACAGCAAGTCCTTTTTTTTTTTTTAAGAACCATCAAAGTTTTTTTTCACTAGATGAAATAAATAAATATTTTTTTTATGAAACACTTAACTGTTCACATATGAAATAACTTATGTTATGGCTCCAAACTTAGTTGAATCATGAATAATAAGAGAATGCTTTATTGCAATTTTATCATATATAGTGATCTATTAAATTTAAAATGAATACTTTATGGAAAAAGGGAATATATGTTCAATGAGGAAACACATCTTGAGATGGACTTTTTTTTGTTTTGGACCTACTAGCCTTGAGCTGTTCAGTAATTTTTCCTGGGATTCAGGTTGCAGCTTAAGTTTATAGGCACGTGTTCTAAGTGGAAAGCTGTTACACCATGTTTACCGGATAGATTTAGGTTGAATAATATAGAATGTGTGTCCCTCTTGTAAAGCTCCATTATTGTATTTTGCTAACCCAATTTTATATTTTCTTGTATTCTGTCACGCATTTTCAGAACTCAAGATCAGCACTCACCAGAAGTTCTAACAAAGTGTACATTTGTTTTAGGTAATTGCTAAAGTATTTTAAATCTAAACAAACCCCATTATTTTGAAAAGAAATAAAATCTATACTGATAAATACTTGCTGCATGATAATTTGCTTTTTGTTTTGGTCCAGTCTTGTACACACAGTATTAACCAAAACTTATACTAAGTGGTCTTATTTTTTAGTTTGCTGGGTTTTCTACAGATTATCAGATCATCTTGCAAACCCAAGCCTTTCAAAAGCTCCTGTTTGTGAAATGCAGACAGTAACGTATTTGCATATGTATTACCTTAACCGTTCACATCTCAGTGGTCTTGCCAAAGCACAGGTACATATTTGGCTTTATAAATACTCATGCTGATTTTATTAGGACTACGCACATTCAAACTCTGGGCTTAATGATCAATTATGCATCTATGTTCCTGTTTCGGTTGTGTGATGGATCCTTTTATAGATGCACATTAGGTTATCAAAATTGTGTGCTTGAATTAGCTCCATTGTGTCAATAAACAGACAACTTGAACACTCTTGCAGCAAAAGTAACATCATGCAAAAGTTATTAAACAGTAGTCGTTGATCTCTTCTCCTTTTTGTTTTCTTTGAAGACTGTTTGACATTCCAGGTAATGCAGGGATTTGGGATTCATTACTGTTATAAATCAAGTATGTGACTCTTGAAAGCAATTGTACTTTTAAAAAATTGTTTGTCTCTCTTTTGATAACAGTATTGTTTCTTCAGGATAGCATTCATTGAGAAATGAGACACAAACCTCCCTGTGGCACAAACAGACACTCAGGTGCAACCTGGCAGTGTGGTTGCAGATGTGTAGTTTGACCTTTGCGAACAAGATCACGTACTACAGCGTTTATTTCTGATGGGACTCCTGCCTCCCAAAATACAAAGGGTGGATCTAGTCTTGTTATCAATTTGGGGTCAAGTGATGAAGGCTGGTTTTGACCATGGGATCCTTTTCCATTTGGACATTTTATAATGAGTGAGGTAAGGAATTGTAGAAGTGTCCTGGTTAAGTTTTTATGCTCTGTATTTGGCTTGGAGATCTGTCTGGCCTCACAGCACTTATGAGAGACTCTTCCTTCAGCTGCCCACCCCAGCCTGTGGCAGCATTTGCTACAAAAGTGTTTGCTGATAACCCTGGATTTACCTGTAGGCCTGGGCTTGCAGGAAGCATGATCATTTCTTTTCTGAAGATGTCACATGCACATGTAACTGTTGGGAGTCATGAGGGAAAATAATATGCTCAGGGAGAGAGTTTTTGAAGTTTTTAACCTCTGAAATCATAAAACTTCTGTTAAATATGTGGAGCTCTCATTGTTATTTTTATGTTCCTCACTAAGGCTTGTAACTTAGGCTTCTTGGTGTTCTTTTCTCCTCCTCACAGTCTCATCATTTTAATTCTCACTCCTAAGCACAGAGTGCTCAAGTTGGAGGAAAGGCTGCCAGAATGCCATTTTGGCAAACCAAGAAAGTGTTCTGTGGCCTCCTTCTTGGGGGAAGATTGTGGCTGAAATTAAAAACAAACAAACAAAGAAAGTAAAAAAAAAAATTAAAAAAAAAAAAGCCAAAACCCCAGCTTCATGGCGGACAGCCAGGACGTAAAGTTTTAGAACAAGCAGTTAGTTTGGCAAAGTCAGAAACAGCTTTTTAAATAAATGTTATAATAGAAAGTGCCTTGAAAACTTCAGTGATGTCCAATACCTGAAGCAAATAATATGATTTATATTAGAAGAATTTTTTAATTTTTTTTTTTTTACTAATTCTACAGGAGGATATTGTATGACATATATTGTATGTATATGTACAGCAATGATAGTACTTGCTAGCTGTGGCTATTCTGCACGTGTATATGTTTGTAGTGTATCTTTTGCTTGAGGTATACTTCTGTGGAAATTAGACAAATACTAAAATAATTGTCACAGTCAGAGAGAGGTTTTGAAATCTGTAATTTGTTGAGTTGAACAGAAAGATGGTAAAACTTGTTGGATTTCTAGACTAATTACCATTCAGTACGTACACACAAATTGTGTGCAACAAATTAATGGCATTTTTTGTAAATGTCTCAAACGGAAACTTGAGGTGACTTCTTTTTAAATTAGTTTGAATCTCAAACTAGCCCTCCCATTGTGCTTACTTTGGAAACTCACCTATATCAAATGCATTTACTGACTAATAAGAAAACATTGACAACCAATAAAAGTAGTGGTTTTTTTTTTTAAAGTCCTCAGCAGTCTTCTCTCATTTATGATTCAGTATAAGCCATCTTAAGCAACTATTTTTGGTGATTGTTTAACAGAAGGGGCCTTCTGTTAAAACCTCTGAGTACTATATTGCTTCAACCCTATTTATGGCTCTTACAAGCCTCAGGAGGAGGGGGAGGTGTTTTGACCAAGCAAAAGTATTATATGTGATAGTGTGGTTCTGCTTTAATCAATGGGAATTTTGGCCAAAGTACAATACTGCCAAAATTTCACGGTATGTTTTGAATGCCCACATGATTACATTGCAGATGTGGCCGAGATGCACATCTGTCTGGCTGTGATTGTTCCACATTACTGGCATTAGCATTATGAGAAGTTGGAGAGGTGGCTGTGAGAGGAAGGAGGCAGCACAAGCCACTGAAGTTTGTATTGCCAGTCTCCATCCAAGCCTTGTCCCACACTGGATGGGGGAGAGGAGTACTGAGGAGTACAAAATAGCTGCTGTCCCTGTCTGCATGAGCACAGAGCTACCTGTCTTTTCAGCTGTTTACATCTTGGAGCTCTGCCACAAGGAGATTTTATCAAATGGCTTATGGAACTGAGAGACTGAGGCCACCCCTGAAGCAGGCAGAGAAAGGCTGCCATCATACCAGGGTTACTGTACTTATGCAGTAGATGTCTTTTAGTCTGACAGCTTGATTTGTAAGATCAGATCTATCCAGGCACAACTCTGAGGGTACTAACTTGATCAGCAATGATACCTATTGCTTTTGATTTGTTTTTACATCATCATGATCTTCTTCATATAAAGATAGATAAAACTCAGCTTTCCTCAAGACAAGTTGAAAATATAGCCTGCCTTTATAAGACTGGCTAGTAAGCTGTGGCAGCTTTGAAGTGGTTTGGAAACTTCTGTTTTGTTGGTGCAGTGACATAACATGGGCTTAAGAGTTCTCTGCACTGTTTTAGACTTTAGGTTTACTAAAATCCTCCTAAAGTTTGTGGGACTTGCAGACGTCATTGACTTCAGTATCAAGTTCTTAGAACTCATACTATAAGCCTTGCAAGAGTGAAAAATTACACTTCAGGAGTGGGACAACTTCAGTTCAACATCTACAAGTAGAATAAATTGTGCATTTGAAAAGCTCAAGCTTTCAGTAGCAATAATGTCTTTTCACTCTGTGCAGCACCGTAATGGATGTGTGGTCTTTAAAGGCTGCTGGTATTTTTAAGATTTGTTGCTTTCTATATACGCTTTGTCACAACCTGTCCAACTGCTGGCACAGTTACACATTAAATTTTTTCCAATAAGAATAATGGCAATGGTTACGAAGTTTTCTTGGGTGGACAGAAAATTAATATTTTTATGGCTGGTATGTTCAATAGATGTATGCCATGGAACTAGGCATCCATATGGCAGTGATTTTTTTTGGCTTTGGCATTCATCATGGATTGTGAGCACTTGGGGTAAATTGGAACAGGTGGATAAACCTTTCTAAAGTACTAAATGTCTCGTAACAACTACTGTATAATTAAAAGCCGTCTGGCTCTTTCTGCATTTACACCTAGCTCTTCCTTTTGACCTTGACCCTATGATGAGATCTGGATTTTCATTTGAAGTAAGAAATAACTCAGTCTGTTTCTTCATCTAGTTTTACTGAGCCTCCATTAGTGATGACAGAGTTTGGTTTGTTAGAGTAAATGCTGTATATGGAGATAATAAATGTGCTAACATATGTTTTATGAAGTTCATTGACTTCAAAAAGACTTGGAACACTGGCCACAACTGACTGAAATCTAACTCATAAAAAGATGTTTGCCTATACCTAAAATGCAGCTACTCTGGAAGGAAATGCGAATGTTGTTACAATACATTTCTGTCTTTACAGCATTTTTAGAAAATAAATTAGTTGTATTTTTGTCTTGTTGAAATTCAAAGGAGAAACCAGACAAGTAAAACAAATTATGAGCTTCAAATGTGGCCAGCTGTAAGCTTCATTTGGCCAGAATCAAGTGTTACTGCTGTCTGTCTCCAGTTTGAGACCATGACAAAAAAATTTGCAGGCAACTTATGGCACCAACAGCAGTAGGGAAGTAACTTAAAGAATACTTCTTAAATTCTCTGAGCTGCTTGCTTTGCTCTGAGTCTCCTTCCAACTGATTTAACAGCATTAACTGGGCTGGAACCACTGGATGCAGGCATACCTGGGCCACCTGTAAGGTAGCTGGTTTGCATATCAGCAGCTCCCTAATCCCAGAGGCATTCCTGGGTGAATACTGGGCCAGCTGTTTGCAGTACCTAAACTGTCTAGTTTGTGGCTAGCAAAAGGGCCATTTTTGCTTTTCAGTCATGTTGTTCCATGGCTGTAGAGCCTGGAAGCTCTCATTGTCCAATATTTAGTAGGTTAATGCATTGGATGCTGTAGCTGTTACCTGTTTTACAGCATCCTTCTGGCGGTCTGTGCCCACTGCTCGTTCCTCTGCTTGTACAATGCCTAGAGGTCCCCTTGGTGGTGTGTCATTGTGTCAGGCAGCAGGCAGGCTGCAGTCCACAAAAAAGGCTGATGTCAGTCACTCTCTGGTCATTGAAGCTTCCACGCTGGGATTTAAGATGTGCTTGGGTTCCTCTCCATTTCTGCTTTCATGCAAGGTTTTCATGTAAGCCCTACTTTATTTGAACCTATACATTGCAAGGCACCAAGAGCCCGCAGTATGTCAGTTGATTGGATTTTTTTACCTGTATTTGACTGTGTTAAAGCTACATTTGCTATTTGTGCTCAAGAAAAAACAATTTCTAGTCCTTGACAGGAGACTGGGAGAAAAACACCACTAAGAAGATGGAGATTGGTAAGTTACAGGACCTGATGACAACACGTTACTCTCACTGGAAAGCCACTGGATCTTGTCCCCACCTCCTGTTGCTATGACTTTTTTCCTCTGCTTGTCCCTGGGTAGATAACTGTTCATTTATGTGCATGCAAGAAGAGTGTGTTTTATAAGAGGAGAAGTAAGCAGCATCTTGTGCTGTGTGACCTACTGGATCTGTCAGGGGACGGTGGTTCCTTGTAAAGCAGATAAGGGGACTGCAATCTGCTCCCTCCAGCACCATGATAAAGATGGAGACGGCGAGTCTGCAGACATCTCTAGATACTACCACTAAAGTCACAGCCTGCAGAAGGCAGTTCCTGTCCTGCATCACACCACCCAGCTCTGCTCTCTGAGCAATAAACATCACACCAGCCTCTCCAAACTCTCCCTGGGGCCGCTTGTGGCTCTAGTTTGGCAGCTTTGTCTGCCTTGGCCCTGGCTGCCTGGAATCTACTTCTGCACTTCTTTCCAAAAACTTCCTTTTCCAGTTCTGTGCCCAAGATGACTGTGGGCCTTCAGTATGCCTACAAATAAGATGCTAGGTCTTAACTTGCTCCTCATGTGCTCCCAATAGTGCCAGAAAGCACATAATGAATGTGTCTCCCTTGTTTCTTCCAGACTTAATAAGTAAATGAAGCCATAAACAGTAAGCCAAAAGGATGGGGATGGCAGGCATTTATGGGGTAGTAGGAATTTGTTCATTGGACTGATCATTGTTCTACTTTTTGACTGCGGTATCTCGGCTTTTTTCTGAGAGCAGGAGCAATGTGAATTTCTTTTCAGATGAAGGGGAGCCAAAACTGGCTCTGTCCACTTACCTGTGGCTGTCACCTTGAAACAAACTCATTGTTTAAATTTACAGTAACAACAAAAAAGCCTCTTTATTTTTTTGTATTAAAATATAGCTAGTTTACGTTATAGAATTTTTTTTAATCAGTTTCCTGCAAATGGATGCTCTAATCTGTTTGTTAGTGTTTTACTTCCTTCTCCATCTGTGTAACAGCCTGTGTATTGTAGGCTGCATATAACATCTAAAATCACATTCAGGGATCTGTGAGAAACTCAAGTCTTAAGGTAACCCTGCCATGGTGCTGTTAATAACACATTGCAAACAAGAAAGTAGTAAGTGGAAATAATGCACTCATTTAGAAGTAATAAATCCTTTGATCTTTCTTTGAAGCAAGGGTATATGCTTAAACTACCAATTCAGGGACAACCAGATGCCCATAAAGAATGGTTCTTTGCTTTGATAGAAAATCGCTCAGGCCTGCCCAGCAGCTCTGGTCTGTAAACAGATTAGTTAAGTGCTCATCAGCTCTGATTTGCATAGGACAGTCTTTGCACACAAACCCTACTTCCAGCCTTAATAAGCTATTTACTTGCAGGAAGGCTACTGGTTTCTTTTTAGTTAGAAATCTAAGTAGAAAATTGCTTTGTGAGAAGGAGCAGGATCCTGATTTTGAAATAGCACTGTTCCTCTGCATGGATGTTAATAGGCAAGTGGTGACTGGCAGTTTGGTGTGCTTGCTGAACCTCTTTAGTGAACAGCTGTGGGAATTAGAAAAATAGCTCATAGTTGAAAATTTGGAGAACAGTTACTTCTCTACTGCTCGTTGGTGGTTTCAGCCATGGCTGGATACAGAGCGGACGTGGGAGAGAATTGGGAAGTAGACGTTTGTCTCTGCGGGAGAAGGATCCCAGAGCTGAAGTATTCACTCAAGAGGATTTTGCTAGGCTGTAAAATTCTCATCACCTTTGAATAAAAATAAATGCCTCGTGGATGCTGGTTGGTTTGTGTGCAGAGATTGTGTGCAGCCTGCAGATTTGTCACTCACATCTTTCCCTGTTTAAACTTCATTTGATCCCCACAATTACTTCTGTCTGATACAAAGGGAGGTCAGTCTCAGCCACAAATGCAGCAGATGGTGAGATTCACCCTAGAGTATAGAAAAGCTACAAGTACCTTCGGTGTCTTTTGCATTTTAAAGTGTGTTACTTTTCAATTGATTTCAGCCTGGCCAGCAGTTTGCTTTTCTTTGAATCAAGAAAGCAGTGAGATTGTAACATTTTTTTCTAATGGGAAAACAAATATATCAAAAGTGGGAAGAAAAATGCACAGTATTCTTGAAACCAACTGTAAGCAGTTTCAGTTCAAACCTGCTGCAGCTGGATAGGTCTTAAAAATTATAGACTAGATTCTTTATTAATGATCTCTCAAACTTTGGGGTGACAGGTCTACAAATAAGGACATAATGTAGGTGTGTGTGTTTTAAAACAGAGTACTGGCATTAGACACAGGAAAGTAAATTGTGTAGTTCTGCCTTGCCCTAGTAACTGTGAAAAATGTTACGGATCTGTTTTTGCACTGATTACATTATTTCCGTTTTGTGTCCCCTTTTGCTTGGAAAGTAAACTTAGGTTATTGCCTTTGTGCCTGAAAACACAGGGGGAAGGGCTGGACTGAGGAAACTACTTATCATTTTCACAGGCAAGCTAAATATAGTTATAAATTCTTCCCTGTAGTTTGGTTTTCATCATTTATTTCATCAGCCAGATGCTAGTTTTTCATGTAAGATATGATAAGAACATTACCCAAAGACTTCCTCAAAAAATAAAATCCGAATTATTACAGGGCACTCTGCATTAGCCCATCAACCGTCTGCCTTTGAAGGCTTGTGTTCAGCCCCTCAGTTTTATAGTGCCAAGATTCAAATATGGGATTGCTAGAGGAAATTAATTACTAGTAAATTTAGAACAAAGGAAAGAACCTGCAATTTCACAGCATGTAAAACACCTTTTGGAATTCTTTGCTCTCTTCTTGGAAGCCAGTGTGCCAAATTCTTGGAATTATTTTAAAGGTCTCAGTAAAATAGTTAGCTATCCAAAAGGCACAATAAAACCTTATGCTTAAGGATATAAATAGCTGGCAGAAAATTATTTTGTCTCTAGCCACATTAGACCACATCTATTGAATATTCATTGCAAATCACTGCAGGCCTTGCTTTTCTGATGTCCTGAGCGCTGAGTATGGCTATGGGCAAAGAGTGGAACCTGAAGGGACAAAGCTGTGAGACATCCTCACCCCAGAGATCTACAGCTAGTGCTGCCTTCCCTTTACCCTCTGTCAGCCACCTGTGTCCAACCAGGGCCAGCAATGGGCTCAGGGACCCGCGTGGCCTCACACATTAGGTGTCCCACAAATCCAACAGTACCTGCATTTTTCTGAACTTCCTGGAATTGTAACCTGTCTTCAGCCATTTCTTAGATGCCTGAATCTGCTCATACTGCTTCATGTCTTCTCCAAGGCAGACAAAGAAATGCCTGCAGTTTTAGTGTGTATAAACCCAACCTTTCTGTTGATGCTCTCGCTGCTGGTTTTCAGTTCTCCCTCTCTGACAACTCTCTTTTATTATTGCCTCCAGATCACAATCTGTAAAATGTGTCCCTCACTTGCCTCCTCCCACAGCCACTCTGTCATGTGGTCATCTCTTCATTTATTCCGTCGCATCTGAACATGCATTTCTTTTGTCCCAAACACCATCCACAAGGATCCATCATTCTCATCCCTAAAGGCAGCATATGAATCCACCCTAGCTAGTTTTCCTTTCTTTTGCCTTGTTAAGTAGTGTGGCTTGTCTCCCATGGCTCTCAGGCTCCATTTGGACTGCGCCTTATTTCTCCTTTAGCTTTGCAACCCTTAATGCTCACAGAGGTGTTCTGCAGGCTGTACAGTCTGAAGAGTGATTCCCAAATCACTCTTGAAGTCATTAAGGAAGTTGGATTTTATGTCGCCACATTCACTCTTGTTTTCACATCTTGTATCTTAGTCCTGCTCCTTCAATTGGCTTTTTGACTAAATTAGCATCAAATGTCCTCTCACCTCTCCTTCAAAAGCTGCTGCATCAATACCAGTCTCTAAGGCTGTGTCTGAAGCAGTGGTGTAGTCCAGAACAGGAACCTGCTTTACAGCATATTTTCTGTCCATACCCATTTCCCGTCCTTGTATGCACATTGCAGAGGAATCCTAGAGTACATGAGTGGGTTTTCTTTCAAATAAGGCAAAAGAGCAGGATGGTGCTCCAGGTCTGTCTTAGGCACTTGGACTTGCTCATGGTCCTTCTGAGTGCCAGATGAGACTGCAGCTGGTCTGGGGAAAAGCTCCAGATGTAGAACACTTACAGTGTAAGCATTGGCTCCTCAAAAACAACTGTGTAGTTTTCCAGATTTTCTCCTTCTGTGCTGCTACGGTAAGCAGATTCTGTACATCCTTTCAGCAGATGTGATTTTTCACTGATGCTGTAAACCTCAGTTTATTATTTTAACATTTGAGAAGTATCTGTGCCTCACCAGATCAATATAAGATTGCAAGCCTGAGTCTTCCAGCAGTGTGGAGCTGATCCTTTTTTTACTGTCATTTACTGACATTGATACTCAAGCACATTTATGGGCTTCTGCAGGGATTCCCTTTATGTCATAACATCATCTAAAGTGAGATCCACATGGAAATGTATTTTCTGTTTGGTGAAATGTCATATCTGTGACCATATTCTGCATTTTTTAAATGCTCAGTCTGGGAAGCATTCTGATACTCACCTTAATAATTGTTTTTCTAATACAAGAGTGGCAACACTCAGCTTTGTAGTCTTATGGAGCTAGCCAGGTTATTATTGTGGAAATAAGATATATAGTAACTTGATTTTTAAACTGTTCTGTGTGGGGGGATTGTTTTTATGACCCTGGATTTTAAAAGATTTCAAAATACATTTGCATTCATGAAAAATGTATTTTAACAACATAAAGGCTGACAACCCTGCTAGTTGTAAGGAATTCCTTTGATCGTGAGCTACAAAGTCCTTGGTAGCCCTGGTAGTAATACAGGGTTTCCAACACATTATTCTCCACCTTATTTTATTTATTTATTTTATTTGAAAGCTTTTCTTTCCAGAAGCCACAAAGGAAGAATAGAAAACAGTCATCATTGTGGAGGTGACTTTTCCACTTCCTTCTCTTTCATGAAGTTGTTAAAAGTAATTTACAGTTGCTCAATTACATTGAGATAGCTGAGATATTTCTACATAAAGTAATAAAAATCAGTTTGTAGGCCTTATTAATTTACTGCATATCATAAAGCCTAACAAACTGTACTGTACTAAAAAAATATTACAAAATATTTTCTAAAATATGTGATATTGAAAGGAATTCTTGTGGACTTCCTTACCTCTGTGGGAAAAATTAAAATACCATTAGGCATGTTCATCAGCTGCACCATATGGCAAACCTGAGAACTGTTGTGCATTTCTGAAAAAATGTAACAGATATTTTTGATGCATGCACACATTTTTATTTCTTTCTTGAGTTGTGCCACATGGATGTGATTCTACCTTAAGCAAGTAAAAAACACTGGGTGCTTCTGAAGTCAATGGAAATTTTACCATATATTTCAGTAACTTTTTCTCCCATATTAATTTTTGGGAGGCACAATTAAAATTTAAGTGTGGGTCTTCAAGTTTTAAAATGTGTCAGGTGTTTTATAAAGATCAGATTGTATCAGTCAAATAACTTCACAAGAAATGGTGTATATGAAAAGTGAAGCTGACTCCTGATTTATATTAGTGTATGAGAGGTTCTCTCAAAATGGAGAAAATTGTTTGGACTTGAAAGTTAATATCAACAAATTTGTTGATGAAAGGTAGTCAAATATTAGATATCTAGAAGATAAGGGGTCAGAATTAGGAGCATGGGCTATTTAACATTTTCATAGGTCAAGTGGTAAATAAGGTCTACCCAGTGTTGAAAGTTGCAGCACTGCTATGCCCAATAAGTGTCTGTCATCCCTGTGGCTTCAGGCATGTGAAGAATTACAGAATCCCAGGATGGCTGAGGTTGAAAGGCACCTCTACAGGTCATCTGGTCCAACTGCCCCACTCAGCTAGGGCCATCTACAGCAAGTTGCCCAAGACCATGTCAGATGGCTTTTGAAGGATAGAGACTCCATCTCCTGGGAAACCTGTGCCAGTTATCAGTAAAAATGCTTCCTGATTTCAAGCAGGGCCACCTGTATTTCAGTTTGTGCCCTTGCCTCTGCTCCTGTCACTGGACACCACTGAAAAAAGCCAGGAAGCTCCATCCTCTTTGCACCCTCCCTTCAGGTACATGTATACATTTATAAGATCCTCACTTAGCCCCACTCCAGGCTGAACCAGCTTGCTCAGCCTATCCTCACTGAAGTGATGCTCCTGTCTCTTCATCATCTTCCTGGCTCCTTGTTTGATTATTTTCAGTATGTTTTCTGTCATGTACAAAACTACACATCAGTGTAATTCCCAAGGGCAGGGCTTCTCTGGGGAGGAACAGGGACCAAGCTCTGGTTCTCTGCACATTCTCTACCAAGGTGTTTCCTACAGACATCCAAGCTTGCTGGTCTGCAGTGAGATAGCTTCATGCTCCTCTAAGCCACCGTGAGGTTAGAAACCTGTGGCTTCACTGTGGCATTCTGCCCACAAAGGGACCACTTCACAACTGCATAGATCTCCAGGGCCTCAATGAAAGAATATATTATCTTTTTTAAAATAAAACTAACTTGTTCCATTTGTGCTAGAGTAACCAAAACCAGCAAAACCATCCTCTAGGTGAAAGAACTGTGCTGGTTCCCAACCCAGCTGTGTAAAAGGAGACAGACGTCTAAGGTAGAAGTCTTTCCTACTGTGCAGTAGCTTTAACTGTGAAGTAAATGCTGATTACTGAGGGAAAGACTTTTGTCTGATACTCTACTGGGTGCTGTAATTTAATCTTTTGTTGCCTCTATGACTTGTGAAAATCTTAAAAAGGGTGAAAGGCAAACTTTGCCAGGCTACCGTGAATGTAGTGGTGATATCCTATCTGAAAATGTTCTGCTAATGGCAGAAGAATGTACTTAGAATTTAACTGTCAATAATTTCATTTGCTGTAATTTGATGAAGTTTGATGATTTTGCATGTGACAGCCTAAATCTTCCATTGGTCTAGGCTGAAATACTATCCCTAAATTGAGATAACTAATAGCAAACTGATCATAAACAAATAACGAACAGAAGGAAAATTTAAATTGACTGGATAGCTATTTGTTGTGAAATATTCACTCAGCTCTATAAATAACGTTTTGTTTCTCTCCAGAGGAAGAATGACTTCCTCTCCAAACAGGTAAAATAGAAAAAATAACAAGACCCTAACACACTGAATCAAATGAGAAAATAAAAACTGTGATAGATGTGACCTTTGGAGAAATGTTCAATTTTGTTTGTCATTGCTTGGAAATAATGCAATGTACCTTACAGGAGGTAAGAGCCAGGCAGCAGAAATGTCACTGTTTTCTTTTATTACCTTAATGTGCAGTGCAAGTTTTTTAATAGATCCAATATACTTAAATAGATTGCTTGTTTTCTTTCATTCATAGGGGGGTTTTATGTGGGATCACAAATGGATGTATTCCTCCAACCCCTGCCTTATAGCTCATCACTGTCATACCTGACATCAGTATTGCTGTAATGTGTGAATGTACCTCCAGTTTTTTCCACAGGATTCCTGGGCCTTTAGTGTGCTGATGAGCTGCTTTTATACTTTGTTTCTTCTGATTTAGATCAAAAGAACTTGCACATGGCCAAGCCCTTTGCAATAGACTTCATCTACTTCCAAAACAATGCCAGGTGACAAATCTCATTTTTATTCCACAGTTAGTTTGCATGTTCAATGTGTAGGCATTTTCCAGACAATATATCCCCAAAAATTAAGTCTCTATTCTCATAAAGACCCTCCTCAAAGAGCCCCTGGCTACCTTATGTTCCCTCTTCACTTACCATCTACCTTTAAGGAGGAAGCATGCTGTGTATTGACATGCAAAACCAAGCTCCAAAGAAGTGACCTGCTGCGTCTGATAATTTCTCTACCAAGTAGCTTTTAAATTAGAGTTAACCTGAGATCTGGAGAGTCTGCTCATTTGCACATCAATATCCTATTGCTCCTCCTTAGCACTGGTGATGTCCCAGTGTTACTTTTAGGAGAAGGTGGCTAGCTTTGATATTTAGAGATATGCGCACATTAGAAAGTTGGATGTGATCCTGGATAAAGTTACAGGAGTATTTTGGCCAAATGCACAAGGGCATTTGTTAGTGATACAGTAGGAACAACAGCCTGGAAAATACTCATCACATGAATGCACTATGATAGGCAAAGATGTGCTTTGAGCAGCTGCAGACAGATTACACCAGCAGATGTGTAATTTTCCTGCTGGAACATCACCTATTCTGGAGTTTCTGCCAGTGCTGCTACGTTGGCCAAGGGCACCTTGCTCCCTGACCCTGCTTAGAGGAACCATGCCAGTGGCATCCTGCTGCACAAACATGGTCTTGGTGTGTGGGAAAATGGTCCTGAAGAGCAGTGCTGAGGAAGTGTGAGTCTGCTGGCTTTCAAAAGATGATGTGAAGAACAGACCTGTTATAACACGTTTAAGACTGGCAGTCCTGTAGTGGCACAGAGATGCAACCTCCAGTTCCCCTCCAGCTTTTGACATTGAAGCCTGAAAAATTCAAGTGAGGGAAATAAAAGTGCTGTTTACTGACAGTGACAGTAATTTATCATCCAACAGTTCACAAGAAAAAGTGACAAATGGATCCTTGAGAATGCTATCTCATCACCCAGCTACTGGGTTTCGCAGTCAGGATCACTGCAGGCTGCATGACAGCACCTTTGGATCTTTGTCTTCTTCTTTGCACTCAGTATTAAACAGAGGTTCTGGCCTTGTTAAGATGCAGTAATTACTGCTCAATACATTTGTCCTTTAGGATTTGAGGTGGCTTTTTCAGCTTTTGTACTAATGATTTGTGGTACTGACACCCAGTGATAGCTAAATGTGGGATACAAGTACATTTCTGATGGATTTTGGCACTTACTGCTATGTCATAGCAATGGAAATTATCTCTGGGTCTATCTTCTTAATGATATCAAGAACTGAAGTTCTTGGTGAATTTATTATGTTCTCATCTGTGTCTCCAGTTCTTTCTTCCTCCCTGGTCAGACTCATGGGGTGCTTATAGAATGGCTTGGAGAAGAAATCCATAAAAGTTTGAAGCTTGCACCTCGTGGAAATGAATGCTGTGATTTATTTCCTATGTTAATGTCTGCTCATATAATTGAAGTTAAACCATTCCTGTGAAATAGTTCTCTTTGAAGAGTGTAAGAATTGAAAAGTACCAGGTCAGGTGCACCAGGTAGCTCTGCCTCCCGTCATACACAGGAGTAAGTGATGGATGTGTACAGAGGAGTATGACTGGAATAGCAAGCCAGGAAATTTCTCCAGTCTCCTCTCCTACCCTCTCAGTATTTTGTACACATCTTTCCAGTTTTCTGCTGGCCTAATCCAGTGAGTGGAGGGTGCTCAGCACCTCTCACAACCTGCATTGCCTGGCTTCATGAAAGATGTATTAATCTAGCCGAGTCCTTGGCATTTGACCTGAAAACTGCAGAGGAAGGTGGGCCTCACAGGCAACACTGGGTTAAGATGGGCTTCTCTTAGGGTCAAAAGCTACAAAAGTGCTCATGTAAGTTGTGGAGGAGTGTAACATGAGTCTGACTATTCCAGTGTTTGCTATCAGGGAAATTGCTTGTTCTTAATCCCACTTGTGTTACATGTACAGCAATAATGTCTTCAGACTCTGGAAATGTTACATTTCCTTTTAAAAGCCCAGGGGTGTAACTCAGGCACACAATCAATGCTTGTACTCTACTGGTCTCGGTTTCCAGACTGTTTCCAACATTTAAAAGGCTGCTTCATTCACTTTTCTCCTTTACCTACTAAGCAAGGAGTAACCAACATCTGAGTGGAGAAGATGTTAACAAGTTCCACTGGTGGCCCTATTTTGTCAGTTCTAGAATTGTGATTGCTGCATAGCATTAAAGTAAATTAACCCTCTAAAGGCAGACAAACAAAAAATCCCAGGAAAAAACCCAAAGGCTCTGAAGTTCAAATAATATACTGGCATTGCCAAAGCATTGTGGAATTGTAATGAATACTGTTGTTACCAGTAAAAAGCCTTGTGCTCAGTCAGGAACCGTCCCTTACAACCTGACAGACGTCCTTTGAGCGTGGAAATGTGTGTTACCTTGTTTTCCTATTTAATTGTTCCTGTTTTATTTAGAAAGGAGGTATTAGGGAACACCTTCAAAGCAAGTAAAAAAGATTAGTTGTGGGATAGGTAGAGGGCTGTTCTCTCACTGGGATCTTCAAAAAGCAAAGATTTGTAAAGCTTTCAAGATGACTGGGGACAGGATTGACTTCTTGTTAAATCAGATAGGGACCTAATTAGAGATTTATGAAAGCAACAAAGCACCCTGCAGCAGGCAGTTTCCCTGCTGGGAGAAAACTCACTGAAACATGAGGGTAAGGCTAATAGCAGTTACTAAGAAGGAAAAAANAAAAAAAAAAAAAAAAAAGGAATAAAAATCCCAAGTCCCTTTTAACTGTTTTAAACCCTCAAGCTTGTCAGGGTTGAGAGGAGCTAGCCTGCCTTGTCTGATATGAAGACAAGCGACTCAAATCTGTTGCCAAGGGCCACAGGGGAGGTTTGAGAAAAGACTACAGTGGTCAGCAGATGAGCTGATATCTCCCCAAGTAAAGGGATGAATTAGCCTTACAGTTGCTAAACTCAGAATAACAAGACTAAAAGCCTAAAAAAAAGCCTAAAGCTTTGCTTCCTCATTGGGAAAATAACCTTTGAATGGATCTCTGGAGCAACAGAAAGAGATCAAGGAAAATGTGTCAATTTGGGATAATAAAGGAAGCAGAAGGGCCATAAACAGAGCAGATATGCATCCCTAGGCAGCATCCACCTTTTCTTCTTTTAGCAATTGACAGTAGCCCTCAAGGTGTTGTTACACATGATGGATTCTCAGACTTGATACTGCATTTCTTCTTATTGTCATTTGCATACTATATGACCCTTCGCTTTTGTGTGTATGAAACAATCTTGTGATAGAAATGTCAACACATGGGGGAAAATTATCCACATTCCATCTGTTTTGGTGCATTAATTTTTTTTTCTGAATACATTTTTGCAAATGGAATACAAAGGCTGACCCAAAATTTTAATTTTGGGGTTTCCTTTTTCTGTTGCAAACAATAGAGGCTGAAGTTTGAAAACTGAGAAAGCTTCAGGGCAGCAGCCTGAATAACTCAACTTACAGAAACATTCTGTCATAGAAAAAGGCATTCATGGCTCAGAAACATTTCTGTGTTCAGCCCAAATTTGGCAGTCTGGCCAAGGTGGGCCATCTTTTGCACTTTCCAAGTGAGTGAAAAAAATGCTTGTCATTGCATGGGTAAAATTATGATTATTTTAATACATTGCAGCGCCAGAAATAATGCCCTGAAAGTTGGGGGGAGGGGGTTTAAATTGGAAGTAGTAAACAATGAAAATTAATGAAAAGTCTTTTACCTCTCAGTGTGATAAGCTCACTTATTTAGCACTGAAGAGGTGACAAAGGTCATGCGTGTGTATGATACCATTCTAGATGAAAACAAAACTTCCACTATTTTCCCTAATAAATGTTGAATGCTTTAGTAACGCTTGCATGCTTAAGTAATATATGCAGGCTCTGCTAGTTTAATTTTCATAAACTTGATTGATTCAAATGTTGATTTTACTACCACAGCTTTTATATCCCTGTCTAATCAAACTACATGTTTATTATTTCAGTTTTACATATTTTAGTAATTGGGTTGTGTACCTTAATAGTACAGTAAGGATTTGCATAGTTTACTAAGGAAAAAGCTGAGTTGATACTCCTTCTCCTGTTTTAGTGCTGTATTTTTAATTTTTCTGGATCAAGCTAAGCCACTAAGCGATTACTTCACAGGAGAAGTGTATGACAAGTTGAAGGGAATTAAATGAGACTCAATTGATTCAATTCATTAGTTCTTGCATTCCAGCATTACTGCTGCTTATCACTTGGGATTCCTGCTCTGCAGCTGCCTCAGCCTGATGTCGTGTTCATGGCTTCCCAAGTTCATGCAAGTGGACCCAATTCCTGTATTGTTCTTATGGCCTTCTACTTGGAAAAGAAAAATGGCTGAGTCTAAAACTTGTAACAAACACTCAGTTTTGTCTGCCACTTTTCCGTCATAGATACAATCCACAAAAATAATTCTTTCTTTCTTTCCCAGAATTTCACTTTTCGGACAAAATATTCAAATTACTGTTGTAATGTGAAGTGCCAAATTCAGGACTTCCTGTGAAAACTAGAGGAGTATCTAGTTGGACATATAAAAAAATGAGGCTTCCCATCTTGATAGTTAGCCTTGCTAAAGCCTCCAGCTTTAGCAGTTGCAAGTCTTGTCCTTTGAAACATATTATGGTTTTGTTTGCTGGTCTCATCACCTGCCCTTATAACAATTTTTTTTTCACTTTCTGCTCCTACATTATTTGATTTGCATACATATATACCATCCAAATATTTCAAGGAATGCTTTTCACATCTGCATATTTTTAAAAGATTCATAACTGAAAAAGTTAAGGTCCTGAGTTTTAGCACAGTGCAGAAAGGTTTTTTAGATAATTTGTTATCAAAATATCCAGGTCGATTCAGGAATTTATTTTTGCTGATGCACTCCATTAAAAAATAGCCTCTGTGAATTGCCAATGTTATTGGATGAGCCTAAGATTTCTGGGGGGAGGGATAACTCAGTATGTTTTTTCATGTTTTATATTACCAGAGGGGCTGTTATGCTTATTTTTAAAATAGATTATGTGCTCAATACATGAATTAATGTAATTTATTGATTGAGCTTTATGTGTTAATAGCTTGACTTCTGTGCCTCAGTGGTATTATGTTTTAAGCAAGTCCCTTCATGTGTGTTTTATAAACACGATGATGACTTAAAGTCGAGGCGACAGGTGGGTTGTGTGTTGGCCAGAAAAAAGTGCAGATTGGTGGCAAGTATCTTTTCTCTGATATTCTTCTCCCCTTTACCACCCTTCTGTTCACTTTCCAGCACAGGCATATTGCTTCTCATGGGTTGGAGTGGGTTTGTGGCTGACAAGGGCTTGAGCAGAAGGGCTCTGAGGAATGTGTTTGTGCTGCTGTGCGTGGCAGCTGTGATTTCGTGGATGGTGGTCTTTCTGTGGAGTTAGAATTGAACTGCCAGCCCAGTCTGGAATTTAGGACACTGGTGGAGCTGCTGTGTTTTGGGTGAATCTTAAAACCAATGGTTGGGTGGTTTTTTTGTTTGTGTGTTTGTTTGTTTGTTTGTTGTCATTAAAGACTTCTGGTGAACATCCCCTACTAAGCTGTAGTATGGTAGTGCATTAAGAGTTGTTTTCAGGAGTGGACAAGATCCTTTTATCTGGTTTCCTAAGCACTTAAGAATTTGGGGATAAAAAATACCATATAAATATAGGTTACTATAATAATAATAATAAAATGAAAACGCAGTCTTCTTAATGTTACAATCAGGAGCACATCAGCAGTGAAAGGGGGAAAAAAACTAGCTCAAGGCATCTTTAATACATAAATTCAGAAGTTGTTGACCAAATATGGATCAAGATCACCTTGAAGTCAAGATTTGGGCTTCAAATTAAAGGCTGAACCTTATCTAAGGTTCAGATTCTGGCTTAGTGGCAATGAAATTCCGCAAGAATCTCCAGTGAGATTTCATCTCAACACTGTAAAAATTTCCTGAAATCACCTGTTTTCCTGAGGTTCTCATATTTTTCTTCATTTTGAAATAAGTTTCTTCTCCCCAGCTTATGAAAGATGAGGGAGCAGAGGGATTGGATTTAAGTTTTCCAATATGACTTATTGCTAAGCCCTGGGCAGCAGGGAATCATGCCTGGTAGTCTCTCTGGGGCTTGGTTTTAATGCCAGACATAGAAATAGGTTTGAAGGAGAGAGACAGGGGACACTGATATACAACACACTGTAGCTTTACTGATCCATATTTAGCATAACTCTGCAAGTCTTCACTGGTCATTTTTAAAACTCACTTGGTAAGCAAAACTATGTAGGTACTTAGGCAGAACTTAGCTTTAGACCTAAGCTATCCATGCATCATTTACAATTACTCATAGTTAGCACTTTAGAATGCAGGGAAACACATGCCTTTAACCCATCACTTCCTAGCTCTGGGATAATCCATTTTGCTGAGTACTTTACTTGTCTTTGCACAGGTCAGCAGGTTTCTGTCACACAGGCTGGTGGTACTTGTCTGGGCAATATTGGATCAATACTCTCTGTAATCGTTGCATGAACCACTCTGCATTCCTCGAGTCTTGTCTTTGCCTCATCTCTTCCATTTGCTGTAGGATCTCTCTGGGGACAGAATGGAAGTACTTTCTAGCTGGCAATTGTAAAAGGGGCTCTGTCCAGGTGGGCATGTCAAAGGAAATTCCCCACCAGAGATTAAAGTGGTGGAAAAAGCTAATCTGGGGATAACCCAGACAGCTGTATCACAGTGATACATAGATTTGTGATAAGCAACTGCTGGCAGAAATACTTAACAATCTGAAAACACAATTGACTAGTAAACATGAGCTATGGGGATCAGGAAGAAACGCTGTCCAACAAAATTATGCAGCATAACATCAGAAATCTTGTACAAATAAAAGATGGGGCCATCACTTTTACTAACTTACATAGAGGGGTGGGTGTCTGAGAAATAAGAATAAGAGAAATAAGAAAAAAAAATTCCAGTGTTTGTCACTTGCTTTTGTCTTGCAATGCAATGAGGCCTCAAGTTCAACCAGTTTTAATAGAAGGAAAAAAAATCCAGCTCAGAAAATCCAGCATTTCAACAGCTGAGACAAACCCAGGAAATGTGGTTGCTTGGGAATTTTATCCTATATGTTCACAACTTACCCTATTCCCTCTGACCACCCACTCCATTCTGGATCCCTCAAACTTTTGTAAAATTTATGGAAATGACATCTTCTCATAAAACGTTTCATTGGCTAGATCTGCATTTTTCCATTAAAAATGGTTTAAAACATTCTTTACCCAATCTTCCTTTCATTTTTATGAGTAGGTGAGGAGATGCAAAGGAATGGTACTGTTTGAACAGTAGGACAACATTCTGTAGGAAAAGCTGTCAGACTCAAAATTATATAGCTCATTAAATATGCAACCTAATCTATGTCTGCCTGCTGCCAAAATCATGAACCCTGTGAAGACAGTAAAAAAAACTTCCTCAAAGATGCATTCAAGCTCTTGATAGACTGCTAAATAACTTCAATTTCTGTTAAAGCTACAGCTTTCAGCATTGCCTCCCATATATAATGGGCATAACTGTGGAATATTTGCATGACTTTTTCTGTGTCTCCGGAGACAAGCAGAGTATTTGGGCTGGGAAAATCACAAGACTGCAACCAAGAACATCAAAATACATGCATACACTTTAAGTTGTTCCAGCAAAGGAAACTCACTTTCATTGAAGTACTGTAAGTTGATCTAAGTGAGTTTTCTGATGTAATGAACTTTATCGCTTTGATCCCCACGAAGAATCCATCTGAGTCAGAGCCAGAAAAACATGTAAATCTGACACTACAATAGGAACATTTGTTTAAAATGAGTAACACATCTTGATAGGGGTGTTTTGATAGCTAAAACAAACTTTGTGCAATACAGTTTTGAAGGCTTGTTGAAAAATGAATGGATAAAACATGTTTCAGCTCAAGAGTCAGCTATAGAGTCAGATTGCTTCTTTCGCTTTGATTCAGTGTAATAAAAAGCTAAATCCTCTGAAGAGTCATAGTACCAAGCTGACTAGGTCTGTTATGGTGGAGCACATATTACTGTAATGAACCAGTTTCACACAGATAATTGTCATGGCAGTGGAAACCAAGGCAGAGACACAGATGCACGTTGTGTTCTGCTAGTCCTGCCAATGGTTATTTGAAAGTCTAAAATCAAACAGAGAGATGAGCGTGTGTGCATTAGGTTGCTCCACAGGGCTTTCAGGTTTCCTACCAGGGTTTATGCAAACAGTTAAAAACATAAATTATCAAATACAGCTTATGCTGCTTCTTTCCATCTCTACTTTCTATGAATATACAAAAAGCTAAGGCCCTGGCAACTGCAGATTTCGGTAGTAAAAATCTGATCGTCAGGAATATGTTTAGCACATTTATTTCAGAATATTTAAATGTCCAACAGCTTACCAGAGTTCTTTACAAAAATACAAAATTTAAAGCTTAATACTCTCATAATGGTCATCAGAACTCTCAAGGAGAGACATCTGCAGGAGTGCCCCTGCAGAGTGTCAGCTGATATATTATCAATTAGCTAGCAGACTGGCCAAACACATCTGTGCTATGTTTTGCCTGAAGATTGCTGAATCACATTGCCTGGTACTCTAAAACAGTGATGACTAAGTAAATTAGAAAGGGCAAGATGATGACCAAGCAAATGTAGAGAAAGATCTGCTCCCTGTTGTGGAAAAGACCTGTTTTCAAACCACTGTGTACACAGTTGTGTTTATAACCTTTTCTGTGTGGCTCACACTGAACTTCCATGCAGTGAATACAAGTAGCCCTCGAGCAACACCACCAAATTGCTGCAGACTTCTTACATGTTAGCTATTGAGAGAAACATGATTTGTAAATACATTTTAGAAGATAAAGAATCCAGATACTGTGGTTTCTGGAATAATCTCTGTTAATAATTTCTGAAATAACTCAATGAACTGAGTTAGCTCCATAGCTCACTTTTAATAAAAGTATGAGAATTGAATGAAAATGATTGGAAGGAAAATGTAACAACTTAAATTAGAAACACACATTTTTACAAGATGCTGTGAGGGAAATGTCAGCAACAAAATTCTGAGTGATTTTTTTGGCTCAAGGGTATATCAGCCTTGCTTCATGCCATAATTCATTTTTTCTTTTAGGGACTGTAACACTGGCATAGCAAGAAACAACAGCTAAGGTGAGTGGCTGGCTGACAAACCAATTTAAGATGATGATAAGCACAGCAATGATGAGAGGATGTGCAGGGGTGAGATTTCCCCACATCTTAACTCCAGAAATGCTGATTAATGAATTCAGTGTAAGCCTCTTGCTTTTGGATGAAATAAAGTATGAGCAGATGAGTAACAGAAGAGGGCAGTGAGAGAAGACAGTACAGAGACTAATCTTTCCCAGCTGAGATGGGATGGCTTTGTGGAAGGACTAATTTGAGGCCAAAAATATTATGAATAATAGAGATTATTTCTGTAAAGAGAACATTAGTTTTAAGTCTACAGGGAGGATTTCTAATAATAACACAGAAAGAAATCTAACAGAAGGCATCCTAATTTTTTTTTCATCCAGAGGATCAAAACCATCAATGAGTATGGACAAGAAATGATGAAATGTTATCTTCCATTATATGAATTCACTTCTGGATCCAAAGTGAAAACAAAACTCTGAAAAAAAAATGTTTTATTGTTTCCTCTCTCTCTCATGTATGGAATATAATCTGCTAGCTGTGATCCTGTCCCTTTGGTGTTTGAGGAATTCAGATTTTTCAAGTCCTTAATCTGCACTGTAACCACTGGGCCTTCTACAGAAGGGAGCACATGACAAGACATGGAAAATCCCCTCCACAGCGTGACTTTGGGAACATCACCTGGCACTGGTTTTTGCAGGATGTGTTTGCTGCAGATGGTGCTGAGACATTTTACTGGGCACTGCCTCTCGGCGTGTGCATGCACGTGTGCACATCTCGTGTGCATGTGTGTGTGTGTGTTTTGTGTGTGTGTGTTTTGTGTGTGTTTTTTGTGTGAGTGTTGTGTGTGTGTGTGTTTTGTGTGAGTGTTGTGTGTGTGTGTGTTTTGTGTGTGTGTTTGTGTGCATGTGTGTGTGTTTTTTGTGTTTGTGTTTTGTGTGTGTGTGTTTGTGTGTGTGTTTGTGTGCATGTGTGTATTTTGTGTGTGTGTTTGTGTGCATGTGTGTGTGTTTTTTGTGTTTGTGTTTTGTGTGTGTGTGTTTGTGTGTGTGTTTGTGTGCATGTGTGTATTTTGTGTGTGTGTTTGTGTGCATGTGTGTGTGTTTTTTGTGTTTGTGTTTTGTGTGTGTGTGTTTGTGTGTGTGTTTGTGTGCATGTGTGTATTTTGTGTGTGTGTTTGTGTGCATGTGTGTGTGTTTTTTGTGTTTGTGTTTTGTGTGTGTGTGTTTGTGTGTGTGTTTGTGTGCATGTGTGTATTTTGTGTGTGTGTTTGTGTGCATGTGTGTGTGTTTTTTGTGTTTGTGTTTTGTGTGTGTGTGTTTGTGTGTGTGTTTGTGTGCATGTGTGTATTTTGTGTGTGTGTTTGTGTGCATGTGTGTGTGTTTTTTGTGTTTGTGTTTTGTGTGTGTGTGTTTGTGTGCATGTGTGTGTGTGTGTGTGTGTTTGTGTGCATATGTGTGTGTTTTGTGTGAGTGTTTTGTGTGTGTGTGTTTTGTGTGTGTGTGTTGTGTGTGTTTGTGTGTGTGCACACGTGTGTGCGCGTACACTTGGGGATCTCATTCGCCAATGCAATCAAGCTGACCACGGGTCCTGCCTTCTCCTTACATTACTGTTTTGAACTGACTGACAGTGGTGCCCTCCATGATCTTGTTGAAGGCTTTCAGAGCAGAAGGGCCAGCATCTTGGGTTGCCACAAGGACTGGGAACTGGGAACATTCATGGATGCAGAATGTCATCCACCAGGTTCAGCTTGCTGCTGGAAGCTGAAATGCCAATAGGTTTAGATGAGAGTTTCAAGGATCATATTCACGGGCTTGAATGCTGGTGCTCTGCCAAGTCCCTTTAGGGGCTGTAAAAGGATGCACAGCTCCTTTGCTGTGCCTATCCTGGCAGGCAGAGCAGGGCAGCAGTGGAAGGCCAGCAGTTGTCCATCCTCTGTAATTCCTGCATGGTCCCAAGCTCAGGGATTGCTGTGCTGATTGCCCTCCTTCCAAACAACACACAGACACGCTTCAGGGGAGAACATGTGCCAGGGTCCATTCCCATCAGGCAATTTCAACTCAAACACCCAGAGTCTGGGGGGTGGGGAAGAGAAAGAAGAGACTGTGGTATGTAGAGCTGAGCTGTGCTGTGCTGCCTGGCCTCAGGGCCAGAGCACAGTCCCTGGTTATTTTACTCACTAGACATTTCCTGTGTGTCTCAATTCCCTGTCTATTCAAGAGCAAGAGAAGAATTTCCCCCTTTACAAAAAATAAGTGCCTTTTTAATGTGCTACAGGAATAGGTGCTATTTTAAGTATTCACCAGAGATGAAGCCAATATTTTTTCAGTCTGCTGGGAGAGTGGATCCATGGTAAGAAATCTTTGTCCTGCAATCCAGATTCTGTCTGAGTTTCAAGCTGCAGAGATCTCCAAGTATATAGCTGTTTGGGTTTGCTGTTCAAGTCTGGCCCACTCTTGATAGCATTTGTGCAAAGCTGCAGCTTGAAATTGAACCGGACTGGAAGGCGAGACGGGTTCAACTTCATTGCTCTGCCTGTTGGGTTGCTTCCTCTCTGGGCAATGTAAAAAAAGTCAACTGTATTATTTTTCCTTTTCCATAGCCAGGGCCAAAGAATGCAGGAAAATTCGCCAAGACTAGAAAAAAAAAAGAGTTCTGCTATAGCTTCAGGGGTCCAGGATACTTGCCTTTCTCATCAGAGAGAGAGCAACCAGACTGATATACTATTTTCCATCAATCAAGTCAGCAAATCCAGGCAGAGCACTTCCTTTGACATCAATGCAGTGGTGACAGTTGTCGAGTTAATGCATTCCTCCTTAATGGAATACCATAAATCTAGGTTCAATGCTGCCAAAATAATGGCTGCAGTTCTCACTGGTGAAGTCAGCTCTCTCCCTGCACTCCCATGGGCCTAAAACAGTTCGGATATAGAACTAATAGTATTATTTACTGGTATTAATAAGAATTTCTAAGGCAGTTTACAAGGATGGTTTACCTGTTCAAAGTGATGCTGTTGCCTCTTGGTTGAGCACACATCTGCCTTTTAATAATGGCATCATATTTCACAGCTTCGGAAGAATTATATTTCTTGTTTGAAGCCACAGGACAAAATTAGAAAAGAGCAATTTATGGTTTTTTCCAGGAAGATGTTTGGATCGTGTCAGAGACTCCCTAAAGTAAACACAGGTTTCTCAGGTTTAGTGTCTTATTTCTAAAGAAATATGTAGGACAGAATTCAAATGTGACAGTAGTGCTGATACAGGAGGGAAAAGTTCATTGATTAATTCAGTAGCTGTATTATATTTGGGTACCAATGAGGGAAAACCCCAAGGAATACCTTCTCAGGAAGTAATCAGATGAGAGTCAGAGATACATCAGAGGTTCATAAGGAAGTCAGAAGACCTCTTTGCAATCTCAGAGAATGGCTTTGCCCGTGGGGTGTGTAAGCCAGTGGCCTGCAGAAGGAGGAACAATGGATGCACGGTCTGCATCACAGGGAAAAGCCCTGACACCACAGGCAGCAGAGCATCCACCGAGCATTTCCCTTGCAGTATCTTGATCCTCTTTCTCCTCTCCCACAAGAATTTACTCAGCCCCCAAGGGGATGTTATTTGGGATTGTATAACTTGCTGGAGTTAAACAGCTTTATAGCGCTATTCAGGCACAAGGCTTTACCTCTCACTTACAAGTTTATTTCCCTCTGCAGGGATCATAAAGCAACTTTCAAATTACCAGCCAGTACTGCTGGGGCACAGAAGAAACCATTGTGGTACAAAGTCCACTGAGCATGGGATGTAAGTGTAGCAATGCTTTTAACCCCCTCTGCATGGGAATCTGGAAAGAGATGGTAAGTGCCCAAAGGATAGGTGGTGCTGAGGGGGAGGGAAGGAGGTGGACTATGAGCATTTTGGTTCAGGTAATCTCTCTCTTGGTTCAGTGCACTTCCAGAGTGTAAGCATGTGACCAGGGCTTCCTCAGAGGGCACCCCCAGTGACAGCAACAACATCCCTGCCTTCCTTCCCAGTGGAGGGGACCTCACCAACATACAGGTGGTGACGAGACCAATGCCCTAATGCTGACCACTCTCTAAAGGAAATGGAAATTATTGCCCATATTTAACGGCAATCTATTAAATTTGGTGTTTGACTTAAGCATCTACAAGTAACCATACAAAATCTCAGCTTTAGTTGTTCTTGCAGACCTAGACACTCACTTACAAAGCAAGTGTGCAGGATGCAAATAAAACATAAGCAGAAGGTAGCCTAGGGGGTCCAAGCCCTGAAGGCATATAATGTGTTGATTCAATTTTTGGAAGGGATTTCTTGTTTATTAAACCAACCACTTGAAATTAATTGGAAAGTAAAGTCTTGATCTTGGCACATTCAAATCATAAATATTCAACTTTCATTTGGCTCCTAAATAAAGCCAGCAGTGAAGGTCAGACTTGGAGAGGGATAACAGGGCTCGCATGCTCTGAGTCGGGTGGAAGCTGTTGGTGCTAGCTCAGCTCCCAGGACATGAGTGGAGGAGGAGTGGTGCTGGCTCCAGCTGCAGACACTCTGCCCCGGGTCTGTGGAGGCTGGCCTTTGGTCCAGACCTATGAACACATAACAGCAAAGGAGAAACACGCAGGAGGTTGCTCGTGGTACTGTGCTGATGGGAGTGTTTGACTTCTGGGCCAGACAGGCTTGCATCTGTCCAACTCAGTGCATGGGCTCATACAGACAGGCATGCACTAAATCTGATCCCAGGGCCATTCCCCGACAGAACCACAAAATAAACACATGCGCATTCACCGCTTTCTAGAGTACACCGGATGTTAATGAGCAGAATAATTTGTAGTGGCTTGACTACTGCCTTTGTTTTTAGCTTGTGGCTAATATATGAAGGCATTTCTGATCATAACTATGCCAATAACCTATTGTCACGTCAGCTATTGCTAACTGCATTTACTCAAACAAAATATTGATGGAGTTCTTTTTTATTGCATGGAAAAAAACCAAGTGGGCATGCTTTCAAGAATCACAGTCAGAGTACAGTATGTCTGCATTTAATTATGGGGTTGGAGCAATTAACACTTGGGCTCTGCTTTGTTCTGTATTCCATGGCTGGTTGTTGAGAAAATACAATTCTCAAAAGCTTGCCATTTAAAATGTATTTAGCCTATTTTTAGTAAATGTGAAGGGGTTTACCTACAATTGCTTAGGGCTATGAAGGTTGGGCTAAGACCCGGGAGACCGTGATTCAATCCAAAGTGTTCTTTATGACAGTGGAAAAGTCTTAATTTGTGCTGATATCTCACTGGCCTGCTGGAGAGTTATTCCTTTCTGTAAGGCAGGGATTCCATTAGCTGGAAAATGCTCAAAATCTGGGCTACTTGAAAAACTTCGGTGTTTTCTCAGGTATTATTTTTAATGTATGTCACTAATAACAATTTACACCAGGCTTATTCACTGATAACTAGAGACTCTTTAACCAAAACATTACACAATGTGCAACATATATAGCTTTTCCCCTCTTTCATGAAATCTATAAAACATCTAAGTCTGACCTAATTCAAAATTATATATCTCAAGTATGTATCTTAGATTAAAACATATGTTTCAGATCCACTGAAAAAGTTATGATACTAAAGACCTCCTTTTTATTATTTCCCCTCACAACTTCACCTTGCAACACTTTCTTAATTGCAAAACAATTTTGGCTTGAACTTCTGTGTCTCAGTCTGCTGTACTGTGACCTAAAGAACAGTACATACACATGCAGAAATTAACTGGTCCCTTAGGAGTACTCTTGTGCTGGAGAGTGAAGGTGGAGAAGGCAGATTTGCAAATAGCTATATTTTCTTTCACCAACTTAATTGCTTCTGTTTGGAACTTTTAAAATCTCACCTTACTATGCAGTCATTTTCAAAGTGAGCACAGCATGACTGACCCCCAAAAAAATCTGTTTGCTTTTTTATTATAATTTTGGTTGTGATATTTTATTAGTGGAGGCTGCAACACCTCAGAGGAGTAACAGTCAGCCGACTGTTGTGGCACTTCTGACATTTCCTAGATTACACTCAGATTAACTCTGCTATATTAATAAAGACCTTTTAATATGCTTTTGTGAGAGTAATTTCCTAGGGATTTCAGGAAAGCATATGGAAAAACAAACTGCATCACACAGCATCCCAGTGGCACTTCTATGAATCATCAGAGCTGGACCTTTGGATCTCTATCAGGTAAGCTACAAAAACAAACCAATAATAGCACTAAGCCATCATCGTTCTTGAAGATTGCTGCTAGAAATATTTACCAGTTTTCATAAATATTTGCTGATTGGGGAACAGTGAGACCCAAGTTGGGGTTTTCTTTCAGTCATCATTTATGGCTCTGAAAGTATATTCCCATATTCAAGTGCAAGTCTTTGCTAGACCACTGGATATGAATGCTTTTTGTGGAAAATTGTCCATTTTAACCGCCCCCCCAGTATTATTTTTTTTCTATAACCCTTGGTATTTCAGTTCAAAGTAAAGGTTAAATAATGATAATGGTGGTACAAAACAGGTTAGTTCAGTCAAAAGGGACTCTCTTTTTGCAGCCATGCTCACAGCATTTCTTATCCCACAAAGTGCATAAACTGAACACAGATTCCCACATGCACACAACCCTTTGCACAGTCCTTTGATCTTTGACAGGAATCTTCAGACACCCTTTGGAATGGGAGACACTCTTGTAGTCTGTCACAGTTGTGGGTATATTTTTGGTTTGGAATAAACCATCTAGTTAGAGGATGTTTTCTTATTCTTAAAATGACATGAAGGAGAATGAAAGAAGGAGATGAAAGTACATCATTGTAGCTTTGTACTTGTGGGAATATTAGCAATTTATAATTGCCTGGAATAAAATAAAAATGGAAATACTGAGAACATGATGCATAGTAAACAATCACAGACCTGTAAGACATGTATTTCTCATGTACACAGGATCAAACAACTGCTTTTCCTGCCTTTTACGATGTGTTCCTGACATAAAATTAACTGTATTTATTGCACTAGTATCTCACTTGATGTTGATTCCCCACGTCTGTCTGTAATTTCTTCTATTGAAGTTCAAGGACTGATCAGGGCATTTTTTCCTATAACATCTTGCCACTCTTTTATAATCTCTGGGAATCTAATTCTCCAGAAATTCCTACTCTTATCCATGCCTATCTTCCAGCTGATAATGTGTTTTAGTCTTGCTCACTAAAACAGGCTCTTACTCCCAGCACAGGAGGTGTGACACCCTGCTCAAGTTAAGGATTGCAGCATCAGGAACCAAAGTTTTCAAATTTTCACCTGATTCTTTTCACCAGCTCTCCAGAGCTTCCGTGCACCAGAGTGTGACCCCAGCTGACTCCTCTTGGACCCAAAAGAGACAGAGCTAAAGGCAGCAGAGAAACAAACTCTGTTGCCTTCTCTCATTACAGCTGCAGAATGATTTTGAGAAATTGCTATTGAGAAATGCATCAACATATTGTTGATGCCTTTGGCTTAGTGAGTGATGATCTAATTTCTGTTCAATTGACCAGCAGCCAATTCACGTTTGGATCAAAGTTTGAAACACAGCTTGTTCTTTATTTGGGTGAGCTGGTCATTATAAATGTGAATCATAACAACCCTGAGTAGGGGATTAATCCTGCAAGATGATGGACACTCTGCCAAGGAGGGCAGGTGCCCAGTGTACCACCAACCTTGTCCTTCACATTACCAAGTCACACCATTTCTCTGAATCTGATCTGCCAAACTATTCCTGAAGCCCTATCCTGTACATACAGGCATTCATACAAACATGTTGTACTATTCACTGAGTAAGGAAAAATTAATTATACTCAATGATCCTCATTCACACCTGCATTATGGTCAATCTAAATCGATTGCTAACTCAAAACTGTGGGAAATTGTCTTTCAGTGATTTTTCTGTTTTACTCTGATTTCTGTCACAAATCACCAGAATAAACCAAATGCCTTGGCCAGTCACAAATAGATCTATCCTACTTTTTTCTAAGAATAAAAAGCTGCTTTAACTTAATCAATAGTAGCAGTTGCATGACACAAATGAGAAGATTACTGGAATTAGTTAAGATAATAAAAATACTCTCTGTCCTTCATTAAAAGTCTTAACAAGAGTAACTAAAATTGAAAAGAACAGTTGAAAGATCAGGGTCAACATCTGTTTAATTTTTAGCTAATTTAATTCTAGTTCATGATTATTTTAGAAGCTATCCTAAAGAGTCAAAGGACAAAGAGCAATGGGAAGAAGACAGAGTTCTTCAGGGGACAATTCATCAGTTGATTCAACATATGGTGTATGAGAAAAAAAGCAAATAGAGCAGAGTTCTCTTAGTCATAAGCTAATAATAAAGTCTCTAGCCACTGTCCAGGGTAGGGTCAGGCCTTCAGCTCTTTGAATTTCTGTCTAGTGACATGTTGCAAGAAATCCAGCACACATGAAGAACAGGTTGCTGTCTCTGTTGAAAGCAGCACTGACAAGAGCCATCCACCGTATCCCAAAAATTCCCATTTTGTCACTCAGTGTGACAAAGCAGCACCTTAACATGTAGCTAAGGGACTCCCATGACAAAGAATAGCTGATGAAGGCCCTTGTGCAGTCAACAGGGGCATAGATGGGGAACCTTTCCAAGGATGGGTAGTATTTCTTGCGGACTGCGAACAGCTTGCTTTCTTTACCCCATAACCAGTCCAAGGTCATTTGGCTTACATCAGTGCACAGCAAAAAAGCTTTAAGAGACATCAAATTACCTTTTCCTTATGCCCAAACCAAAAAGAAGAAAGTAAGCTCTTTAGCCTTCTCCATGGTTTAACTTCTGCCTTAGATGTTACCTGGGGCCTGAGATCTCTGAATTCAAAGATGAGATATGGAGCACATTAAAAAAGGAAGAATTCCTTCTCTTCTTTCTCTCTGAGGACTCCTCAGGCTTTTCATCACTACATAGAGCAATCCAGCCACCCTGTTTGCATTACAAACTTTGCTAATAAAAACCAAAATCAGACAATAAAAACACACTTTCTCCTGATGCTCTGTTTTCTCGTTCTCTCCCTCTCCCTGGCCCCACCTGTACTAACACAGTCACACTTTCAGTAGCCCTTACTGGCAGCAATGCAAGCTTTCAGTTTTTATTAAGAAGGCTAAATCAGGAGTTTATAATAGTCCTTTTATACTTTTAATGTTGCCCATTTTACTGCTGCTTTAACATTCACTGCCCAGACCTGGCTTGTATTCTATGTTCCCAGATCTGAACAACAGAACACCCCTATTAATTTAACCATGTCCTTTTTATTCCTACATTTCTTAAGTAGTACAGCTGTGATTTTGTCTTTATTTCCCTAAGGTCCTTAAACATCTTTCACATCCATACCTGCAGTCACTGCCAAGGTAGAAAGTCAAAGGGGAGTCTGCAGTTCACTGTGCCTTGGAGAAATCTGCAGTCATACATTGACTTTACATTGTCAGTTGGGAAAACATGTTCTGCAGAAAAGGGGAATAGCTATTGGGTGCACTTAATGCTTTGACAAGCCCAAAACAAGGCTCACCCAATTATACTGCTGCTTGAAGGAGGGCCATGGCTTTTCATAGGTAACTCTCACCAAAGAACGGGGTTTGACTCTTTTCCTTCCTGATTTTGGTATCTGATTTCAAACTGCAAGCCATGCAAAGACCAGCCCTCTTTCATGCACATATCTCTCAGGTTTAGATACCATTCAGAAGCCTGCTGAAGATGTCAGAGACAAGGAGATGGGTAGGGAAAACAGCAAAAAATCTTGTTTATATCAGCTGCCTGTGCTTTGGTGATGGTCTCTAAGATCCTTCTTTATGCAGTTGATTATGGAGTCAGATTTTAAAAAATATTTAAGGCCTCTAAAATCAGAAGTGGCTGGGATATTTTCCAGAGCTAACTTGCTGCTGAACTGTAACAAGTAGTACAGATAGTGGATGCACCAACACCCAAACTTCAACTCAAACAGGAATTCAGGCCAAAAGCAATATTCAGAAAGCCCTTGTTCAGACACTGGTCCCTGAGGTGCCTATATTTGCCCTGGGCTCTTTCTTGAATTTAACTCTAGCTGTCTACTTGTGTTTGCTGGTATTCACGACCTCAGATAACTTGCCTGTCTGGACTAAAATGCCTGAAACAAATATTGATCGAGTTTGGGATGCATGCCACTCCTTAGGCACACTGTTGCTTAAGGTGGGTCAAAGATTCATCTTGCTCCTTGTAAAGATAGAACACTCAGAGAGAAAGACATTTACATGGCATTTTCCTGAATGGAGATAGTTCTTGCTCTGGGGATATGCACCAATGTACTCTTCACCCTCAACACACTAATGAAGAAAAATATTGTGGTACAGCGTGACCTCCCTGCAAGCAAAAACCAAGCACCATCGTGTACCTAACTGACAATACATTAAGATCATTATTGTATTTAATATAGTCAAACTTATCATTAATCAGTAAAACCACCAGCAGCATTATGTTCTTCCTTAGGTGACAGACTTGTCAATAGAATAAAAAAGCCTTTCTATTGAGACATGGTGACATAAATACAGGCACTTTAATGGAATATCAAAAATAACAACCGTCAGAAAGGAGATCTCTTTTACCAATAAAGAAGAAAAAAGCTCAGGTATTGACTAATTTGCTGTAAATCTGTCTTTTGCTTTCTAATCAGTCGTTAACAATCAAAGGCCACCTGGCTTAATTGAGGCTAATTTTCAGGAAGCCTGATCTGGCATTTCTTGTGCACTGCTGGTTGATGTGAATGTCAGAACAGAAAAAATCATAGCACTAGTAAAAGAATGAAGAAAACTTGCCATTAAAGTATTTTTTAAACATCCATAAAACCTTTCTGTTTCCAGTGGCAAATGCAAAATATGACTGTTGGTGATCATTCAACCAACCAGTTCTCCTAAAGGCTTTTAAAGAGTGCATGGACACATACAAAATCGTGGCTGTATTTATATTTTTAAAGCTGAATGACATTGAGCTAGAGAAGTCTAGAATGGTTTTCTACAACCACCATCATAAAGATATCTTCTGGCATGCGGGTCATAGAAAGATTTTAGAAGATTCCAGCCTAATAGGGTAAACAAATATCCTAGACAAACACACTTCCTCTTTGGTATTAGGAAATGTTTTAGTGGGAGGCTAATTAGAGCCCTAGCAAGTCTCTCTCTTCTCTGCAGGAAGATCTCCTCCTGTTTGAACTCTTGACCTGTCTCCATCTTCTTTGTGGAAGCAGATGAGCAGCTCCAACACTTGCTTCTGACAGGACATGACACCATTTACAAGGGTTGAGGGTTCTGGGGGCCTGGTCTTGGGGTCATAGCAATGGTCTGACTGCACTCTGCTGATGGATAAAGCCTATGTTTTACATTCTGCCTGAGTAATTGTAATAAATATTGATAGATGTGCTCTGTTACTAATTTATTTCAGGCAGAGCATGTCTCTGAAGCTGTGGAACGACCTTGACAGAACAAGCAGTGCTTACCAGGCATAAGTATCTCTGCTGAGGGCATGGCAAAGGCCAGGGGATCCTGTCAACACAGCTGAGAGATACTGCTACTCAACAGGAGCTTCCTTGGTGCTACAGAAAGGTAAGATATTGATTAAAGGCAGAAATTTAAAAGTATTCAGTATTTTTCAGGATATCTTTGAAACAAGGTCATTGAAAGATGAAACAGTATTGGGGCATTGGAACTGTAAAATGAGGCATTTTATTCCTTTACAGGGAGAGGATGTGTCATTCCTAGCCTGATCTTTTTCCTGAGATTTGATCCCTAATTTGGGGTTTACCACTGAGCTGTTTGGGGCCGTGCTGTCTATGCCGGTGCAGAGCTGTGCTTACATGGTGTGCCACAGACAGATCCTGTCTCTAGCTACTGTAGAACCCTGGCTGGTCTCATCTTTTTAGAAGATTAAGGCTTTAATCTCACTTTCAATTACCTCCATAAAATTTTATGCAAATATTTTCCTAGCTCACCTATTATGAAGGGGATTGCCCTCTGGGTGGTTGCCATTCAGTTTGGCTGCCTTTAGTATAGACTTTACTGGTTGGCATCAGAACCATTTTTCTTGTACAGACCCATCTGCAGTTGTAGCAGCATTTTTTTGCCCAACTTTGCCAGGTATTTTTGCATTTCAGTGGTGGCAATCTATTTGTAGCACTTGATTTATTGAATTCTTAGAGAACCTACACAACTCATTTACTCATAGTGTCACTGAACCTGAGCTGAAACTCAGGAACATATTTCCTCCTCCTCTGCTCCAAAGTGGAAACACTTTGAAAACAGTCTTTCCAGCCCCTAGTTGTTTCTCTATTGATTAATATTTGACCATGAAATTAGCTCAATTGATTACAACATGGGGATAATAACACCAAGGTCATGAGTTCATACAGGTTGGATCCTTGTATGGACCATTCAGTTAAGAGCTGGACTTCATGATCCTTGTGGGTCCCTTCCAAGCTAGAATATTTTGTGATTCTGAATATAGTGAGGGTTTTGGTTTTTCTGTCCTAGCTGACAAGATCAGCCCCTCTGTCTTGAAGTACAGTACCCATAACCCATACACCATCTCCCCAAACTGACTGTTAATTTAAGTAGCCAAAATGATTCATGCTTTTACATTACGGTTCTATTTGTGAGCAATTGATAAAGGACTAATAAATTTTTAATGGATGTTGTAATAATTTGTTAATTGAATATTATAGAGTACAACAAGCTAACTGGCTTCAAATAACCATAGCATAAAACTGTTGTTATTCTTCCTACTAATGTCCTCAGCAGGCATGTTGAATTTAAGCCATAATACATGACCTGGGTGGTAGTGATATGTCTATGTAGCTGCTCCACTAAGTGCTTCAAATATGGAATTTTGCTACCTCAAATGTCTTTAAACAACAACATATGCACACAAAAATCAAACACAAAAAATCAAAGTGTTGTAGAGTTTCCTGGAAACCTTCCTCCATGTCTTGTAGGTCAGCTTCTTGATGGTAGTGAGACATTTTGAAAATGGATGACTTGTGGCTACTCACATCAAATATAACAAGTGTGTTTTCTATGTGTGTTAGAATCTTTGCAATTCCTAAGTGTTTCTCTGAGATACATGTCACTCTTTAGTGAGAAACTTCTGAATGCTGCAGAAAATCATCTCAGCTGCATCCTCTTTATCTGCTAGACTTCTATGANCTGAGATACATGTCAGTCTTTTAGTGAGAAACTTCTGAATGCTGCAGAAAATCATCTCAGCTGCATCCTCTTTATCTGCTAGACTTCTATGAGTGCTTTCAGCTGATAAAAATTTTTTAAAAAATAGTAATGTTAACAAATATCTCACTCCTCTCCAATTTTTTCCCCCATATCAGCTTCACCATAGGAATGAGGTTCTGGAACTTCCCCATGACTGTCAAGGGAGACCAAGTTGGCAATGGGTCAGAACAATATATTTCCTGAACAGAACCTACACCAATATTCACTTTCTCACCCAAAAGTCTTGTTTATTCCAGCCCCAATGCACTATATCAGAGATACTTCTGCTGCTCTGTATTTCCCATGTCTGAGTTTTTGTCCTGCAGCCCCATTTTACCCAAACAGTGCAAATGAGTAATAAAATACTAAAAAATCTTATCTGCACTTTTTCGCTTTGAGAAAGAGTTAGGGATAAATTCTGATCCTCACTGCGAGTAGCAACTATCTCCACTAAAGCCAGCATGGTGCCACTACTTTCATGGATATAAGACTGGGATGATTTTGGCAGTGACAGAACAGGGGAGACCATGTCATGTGGTAACACCTCTGTTCTGGAAAATTATCCACTGTTGATAAACAATAACCAATTAGCCCTCACTCACTGTTGCAGATTTCCAGTAAGATTTATGCTGATCCTGCTATAGAAGTGGTTCATTAAAAGTGACAGTGATACTGGGACACTGGGGCAATCATGGTAGTGTTCTGCAAAAACACCTCAGAGAGCACCTCAGCATGCCCACTCCTGCAAAACCAGTGGAAGGTTTCTTCTATGATGAAAAAAGACAACTGCTGCATTTTCAGTCCATTCCGATAATGTGCTTCATTCTAATCAGAAGGAGAAGTTTATACTAAACAAATGCTCACTTTCTTCACTCCCCTTTTCACATCAGTCACTGTCAGCTTGATATAAAAAATATGGCTGTTAATAGCTTGCAGTGGAGCAAACATTTGCATAACTGTTACCTCAGAGCCCATAACTCCAAGCTAATTGGCTGATGGTGATTAAAATGATTAAGTGACTGTAATTTATATGATTAACCAATTAAGCCATTCTCCTGTGATTGGCCCAGGGTAGGGTCTGGGATGCGAGCTTGTTTCCCAGCATGCATGCCGGCAGTGCATGATATTAAATATTCTTTTAAATACTTGCTGTTGTTCCTGCCAACAGCACTCAAGGTGCTTTAAAGGTATTTTAATTATTCCATATCATCTGTGTAGCACAGAGAGTCATAAGTTGAAGGCAACCCATGAATTATTAACAAAATAAATCTACCACTGGCTAGGATAACACAGAATTACCGAAGGCAGTAAATAGGACAGTGAATTTGATCATCCAGAACTGATGGATGACTGACTGGTGTAAATACAGGCAGTAACACTGCCTTGAACAGAAGTTACGCTGATTTATCCCAGCATGACATCCAGATTTTGATCCTTGGAAACTGAAAGTTCACCAGCAGGTCTGAAAAAAAAGGTAGACAAAATTAATTGCAATTCCTTCTAGGTAAAAGAAGCAACTGACTTGGTTAATTTGTAACCAATTCCATTAGGAGTGCATTTGCCAAGGGAGTGAATGTCGTTTGAGTGAGCTCTGGTTCTTGAAAGAACAAGGCAGGTGGGCAGGAAGCAATAATTAAGCATATTCTCTGCTAATCTCCTGCTAGGTACACTGAAGGGAAATCTTGCTGTGGTTTCATGCCCCTCTTTCCTTCCCCCTACCACCTTCCTGTGGGCTGCTGTTACAAAACAAGGGACTGCTCCACTTCCAGTTTTTTCCCCTCTCACCTCCTACCAGCAGACAGTTTAATTCCATGCTTCCTGAGGCTAAACACATCACCTTCATTCACATTACTTTCAATTTCAGCTGCTGTGTGTCATGAAACTTTAAATCAGTTGCCAGTTAGCATGGACTCTCAGTTCTGATTCTACAGCACAGTATTCTTTTAAGAGATGAGAGTAATATGCTTTTCTTTTCAACTTACCTGTGATTTGCTTTGTGTTTTCTGATCTTTCTTGACTGATAATTAAATATCAACATGATATAGAGGACTAGTATTTTACTGTCCTGTGGCTTAACTACCTCTATGTGCAGTTTTTGTCCAAAACAGTGGCCTTGGCAAATAGGAAAACATTACACTTAACTGTATTAAGCATCTTCCTGTTGGTGACTGGGTGTTCCCAGTGCTTCAGAGGATGGTGTCTTAGGGCATGGTATTGAATTCTTGGGGTAACCAAGGTTTGAAAAGTCAATTGTTCCGTGGAGGATATAAAAATCTGAACAACCTCCTGTGACTGAAATTATTTGGACAAAATGGCTTTGTGAGGATGCCTGTAGCATCAGGTTGTCTGTTCCACAGACAAAAAAAAAAAAAAAAAAAAAAACATTGCTGATACTCCCATGCTAAGCCTATAGTGCTCAGCCTATGGTGCAAAGCCAGAAATTCATCTTCTGGCTTTTTGTCTATCGGATGACATTTTCTCCATATTACTCACAGGAAGTTCCAAGCAGTGTTCTGGGGGTGTCTGTGAAACAGCTCATGAAGCTTCAGTCCTGAAGTTTGTGGACATGTCTTCCTGTCTGTCTATGACATTGCTGATATGCCAGAAGCATTTTCGACTTAACCCTGAGAAGAATTGTGAAAACTTCCCACCAAAGCAAACTTAAACAAAAACAAGTGCAGTAGTTAAAACTGAGGCTGGGGGACAAAAGACACTCTGTGTGACCTTGGCCCATGACCTCACCCGTTCCTGCATCCCTGTGCCCTGTTGTCAGAGCCAGGCATTGCTTTTTCATCACTCCTAGCAAAGCTTGAAGACAAGGCCATTAATATACATAATGCACTCACACAGTAACAAGATGACGTCCATGGAAAAGCTTATAAATAAACATAAATAAGGACCTGATGAGTAAAAGGCTGGGTCCTGCCCAGGCTTCAGTGAGACTTATAAAGGCCGCACAGAAAATGCATCTTAAAATAGACTATTTGAAGGTCGTAGCCCCCTGCCCTCGCCTGTCAAGGCCTGAGTGGAGGCTTTGCCTGTGAAGTGATGGCACTGCTGATGACATCAGCACTCTCCATGCAGGTTTTGGCAGGTGTTAGCCATTCGTTTCACCTTTGCTACTGTTCACCCAGGAATTTCTTCAGAGTCATGACTCTCCATGTGCTTTCATGGCAACTACCATTTAGTTGTATGAAAAAACACATTTATGCTGAAGATCTGCTGCCAAAATATCAGAACCTGAGAAAAGGCAGAGCCTCAAACTGATTCTTTTGACAGGTTATAAAATATTTAAAGAGGGTAAAGTTTTAAAACTCATTTTTACGTATCTCTCTAAAGCCAAGTGCTGCTGGCCTAAGGGATCAATGAATGAAACATTACAAAGAAATGCTGAATTCATGTTATCCTTGATAATCTATATTTCAAAAATGAGGCTGAGCTCTTAAATGACCCACACATGGATTTGATCTGCTCCTCCCTTTTAACTTGCTCTTCAGTAGCCTGGCTTTAAAAAAATTAACTGTTTCAGTAATGTGGGAGTCCTTTAATTCCTACAGTCTTCTGATTAGTTCCAATAAAACTGAATAGTAATAAAGTTAAAATCCATTAGTGGCTACAAGACACACAACAGAACCTCTTCTGGTATTTAAAAAAATGTAAAGCCATTATATCCTCCTGTGCAACTTTGAATTTAGCACAATTATTTTTCACTTTTTGCTTTCTGGCTTTTTTTTGGTTGTTATTTCAAGCCTCAGCAACACAAGCATAATTTCCCCATGTAATACTATAAAAACTATTTTTCAGAGTACTGCAGTAGTGGCCCAACATGACTGAAAAAAAAAAAAAATTGAAAGAGACCAAGCCACCTTAATAAGAATTATACTGATTTGGAACATTTAAGACTTCACCTACATGTAAAGAGATACGGAAAGAGAGGATCTGTAGAGGGAGATTTTTTCTACTGAAGACCCAATGATCACATTGTCTCTGTCAGGGCTGGGGGGCAACCTGAAGCATTTCCAGACCAGCACTGGTAGGTTTCCCTGAGTTATGTAGAGGGAGAGTGCTCTCCCAATTTTAGTTTTAGCCAAAATGGCCAAGTTCAGTTTTAGCCAAAATGGTCCCGATCTTGCTATGAGGCAACATCCCAGTGCAGCTCCAGCAACCTGTGCAGGAGCTCAACCCTAATCTAATGCTGCTGCACTGATGGTGGAAACACACCCTTCCAGCTCCTGGTTCCTTGTGGTGCTTCCCAATCATCAAATTCCAAATCTCCTCAGAAATGCAGTGCATCTCTGGGGGTGGTTTTGGCCCAATGTGATGTTTGCACCAATTCCACTCCCTAAGGCAGTTGAGCAATTCCAGAGCCCCAGCACTCAGCAGCAGGGTCAGATCCCCCACAAAATGCTTTTTTAAAAAGCAACTATGTGGAGGAATCTCCCCTTTTCTGGGCTGGTCCCCAGGAAGGATGCCCGGCCCAAAGGGGTCAAAATCCAAATCTCCTTCATTGCTGGGCAGCCAGTAGGACTGCAGGGAACATTTCCTTGGGCTTTTAGCACCCCCAGCTGAGTAGGAAACTAGCCCTGGCTTTATCTTTCCCTAGTTAAATATCTTAGCCACTAAACACCTGTACAAAGGACAGGCAACCCCAAAACCTCCACCAGCAGCCAGGTTTTAAAAGGGAAGACAGATTAAGGCCATGCATAGATGAGGTAAAAACCTCCAAGTGCTTGGATCAGAGGGTTTCCTCACAGGAAAAACAGTAGACTTTCTCCTCCTGAGGAATAATTGGGGGCCTGGCAGGTGTGCCTGGTGCTTAAAATAAAATAAAAAATTCCACGACTGCACTTTTCAGTGAAGTCCTCTTTTCCTGGATGAAAATCAATTAACTCTTCACTGTGCCTTGAGGCTAACAGACAGGAAAGAGATTAACAACAGGAAAGGAGACTTCAGCTTTATTGTACAGCAGCATAGGGCTCCCCATGCTTGATCCACTACATGAGTGCTCTAATCCAGGGTCCTGTCTCAGCCATGAAAGTCCAAGGCATTTAAGCACGTGCTTAACTTCAGGCATGGGAAGATTTTCAACAGCCTGGTGGAAGTCTGGCATTCGCCTCTCCTCCTCCCCCAGCTCTGGATGGGAGTTACACACCTAATTGTTTTCTAGCCCTTTGAACATTTCCACTCAACATGCTTTCCTAGGGACTGAAGAACTGCTGAGCTGGGGCCTGCTGGAATCACTGCTCTGTTAGGGAAGCTGCTCGTTAGCCCTCTGTCGTCTAGTGGCTGGCTTTTGTCCTGGGGCATGGGGGGTTTATTTGCAAGCAAGAAAAAAAGTCTTTTTTAAATTCAATTTAGAATGATGCCAGCCATTCTAGCTAAACATTCTTTCCTTTTTCAGTCAATTAAGTACCTAGCTAAAACAAGGGTCTGTGTCACACTGGCTAGGTTCTGTTAAAAAAAAAAATTGAAATAAAAAGTTTAGTTGCCCTTTAATTATATTGACTGCCTTTCATTTTTCAATCAGGATAGAGGGTAACCAAAAGTGCATGTTTTATCTTTACACTAGATATGATGCTGTATCTTGTTAAATTGGTCTTCTTCATGCAAATCCTCTCAAAATAAGAAGCATTTACAGACCTCTTATAATTTTTAGCCATTTCCAAGCTCTCCAATATCTGTTATGTCATCTTTGAGACAGAAAAACAAAAGAATTCTGGCAAGATTTGTACCATGCCATTGTAATAATCCCTGGATTAGTCCCTATTCTCTTCTCTTTGTTTTTCTTGTTCTTTTTACTATTTCAGATGGTGCCAACAGGTGATTGCAGAACAGCTATAGTGAGATCAGAACCAGACATGATTAGATAGTTCTCACACACTCATTCATTTACAATTATGTTTTGAGACATTACAGATAGGTAATTTTTAACACCAACATACTGTTCTTATTGACCTGTGTGCATGAAATGTCTGCATCTGGGTGTAAAAAGATACATTAGGACTGAAAATGTGGTGTTTTAATTAGCACTTTGAAAAATTTGTCAAACCTAGGAAAGTGATTTTTGTCATTAAAGTTTTCTACTGAAGAGTCTTCTTTTTCACACTGAGAAGAACATTCAGCAGAACTTAAAACTTACATTTCAAAAAACAATTAAACAAGAACATTGCAAAGATGCTTTCTGGGTTGAAATGCTTTCATTTTTCTTCTTAACTCCCTAATTGGTCCACATATTTGACCTTACAACAGGATCACCCTCTGAGGTATGATGGCACATTTTGAGACTCCTTGCTTTCCTATATTACAGGCAAAACTGGTGAATCAACATGAAAGGAAGGAATTCAGGTTATGAATAGCATGTCTGCATATTTGGGGTTTGAAAGGAAAATTTACAGTTGTTTTGTGTTTGAGTTTTTTGAAGGAAGCAGTACTTTCTCTGTGAAGGATGCAGTTTTCTCTGAAAACTCTTTGAAGACTTAGTTTTTATGACATGCACCACTTTCCTATGTAGAAATACATTTAAATGTTGCCTATTTTCTTATTTTTCAATGGAGCACTTAAGCACATTTACTTAAAATTGAGCACCCAGTTCTGTTTTGTTTTGTGTGCCCCACAGATTTCTAGTCTTGAGCACTGAGTTGCTTTATATTAATTTGGGTTTTTTCCCCACACATTCCTCATACCAGCTTGAACCTTTCAAATTTTGGTTGATTCTATCGATTTTCTTTACTTTCACCAAATAAACTTCTTATTCCTGCTTATCTCAAACTCTCCTTTGCATACTTCTCTCAGGGCACACCCACACCCACACCCACACCATCCTCTTTCTCTTCTGGTGTCTCTCTGCTGCTCCACTCATTATTTAATTCTTTAGAAACATTGCTGAGTGCATTTTCCTGTAAGTTTGTTAAATGGCCCAAATGGGGCAACCTTTTTCTCTGTTTCTTGGTGGTATATGAAAACATGAAGCCACAGGCATTTTATTATGCTGCAAAATTGGGTCAAATGTACCTTCTGAAAGAAGTCAGCCTCTATCAAAAATAGGATGCTTAGCCAAACTCATCTGTATTAGTTGAATTTTTTCTTCCTTCTTTAGAAATATTAGACTTCAATTTCTATAATTGCCTGTAACGACTTTAAGAGAGGATTCAGGTGGTTTCCCACTCTGCAACTGGCATTTTATGGGATGTTTAGCAGGCAAAACACCTCATTGAAAAGGCAAATATACCTTCTTGGTATGCACAAGAAAATTCAAACCCTGATATCATCTTCTGTGAAACCAGTTTTACAACCACCACTACTGAGCTGATTACATATCTCTCTTGTGGTTCTCTTCCTCTTAACAGAGACAGGATACATGCTTAACTAATGAGGAAAGATAATCTATTCAGACAAAATAATTTATTGGCATAAATCAAGAGAACACTGGTGGTACTGGAACAGTGGTGGCTGGAGCAACGGGAATGGTGAGGGTGCATCCTCAGCTGTGCTGGAGGAATCTCTGTGAGTTACACAAGTGACTAAGTTGTGCCCTTTCTGCTTCATCTGGACATCACCTGTCTCTTCCTTTTCACTTGCAGGGCATGTAATTTATACAAGATACTGCTTAGCTTTACAGTATTTTCTCATTCAAGAGAAAGGTTATATTCAAAATAGTAGTGTGAGTGCAAAGGGAAGTGCTCAATGAATTAAAGTAAGTAGAAAGTAGCAGGGAAGGAAAACAAATGCTTGGCATGTTTCATAAGCTATGGACAGGCAAAAGGACAAGGTACGAAATTCCAGGCAAAATAGCATTAAACATCATCAATCTTTGACCTGGAAATATGGATGGACAAGAAACAGAATATCCAAAACTAGACCATCTCAATTGCACAATGTGGTGGTAATGCTAGGTTTGGCTCCTGATTTGATTGCACAGTTGCATTTTACCTGCTCAGATAACTTTTTCTAAGCTCTTGGTGAAATTTACTCCTAAATGAGCATCCATGTCTTAAGTAATATTACAGATGTGCTACTATTTAAATGATTTTTAAATGATCCCTTCTTAACTTTGAATTTTTGGGCCACACCAAAAAGAAATAGAAATAATGTTATAAAACACATTATAATCAACTTACACCTAGATGTTTATACAGTATACCAGCTTAATTAACCTTATTCAAAAAGCCTTTAATATGAGGAGACGTATAAATGCAGATCCTTTATAAATGCAGATCTTCCTGCTCTGAAATTGGAGCTGCCAGGATCTTTATAGCTGTTTCCTGTGCTGTGGGAGACTTGGGTCTGAGATCAGCTCCGCTGGCCTGGATGATTCAGAGCTTACATCTGTATTCTGGGCTCTTAAATACACTGCTAATAGAATAGAACAGAATAATGAGATGATGTTACACCTTAGTGCTTGGGGGGTTTTGCTGGTGTTTACTACATAGGACAAGAGAGACCAAGAATAGCTCTCCTCTCTCCAGGTCCCTTACAACCTTTGATTGCATGGGCTACTCTGTGGCAGGTGAAGATCAATTAAACTGCCACAACCAAATGGTCAGAGAAGAGCTCCCTGAAGAAGAATGGAAAAAAGAATTTCTCAGAGACTTGCAGCATTTTATAAAAACAGCAATACCACCACTATGACCAGTCTACACTTCATTAAGGGAGAGAGTCAGGATTAATATCTGAAAGGCAATGTCTGCAGTGTCTGTTCCAGCAATTATTTGTATATGCATACACATAGGAGATGCAGCAGAAATAGTGGAGAAATGGCACACAATGCCTTTTTGCTTCCCTAGCAATGTCACACTTGAAATATGAAGCACTCTGAGCTGATGACTTCCTTGTGCTGCTTATACATTATCCTGCCTGGGCAACAACCAAGTTCTGTGCAACAGTACTTCATTATTTTAATTAAGCTTATTGCAAGAGTAATCATCATTGCCATCAGTATCAATCACCAGTAATATTTCCAGTGATGTCTGTAAGTGATGAAGGTCCTAACTGACAATAAATAATAATGTTCCTGGCTTGAGTTGGCACTTCATTGGACTTTGCTGGGTTGCTTTAAGTACTCCAGGCTCACTACAAAAAGAACTATTTATCTATGACAAAAGCCAGATCTAAATCATACTTGTTTTGACTTCCTAAATGGATATGTTCATAATGTTGGCAAAATTTATCCTTTTGATTATGGCAGATACCAAGTTTGAAACACATTTTGAAAGAAATTAGAAAGGTCTCAATACTCTGCTGCAGACATACTTTCCCATATATCTTTAATTAGTATTGATTTGAGTAAGTTCTTTGTTTTATTGGAAGAAGACAGCATAGCATTGTTTGGATTACAAAAATGCTTTTGTCATTAGTAAGGAAAAGTCTGAAGGGACATCTTTGCACTCACATCTAAATGATCCCATGGTGTTAAGATCTGATTGAAAGGTATTACTTACACATTTAATCCAAAATATCACTACACTTGCTTATTTCTGTCATTATGCTGCTATAGATTAAACACTGCCTACTTTGGTTTGTGCTGTAATTTTTCTTAGTTGGACAAAGACAATTCTGGCAGTTTAGAAACAGCTTTCTTATTTCTATTTCTTTGTGTGCTTATTAATGCTCTGAGGATGTTCATTTGGAGTTCAGCTAGAGGATATATACACAATTGTTCCAGAAACATAGAACTTAAAATATGAACATAATATTTCCAAGAAGTTTTGAAGTATTAATATAATGAACAGTAACCCTAAATTATCTTTTTATTATCTCTCATAAAAAAAGCAAAATCCAGACTATTCACGAATAGTCATCCACCTCAGCACGAGCCAGGCTCAGCTGTAAGATCAATAGCTGAGCTGACAGTCTACCCTTCTTCTTTCTCTCTGTCCTTCTTTCACCTCTCTCTCTTCCCTATGAAAGGCAGGCAGTGAGCAGATGTCACTGGGGTCTTTGATGGGTGGTAGCAGAGAGGACCACTTATTGAAGCAAACATTGGACAAGACTGACATTTCCCAAACCAGATTTTCAGGAAATGGCAAATTTTATATTTTGTACTTATTGATAGGCAGCACTATATAAAAACTCACTCTGATGGCACAAAATAGCAAAAAATACAGCAAATTGCAGAACAAGGGTTCTGCAAATAAATTCTATAAATGCATACCTCAGACTGCGTGGGGGATGTAATTACTCAATAAGCCCCAAAATAAAACCTGTTAGAAACAGTCATTCACAGGATTATCCTGAATAGCCCTTCAAGCGAGGTGCACAGCCACCCCTCAGACCTCCTCTAGAGCTACAGGACTGTCAAACAGCTTAGCTCTCCACAGCAGGGAAGAGGTGGGTCTGAGGGGAACTCAGTTCTGGCTTTCCAGAGAGGCACAGAAGGAAAAGGAATGCACAGGACAGCCTGGGGACCTCTCTATCTTAGTGGTATGAATTCAGTTTTAATGGTCTGTATTAGAAGAAGCTGAAGATTTCACTGATTTTCAGTGTTCTCCCCAGTAAGTAGTTCAGAGTTTTATATCCAAAGTATCACAAAGAAAGGCTTCCAAAAATGGACAGCAGAGAACTGGAGACAGAGTAATTAAAAGATATGGTACAGTTCTCCTGTATGAAGCAATTCCTTCTTCTTCCATCACATCTGGTGTAAAGGAACATGTTTGCATGAAGCATTGACAACATTGAAGAACATTTCTCAATTTCTTTCTTGTCCCCAACACTCATTTCATGCATGCTGTCATATTCCACATCATTGTTTTTCTAGTGCCAGTTATTTATTCTAATGTCAGTATGTTTAGTTTAGGAAACAAAAACACTGCTGTTTGCCTGTCTGTCTGTCTGTCTGTCTATCTATCTGCCTGCTGATAGATCTCTCTTCTTACTGAGTCATTCCAAAATCCAACATAAAAAGAAGCACTCTTTCTCACTTTCAAGGGGCTGAACCAACAAAGTATTTTCCTGAGGTAAAGCAATTTGGCACTCTTGTGTCCCTCTTTGTGGCTATTTGCTGCTAAAAAATGCAGCCTGGTCCATCCTGGGTGCTTATAGCAAAGAAAACCCTCAGAGGTAAATCTCCTGTGTTGTATCAGGAGTTCATCACACCCTCTGTTTTATGAACATAAATGCAATACAATTTTGCTCTGAGAGTCAGGCAGTTCCTGGCCAATCCATCCCTCTGAGAACTGTGGACACAGAAACATTACCATAATTGTTTGGAAACCTTGCTCAGTGCATAAAGCTATCATCTCTTCTCTGAATGAGAGTTGCTCTTTCTATTTTCTCCACTTCCAGGCTGCATCCCACCTTCCCAAAGACGTCTCACTTCTCCAGCTTCCTCTCCTCACAGGTGTTAGATATGCCACATAACCCTTCCTATAGATCATGTTACAGCGAGTCACACTCCTGGTGCTTTGGGCTCTTTTTAAAATTACATTTTACACATCAGTAAACTTGTAATGTAGGAACAGCTTTCTTAGTGTTATTTATATCCCTGTGTAGCAAAAGAATTTGTCAGAGAGTAATATGATTGTTATTTATCTGACGGCTCAGCTTTATTGGCTGCTACATTTCATAACCCTCAGTACTTTTTGGCAGAGGAGTAAATAACAGTGCTGTTAACCTCTAACACCAGTACAAAAATAGGCATTTATTAAGGAGTAAGTATTACTTAGTATTATTATTGTCCTAGTTTCCTTTCTCTGTAAAAAAATAGATCCCTTTGTAGATCTAAAAAATATCCAAATTTTATTTAAGTTGTAGACAGTTATCTGGCCACTTTGCTCTGGATAGTTTCTGGTACCTTCAGCAGTAACTAAGGAACATATAATGCTTGGAACCTGAATGTTAAGGAACCTGATTGGATAAAATTAATATAAGCATATGAAAACAGTAAGTTAAACCAAGGTATCCAGGTCTACACTGACATCTGTCTGTCCCACATCAGTGGCTGCCTTCTGTGACTTGTTCTAACCTCAGATAAACACCAAGCAGACCTATGAAGACACCAGGCCTGTCACTGTTTCAACAGCAGAAGTCCCAGACGGTAGCAGGGTGAAGTGAATTAAGTCCTAAACCCTCAGCCCTTTCAGCAAGAATTTAAAAGCACACAATGCTCACATCCTCAGAGGACTTTTTACTTCAAGCTTCCTTTGGTTTTGAAAATCAATAGATGTGATATATGTAAATACCTTGGGAACCAGGGCTCCAGCACCTCACCAGGGATGCTCAGCACCCTGCAGGATCAAGGCCTTTGCAACCTTCTAAATCCCTCAAGTGGCAATATTTCATTACAAAGCAGGGAGAGGAGTGTAAGTGGCATTTCTGTTTCTATGGCAATTGCATCAGCAGGGAGCACTGGGGTTTGTTACTTCAGAGAACTCTATCTACTGCTGCTGGATGCAACTTTCCTCTTCAATATCTCATCTGCTTCACCTAGGGGAAAAGTACTAGTATATAGTAAATAAGTATATAGTAAATACTAAAATATTAGTGTACTAGTAAATAAAGCAGATTTTTATATAAGGTGAAACTGTACGTATTGGGTTACATTAAAATGATGTGAAGAATTAGTAACCCTGTGATGTCTAGTGCCTCCCATCTCAGGTGTAGCACTTCTATGTAAGAGATCAACAACAAGTTGAAAGTACCATTACTTCAGACTTCAGAACATTCTTCATTTGTCTCTAAGGGGTATCTTTGCACTGGTAGGTATTCTCACACTTTTTATTTCATTCCTCAGGTAGCTTAAGACAAATCTTTTAGTGACAGCTAAAGTCAACATCTAGGAGCTGTTGTGAGCCTCACATGGGGTTAGCAGCACCTGTGCTAGTGACAAGATGGGAGCTCACTCTGTGCTTTTAACCAGAGTCCTCTCTGTGGCTCAGTGGAAAATGTTCAAGCTTTTCCATTTGACAACAGCATCACTATGTAGCATTGGGGCTTAGCCTGAGAGAAAACAAAGGAACTTATTTGCCTGACAGGCATGACAGGGTGGGACATTTTCTTCAGGAAGCCTCTGGAGCCCAACAGGCCACAGGAGTCCTCTTTTTGATGCCAGCAAGGACTGAAATTGGCTGGCAGATAGAGCACAGGCTCACTCCACGACCACAGTGGTTGTGATGAATGGTCTTGTGCTCCAGTTTGCAGCTAGCCCTCCTGTCCCAGTACCAAATAGGTCACAGCAGGACATGCTCTAAATGGCATGTGGCAAAAGGCTTATTAATCCTGGCCAGAGGAGCATCAATGTGCACATGACCATTAAGGTGGAATATTAAAGGAGTTACTCCAGTGGGAAATATCTGAGACTATGTTTTGAGTTTCTTTACACGTATTGTAAACAAAACTTCATTTGGTCTTGCTAAACAGAATCACCTCTGTTTAAAAGGAACATACAAAAATATATGGAAACATTTGTTGGGATATTTTTAAGATAGTAGAATCTAAATTATTTGGTGCATCTGTTGGAGATTGCAATAACTTGGAGACAAAACCAATTTCATAGTGAGATCAGAATGTAAAAATTTAGAGCTGTGACACTCAAAAAAACCCAGTTTAGAAAAGAATGAGGTTAATAGAAGAATTTAGAACTGGTGATTTTGAAAGTAACAATGGAGAACGATAAAAATTTTTATGGTGAGCCCTTAACACTTATTATGTCTTCTCATTGGGATAGAGAAACTTGCCACATGCCTTTCACACAGACTCACACCATGAGTAAGTTTGGGAGGAACCTCTGGAGGTCACCTAGTCCAACCTTCTCGCTCCCACAGGGCCCCCTAGGGCATGTGTGTCCAGATGGTTTCTGAATGTCTCCAGTGAATAAGACTCCACAATCTCTGGGCAGCTTGTTCCAGTGTAGGTTAACCTTCACAGTAAGGAAGTTTTCACATATGTTCTGGTGGAACTTCCAGTGCTCCAGGAAGTTTCTGCCCATTGCCTCTTGTCCTATTGCTCAGCACAACCAAAATGAGCCTGACTCCTTCCTCTTGGCACCCTGCCTTCAGAAAGCTTTGATACAGCCAGTCTGGTTATGTTCTTGCTGATCAGATAAGAAGCAAATGGGAAACAAAGTTAGCTTTAAGAAAGCAACAGCTAAAGCACAGTGTGCTTTGTACTCAAACTTGTTTAAAGAGGTATAGCTGTTATGAGTTCCATTTTTCATCTGTTCCAAACAAATAAGTCATAACTGGAAAGAACTATACCAAGTTTGCAGTCTTACTAAGCGTATCTTCAGAGAGACTTCTGCAAATTTGTTGTCCTCTATAATTATAAATTTGCGAGCTTCTTTTGAAAGGTGGTTTCATTCATACACACTGCTTTAAAAACACACAGAAAAAGATTTTCTGTATTGAAAATTTTTATTTTCCTACATTCTCTTAAGAAGAAGGCAGGAAATTAACATGTATTCAATACAATTTGCAATTAAAATCGCAATGAAGCATGTTATATCTTAAAATCTAATTTAACTTAATATTTTTAAACACACAGGGAACAATAACCCAAAAACTATCTAAAATGTAATCGACATCTGTTTCCCAAGTAATTTGGCCCTTACCCAAATGAATCAAAGCACTGATCCAGATAACTGGATTGGGATGTAAAGTGGCCCATGTATGGTATATTACATTTACGGATTAGTATATGTTATAATACAATATTTTTGTTGTAAATATGATAATGAATTTGTATTGGGAGAGGAGATTCTGAAAGCTCTGGAGGATATTTATTCATGTAGACTTAGAGAGATCTACTCCTCCCTCCCTCTCTCCTTTTTTCTCCCTCATTTTCAGTGAGACTCAGATCCCAATTCCTAGAAAATCATTAAGTATTTTTTCCATTCCTGGTTATTCATTATGATTTTTAGCTCAACCCTCTGCACGCTGACGTTTTCAGAAGTAATAGGTCATGCAGGATGTGTTGCTGTGCATGTGTTCTGCTGCTGCACAACTGCAGGGCACTGCAGGAGGTCATGTCCAAGGACAGGTCCAGCTCAGGGGATTGCTATGCTCCAACCTCAGGGAGAAGTTAAATACCATCAAAGCTCTGAAGTCACAGTTTACTCAAAAGGTTTTCGACCCACATGAAACTGTTAGTGTCCAGTGTCTCACAGATGGATGAATGGATGGACGCATGGATGGATGCATGGATGCATGGATGGATGGATACTGCGCACCCATCAAGCTTGGATCTGTCTTCACTCACAGAGCCAACAGCACTGTTGTAGGTATCCCCTTTGTCCAGGTCCTCTTCTTCAACATGATTCATTTTTCTAGTAAGGCAAAGCCAAAGAAAACCAGCCTCAAAACAGATAGAGGTCTCATGATGCAGGAGCTCAGGAAAAAGGAATATATGGCCAGTGGAAAGTGAAAGTTCAGGAAGAGCTGCTTGGAAACTTGTGCAAGCGTTGTGGCTTCATTTCTAAGCTTGAGAGATCTTTACAAGAACACTGAGCTATAATCTCATGCATTTTAATGCTCCCCAATAATACTCTCAGTCGCCTGATGCCCTGGAGAGTTTGTGCCTCCTTAGAATCTGATTACCCAGTTTTGCTCTTTGGGGAAGGTACATTCACAGGGAATGTTGCAAAGGAAAGAACCTGGGGCAAGACAGTTATGGGTACAAGGGACCCAGCTCTTTGTAGAAATTATATGTCCGCAGGGAGTGAGTATAGCTTTGTTTCTCAATTCTCTGTGATTATGGCAAGAAAAAAAAAGGGATACAAGAAAAGAAACCTGGAAGGAAGGGGCAGTAAAAGGGAGAAAATGGACAAACTAAGGCTCATGGTAGGAATTTGAAAAGGTAAGAGGTTTTTGCATATTCTATTATTGGATCAGTTTTTTACGTGTGGGATTTAGATTTCAAGTTCAAAAGGGTCATAAACCAGGTCCAGTAGAAGAAGTCAGGTTCAAAGACTTCACAGAGGTAAGCAGCTATGCATTAAGTGACCATAGCTTTACTTATTAAGACTGGGGAAAATGTAATAAAAATTTATCCTATCAGCAAATTAGCCATCAGAAAAGCAAACAAATTTCTAAATCACCAATTTTCTTGCCATTCCCTAATATGTCTTGCAATATGCATAATTTCTCTTTTAAACTCCCAAAGCATTAGTTCTAGGAAATGTTCATATATAAATGTTTTATTTATTTAAAATTAAAAAAAAAATCCACCCAGCAGCTACACCTTTCTTGAATGCTAAGAGACCTTTAGAGTGATTTTGCTTTTCAGAGTGCTATATTTAGGAATAACCACAGCGTACTCACACAGGAAATCCATCTAAGGAAGAATGGCATAGAGGAATATTACGTAGATTTGTGTACAGTGACATCCCATCTTTTCCTCTGTGCAATTTTATCACTGCATTTTTATAATACAGACAGAACTATACAATCAGGCCAGGCATTCAGGAAATACAGTACCAATCATATTTGACGAGCTGACTTAATTTTTGAAACCTTCCATGACAGCATAGTCAACCACTGTTTTATTTGAGAAGAACAGACAGATCTTTTTAGGCAGTTCCTTGTAAACTTAAACTTCTGCATTTAGCTGGATTGATACAGGAAGGTACTAGCAATGCAATAAAAATACATCATTTACATCTTCCTGCATTTAAATATATTATCCACACAGAATGTTATTAAGAGCAAGTTATTTATTTCATGCTCAGGGTTTCTGAAGTCTGCAAAATCAGCAGTATGGAAATGAGTAATTTTTGCTCATCTCACATTGTTTAATAGGTTAAACTGAGCATAAACTCAATGGCAGCGTTGTGATTCACATCTAAACTAAGCTTTGTTTCTGTTATGATATACTCTTCTACTCCTTAAGGGCATCTCCAATTCCCATTGAAGTCAGAGAGAGTACTTCCCTTGGTGCAAAATTGCTGCATAAGATTCTACACATGCATGGTGTGCAATAGCTGTTGTAGATGCACGTGTCACAGCCCATGGAACTGGGATATACTATGGGGTGTATTCATTTCAGGGACTTTAAAATCACTTCAGGCAAAATCTTCTAACAGTAAAAACCATGTAGTTTTATTAGAATTTTTTTTTTTATCCTAATGTTATTGGGTAATTTTACACCTTTTTTTAAAATAAAAAAAAATCATCAATTACTTCTTTAAAAGAAAATATTTTTAGTTACTTATTTACCTTCAAGATTTTTGAGCTGTTAAAAAAATCAACCCCTTCAGAAATTTTTTTTGTTACTTTTTTTGTCGCATTGTTTCTGTAGGTTACATTAGTTGCTTCATTTATTTCCCATCTGGAAGATGGAAATACATGTATAAATTCTGTAAATAGGTGTGCTTTTCAGCTAGCAGGCAATTACAGCTTGTTCTGCTGGAGGACTTAGGTGCCACTGTCACATTTGGTGCCTTTGCTGCCTTAAACCCAAGGGGACCTTAGCAGTTACTGTACAGGGCATGCCAGCTCTCACAGAGATCTGGGGTGGGAAAGCTTCTCTTTCTTCTGTGAAGCTTAATCACTGTATGTTAGAATTAAATATTCTTTGGAATAAATGTTGTTCTCCCCTGTAGAAATCATGGAATGGAGAGACCATCCAATCAGGGCAAAAAGAAAGGGCTTGGAGCACCTGGAGATTCTTCTTCCTCCCAGTTTCCCTCCAGCTGCGTGCAGCACATCCTGCACCTCTCTCCTATGATTCCCTGGAGATCCCAGCATCAGTTATCACTCAGTGTCAGGGCACAGACAAGGACCTCCAAAAAGAGGAGGAGATTGTGACCTTGTGAGGAGCAGGTAGCAGTACTTCTGCTTGGCCCCAACCACCCATTGCTGTTCTTTCTCCTTTCTTCCTCAGCATGAATATTTAACTGCCCTGCATGTAGCAAAGCTTCAGCAGAAGAGGTTGAATCTAACTTCCCATGTTGCCTGGGGCAGTGGGGCTTTTCAAAGAGGATGTGCATACATGTCTCAGCAGGTGGAAGAATGGTTTGGTCTCAGGTCTTTCATATCTCAGAGGAAAGCCCTAATAGCTGGATTCCCAAGGAAAAGCACAACATTGGCAACCTTTGCCAGCTGCACAAGTTGTGCTCAGGTGCTGCATGTATGTGCCTAAAGATTAGGCATTAAAATACCCCCCTATCTGGAGACAGCTCACTGAATTCACATGGAAAATTAAAAGTTCTCCAAGAACTTTCAAGTAATCATTTATTTGGGACACTTACTAGCCTCAAGGATTTTGCACTGGTTCCCAGGCCTGGGTCCTAGTTGAACTCACCTAATTCAAGGTTCCAAAACTAATGGAGTAAATATACTCTCACTGTATTTTGTTTTCTGCTGGTCCTGGATTCAATCAGAGAGCCAAGTTGGTCTACATATCACAGTAGGATCAGGTCTTCTCCCAGTAGTGCCATTTGGAAGGATTATCCTGAGCATGAACCAATTGCCAAAGTATTTTTGCTACAGATCTCTACCACACACCTTATGATTGCCACAGAGTGAGACTTTGCTAACATGTTCAGTTTGATGAGATTTGATAATTCCTGGAACATTTAGAGAAAATAGGTCTGCTGTCACCATGCAGGACCTGCTTAACATGCACACTAGCAGTGGCTTGAGAGCAGATGGAAGTCTTTACTCACTGAAAAGCGTGTCAGGGAGTTGAAACTCTTCCCTGCACCAACGTTTTCTCAGCATATTCAAGAAATATGGTAGTGTGGAGGTTCAGGATGCCTGGCACTGCTCTTGACTCTCTAGCTCTTCAAGGATCAGCACCCTCAGCAGAATGCTCCTTAGCTCCAGCAAGCAAAATGAGATGGTTTTGCACTGTGAGCGTGGTATGTGTTCCTTGCAACTGCATTGAAGTGGGAAATACAATTTATTCCTCCTTCTCTTCAGAGCTGACAAAGCAGTGAATGAGTAAGGACAATAGAGACATGCTCCTTGACTGGATTAAAAGAAAAAAAGACAGAAAAAGTGTATTAGGGTTCTATGACTTTTTATAGTTATTATTCTAGTATGAGTGAGACTCTGTACACTTCTCCTTCTCCTCCAATACAAGCATTCTTTTACTTCAAATTGTCTGCATTGCTTCCACATTCTGTTTCTCACAGGAGACAAAGCTTTCTGTATTTAATGAATCGTCAAAAAAATGCTGGCTGAAAGTCCAGTCAATTGCTACAGAGTTTACCTCTTTATACAAGAATTTTATCACCAGAAGAATGGCTTATTTTTGTGCAAAAAGGGAAGGAAAAAACACCAAAAAATGGTTTTTTAGTTGTCTGAATAATCTTTTAAATTTGCATATAACAAGTGAATAATATCTGGAGCTGTGTGTTGCCCTGCATTCTCCATTTTCTTCTTGGGGAGAGCTCAATTATAGAAAAGTTTTCTTTTCTTTACATGGGAAAGATATTTGCTGTATTTAGTGTGCAGGGCAAATCAGGTCCTTGGTGCTGCTTTACTTAATATTAGGCCATGAGTTTTCAGGGAAAACGCAATGCATGAGCAGAAATTGCAAATTAGAACTCTTTTTTTTTTTTTTTTTTTTTTTTAATAAGCCTCTTGGGCTGGTTTCTCTCTTCCTCTCTTCACTTCGCTCTTATCTTTCTGGCAACTGAAAATTTAGTTTAGTACAAGAAAGATAAAAATCACACAATGAGAGTTTGTCATGGAGTTTATTTAGTATTTAGAGAGCTGATGTATGTAGCTAGGTATTAAAAAACATTTCATCAAAATTAACCTTGCCCATCATGTTTATTTTTAGCAAATTAAGTTGATTGAACTAAACCTAATTTTTCGTTACTCACCTGCCTTAAGTGAAATGGCATGACAGAAAGCCAGCACATCCCAAATGCACCAGCATCATTTTAAAGTATTTATTCACCTGCATGTCTTGTTTCAATGACAGAATATGGAGTTACAATGAGGGCTGACATGAGTGACTCCAAACACATGGGATATAGCAGGGAAGGAGAAGATGGCGAAGAAAATGGATGGCCAGAGGGGTCATCTTTTACTCTTAGCAGTGAGATTGCTGTTTTGGAGAAGAGAATCAGAAGCCATCCAGTCAGCCATGTTCCTCAAGGCAGGTCCATAAATCTGTCTGTAGGGCAGGAGATCCTGAATGGTACAATCCCGACAGATGTAAGCCTACACCACACAACAGCTGAAAGCTGGGTCTTTCCCAGCTTAGTGGTAATATAGCAGAAGAGTTTAGTTATCTGGGAGTCTCAGAAGAGTTTAATTATCTGGGGCATTACCCTCCCTATGGCTCCATGGCTGCTAGTCAGCTCAGAAGTTGCTCGGTTACAGCAAGCTGGCGGTGAATTATAACAAAACAGCAAAGGTGTAGGTGCTGCCTGTAGATGATCCAACAACTGTTAGCCAACAGATCTGTAAGAGATAAACATAAAGGCTTTGCCTCACAGGTGGCTCCCTTTCTTCTCCCATGTGCTCATCAAGAGTGGAGAACTTCCAGACTATCTTGTACTCTTGGAGGAGATTTGTGCAGGCTGGGCAACGTTTATACCTGAAGAGAAAATAACCAGGTTTCTGTGTCTCATTTGCAGAGCAAGAACAATGTATTTTTTGAATTTTGAATAGTCAAATATAGAATAAATGAGCTGAAAATGAATACCTGGAACTGTGCTAATTCACCCAGTCACCTTGCAAGGCCACTGTCTTGTTTGCAAGGAATGTTAGGCTCAAAGCCTTGCCCCAGGCTCCACATATTGTTCCTATTTTTATAATGGTCCAAATCTGAACCTCTAAAATCTCAAAAAGTTCAAATCCAGATTCAGATTTTATGCTACAGCCATAAAAACTAATAATAACAAGTTTATCAGAAACAGGATGCCTTCCAAAGACCAGGCATGGCGGAAATATTAACAAAATCTAAAAGCAACTGTTAGGAAAGAGAAAACTGTTGCTGATAATCTTAATCGATCTTTTGCATTTATGCTCACCAGGAGGACTTCATCTTACTATAAAGCTGTTCTTTAAAGGAATCAATCCACAGAAATGTTGTGGTTGCCCCCTCCCTGGAAGCATTCAAGGTCAGGTTGGATGGGACTCTGAGCAACCTGATCTAATTGAAGATGCCCCTGGTCATTGTACAGGGTTGGACAAGATGACCTTTAAAAGTCCCTTCCAACCCAAACCATTCTGTGACTCTATGATTTTATGATTCTAGGAATCTAAGGATCATTTTCATATTTTAGTAGTAATAATCCAGACAGTAGGGTAACTCAGGAAATGGAACAATAAGAAATTGCCAAAATCAGATAATGTTTACACATGAGGTCTAAACAAACTAAAGTACGAAACCGTTTCATTAATTGTGGTACTGGTAAATTACTGATCAAATATACCCTAACACAGGATGAATATAAAGTAATAAAGATGATATAAAAAAGGCCTCTTGAGGGGATATATAATTCCCATGCAGATCAGTAAACCCGACTTCTCTGCCATGCACCCTGGTAGAGGTTATAGCAGAGAAGAATATTAGTAGCTATTCACAGAAATGGGTATAATAAGAGGGAAGACTTAACAAGGTTTTTGTCAACAAGTCACATCTCACATATCTTTTAAAGTTCTTTGATTTGACAAAGTGTCAGAGAGAGGCACATTTCTCTGTCACCTGCCAAGCATGGTCAGGAAGTAACATTGCCAGGGCAGGATACCACTGCAGCTCTGATGGCTCTTGGTGAGGTTTCTCCTACTACACAGATTTGGTACCTGATTCTCTCCTGATTTACCAGTGCAACTTCATAACCACAACAACCAGGATCACTCCTGTGCAAAAGACAGAGTTTCAAGCATTTATTACTTTTTCTGGTAAAGGCTTCTAACATGCCCTGGACATGGATAAACAAATATAGGATTTCCAACTTCATGTCTGTTTTCATAGCCTTCTTGTTTTGAAGGTGCTGCATATCATAATACTCCAGTAATTTTCTTTCTTCTTTCCTTAAGGCTCAATTTATAAACAAGTATGAAGAAATTAGATGGATGCTGAAAGATAAAAGGGGGGTGTGGATCATTAAGTTTCTGATGAAGTAATAATGTACTAGTGTATGTTTGGTGATGAAAGAAGTCAGACAAAAGTAGTCAGTTAAGATGGAAAAAATTGTATGGGAAAAAAGAAAATTTAATAACCTCTCCAGAAGACAGTCTTTAAACAATGGATCTTTAATAAGTCCCTCATGCCCCACAACAATCTTCCATTAAAAGTAATTTGCACTTCTGATCATCTGCAGTAAATAAAGTGTTCATATAACATAGAATTGAGGAATCTTACCTGACATTTGTTAAAGCTGTGATGAAGATTGCATTTGCTTCATTTAGTGAAGCAATACAGGGTACACTATTTGCTCTTGAATTACAGTGACACCAAGATCAATTTTTGTACCAGTGTGGGCATCTTACCATAACACACTCTTATGCACACACGTTTGAGGCTCTTTCTCCAGTGCCAGCCTGGAATACACGAGCCTTTGGAGGGGGAGGAGAGTGTTAGGGAGATGAGGGCTCTCCAGACAGATACTCTGTGGAAATAAAACTCCGTGGTTATCATTCCAGGCTGGGAGTAAGTATGCGTTCTGTGCTGAAGGATTTGGTCAATAATCACAGACCCGTGTCCTGTCCCGGCACAATTACCCCACTCTCAGCAGTGCAAGCAGTCCCCGACAGAGACATATTCTGTGGTTTAGGGGAAACACTACACAGGTTTTTCTCTCATAGTTAGCTTGTCCCTCCTTGAGTCTCTTAGCTTGACCAGGAATTTCCATGCCAGTTCCAAGATCTTGTGTGGAATCCGTGGCTGTAATAAACATGCAGTGTGCTTCCTCCCTCTGAGGTGCCTGCTTTTCAGTAAGGAGAGAAGTGATCTGTTTATATTTACAGCCCATTTCCTTGCCAAAAATATCACAGAAGTGAAGGGCAGTTTTAACAGACACCAAGCCTGTTGATTTGGCACGCTAATAGTCCCACGACTGAACTCAGTGTTCACACACAATTGTTTTTTGACTCTAGGCTGTTTCACTGCCAGTGATAGACAGCAAATACACACACTCTGCCTGTCAGGCAGTGGCCAGATTTTTTGGCTGAGGTTAGGAAGTTGGCGGGTTACCCGCCCTGTGGCTGTACTTGCGGTGTGCACAACACACATCTCCCCCCTCCCTCCATGAAACTCAAGCTGGGGTCTTTATGGTTTGTAAGCAGTAATTCTAGGAGCTGAGCAGCTATCAGCAAGCTAGCCCGAGCTGTGTTAAGCTTTCCTCTGTTGGAAGTTGTTCTATGTTATATATCACTCAACAGATCTATACACTGTGGTGCTTTAAAGAACAGAGCTCTGTCTTAACTTGTAATCATTTTCTTTGAACTCAGATACTGTGAGAAATGCCAATAAACCCAGCAGAGACTATTTCTTACTGAGAAAGTGGGACTGTACAGGAATGTGGATTTGAACAACAGCCTCACAGATCTCATAAGCAGTACGGTTGCTGGAGGAGGTAAAGGGGCACAACCAGACTAATTTCTCTGGTGAGAAGCAGACTAATTGCCCTTATCCAGATCACTGACACTATGTAAAACAAAGGTTTAAAAATGGAAATGTGTAACTGCTGTGTTGTTGTGTTAGTCCACATCCAAATTCTTGGCATGGGAACAGCTACTTGGGAGACAGAGCACTGCTATACCTGTACTGGGTCTGTTGATGCATTTGATCAACAGCCTAAGAATACAAGAGGTTACAAGAAAGCAATAGCAAAGGACTTAGAGAAGTCTAAACCAAACTGATTTGCAAATTTACATGGAAGTGCACTCAGGCAAAGCCATACAGCTTGGAGAACAGAGAGAGAAAAAGCCTGACCCCTGGCTTAACTTCCTTGCTGTATTTCTCTAATGGATCCCAGCCAGAAACATTACATCTGATCCTTCTTCACTTTTGATCGTGTTTTCTAATTGAACTCACATCCAAACGTTGCTTTTCAGGCCTATGGTAATTCACGGTTGTGCGTATTTACAGTAAAGCTGCAGAGCTGTTCGTATTCGCATAAGCAATGCCTCATAGCTGGCTGACAATTTAATGAGACATTCTGAATTTTACCTAAGGCATTCTCACCAGTAGGAAATCCTGTTAGATTTACAAGTGTCCATCTGTTAAAATCCTCCAGAGTCATTTTAGATGCTACACTGTTTGTTGGGTTTTGACCTCCTTTGCTGTGATTGTTCAATTAGTTCTGTTGTGTTCAGACCACATTTGCGTTGTGCATCTTGGAAAGCACAGTAGGGAAAGAGCTCTGCTTTGATGAGATTAAAATGCCAGCCAGGATGTGGCATGCATTCCCACTCACTTATTTTCCAGGGAAATGCATGCTAATGCTTCCTTATTTTTACTAATATAGCTAGCCTTGTAACTAGAAGAATTACAGTGCCTAAACGGAGTTTTATGCACTTTGATTAAACTTCTTTTTTGTCCTGTTAATGCATCTTGAAGGCATTAAGTGGGATCAAGTGGATTAAGATTTCAAGGGCCTTTGAATCTATTCATGGACCTGCAAATGACATACTATTTACTCTTTCTGAATCGGTTAGCTTACCCATAAAATAGGCATAATATATGAACTGGGTGGAAGAAAAATGTACAGCATTTGAAAATCTTTGGGTGAAACAAATGTCAAATTCCAAAGCTGCCTCGATTAAGGGGGGAAAAAAATCCTATTCTGGTTTCCCTTATGAGTTCATGACACCTACTCCCTCCCTTAGCTTTCCTCCGCTCTTAAAGTGCAAGAACAAATTTCAACCCCTGGTGCCAGAGAAAGCAGAGGTGGCAGATCAGTGAGGTTTACACCTACAATTCACGAGCTCTTTTGGCAGAGACACTCAGCTCCCGCCAACACTGCACAGCCAAAATGGCTCCACTTCTTCCTGCGCGGAGACCTCTCTACGGCTCTCTTATCTGCACAGCTCGAGCAAATAGTGCAGCCATAAAATACACCCCCTCTGTATGTTCAGCATGCTCTGCCTGAGAAGTATATTGAGCAAGGGTTACAACAGTTGCATCATAAGGTCATAAACTTATAATTAACTGTAACTAAATACACAGAGCTAGTTCTTCTCCTCCGGCTGCCTTACTGAGGAGATCTGTATATACCCTTTTCCCCCCGCTCCTTCACAGCTGCTGTGTGATGGCTCAGTAGCATGGGAGGACCCTTCGGCTAGCATGTAATTTCTAATCTTATGGAAGATGGCCGTGGCTTTTGGGGAAGATACTATTACATGTGTTTTGTATGGCTAGAGAAATGACATCAGTCCCAGGGTGCAAGGATCTGTGCAAACAGTAAAAACATTTTTTTCCCTCTCTCTTAACAGAAACACTGGATGGGGAAGTGCTAATGAGGGAGCAGGGGTGCCCATTGCAGCCACTGGGTCCAGTGGCCTTTTTGGGGCCACAGCAGAACATCAAGACAGAATTCCATTGCAGATAATGGAGTTGTTTAGAAAGGATTTAGGGATGTACCTCCCATATCTAAAGAAAGATGACACAGCACAAAAGATGTTTTCAGGATGGGTACTGATGAGAAGTGGGAGATAGAAATATTAGAAAGGGATGTAAGAGAGAGGACGCAAATGCAGACGTTCCACAAGTGGGCGGTGACATGGAAAACCATGATGGGCACCAAGTGATGGGCTGAGAAAAGAAACCTAAGAGAAACACTCTCGATAGCAAACAGCTAGCCACAAATCTGCTAGTCAAGGCCAGAAAATTAAACAGTACTCCCCCAGCATCCATGCCCATGCTGTGCATGGGCAGCGTTTTGGGTTGAGCCAGTGCCACTCTCATTGAGCTCATTGCCACCAAGACGAGCTGAGTGAGGAAGACTGTTTCATAGTTATTTTCCCACTTGCAGCCAAGGACTGAGAGAAACGCCCAGTAGAAAAAATAGTGTCTAAGTTATGGAATAGAGTGCAGACAGGGTGGTGTCCTGCTTCATGGTACTTAAATAAGGAAATAGAGGGTAGAGGTTTGATCACGGAAACGTACTGAATATCGGGAGTTCTTTTCATGTTGATGAGAGGTTTACTGTTGGGATTATTCATGGAAAGCCTCATCTGAGGTTGTCATTGTGTTGTTTTGTCTGTGAACTTTATATTAGTGGAGAGTTAAGACGTTGTACAGTCAAATTCTATAAAGATTGCACAAAGGTTTCTTGAGTGTGCTGGGAGTCTACAAGCAATTCTTGACTCTGAGCCAGTATCCTTTTTCACTGAGAGACTGCTCAGTTTCAGAAATAATTTTCAAGGAGCAGGAATCTTATCTACCATGATCCTTTTATTCATAACAACTCTCTCTGTAGTCTTTCTTAAATTTACTTCTTTCAATCCACACTGCTCCGCCAGTTGTGAACTCTATGCAGATCTCTTGATATGCGATCTCTGAATTTGGTCCAGTGAATTTAAAAGAACCTAAGTAGTTACCCAGGTGCCAAAATAGAAGAGTTAAGCAATAAAAGACATTAGTAATTAACATTAATGCCAATAAGTAACAGGTTACATTTTTATTTCAGACACGATCCCCCAGAGGGCACATTACATAGTTGTGCCATTGCAGCAGGAACCCCCTGAGGCACTGTAACTCAGCGACACACCTTCTCCTCTCCTATTCCCTCAGGCAATCATTTACCTCTGGCCTGAATCAGAAATAAAATAATATTCCACCCTTCCTCCCTCAACGCCCCCAAGCACTCACCATCTTGGCTGAGCTGGCCAGAGGGAATGGACCCCAGGCTCTAGTCATTTCCCACCCTCCAGCTTCTAATCCCCAGGGAGGAAGTAAGCAGATGTGTGGCCCTGCTTGTTTCGTGCACCTGGACAAAGCCTGGGTAATCCATGTGGGGTTGTAAGTGGGTTCTTACTCCCCCAGGCAGCAGCATCCTGCACACATGTAAAACAGAGCATTGAGTTTTACTTTCTTCTGGCTCCCCAGAATGCAAGTTCAACCACTGTGTACCTTTTCTCATACAGCAAAGAGGCTTTTTTATGTCTGAATTGGGGTACAACAACCCTTTTTAAAAACATAACCTTCTCACCCTGCCACCATCCAAAGAACACAGGACTTTTCCTCCATTCCCAAAATACTTTACACTGAACCTAAGTCTGGGCTCCAAAATGGTCCTGTGGCTGCTAAGCAAAATGCTGTCAATCTGACCCATGGGGCAGGGTCCCATCTTGGAGGGGGTGACATTCCTCAGAAAACAATAGAAATATTTTGAGGAAAAATAACTCCCATTTTAAAAGGAAGTTATTGGAGAGGGTAGGTGGAAAACAGAATTAGAAAGGAGTCTCTGTGTGCCTGTAACAATAGGGAAGCTGATGGCAGTGACCCAGAGCAGCTGGAGCAAAGCTGTCCCTTTGCTTATCCCAAATTTATGGCACTCCCTCTAGATTTACTTCTTTACTTCTATGTTTCTCACCTGGAGCCTGGTGTATATGTTGGCATGGCAAGGCATGTATTTCGTCATGGCATTTGATCTTGGAAAAACCCTCACAGAGAAGCACTAATTCCTGCAAGTCCTCTGGCACTCTGCTTTGTATCTCCGGGGAAACTTGTACAGACTGTACTAGCAAAATACCTCTGCTGCATGCGCTTCCAGGGGGAAGCACTCCAAGGATGTCTGTGTGAGGAGGCACCACCACTGCCTCTCTAAGAGCATAATTAGTGAAGATGTTGTACTATCAAGTTGTACGTGATAGTAGCAGCACAGTAAGTTGCTGTGGATGACTAAAGATGAGAGCGAATCATAAAAGGGCAAGAGGAACTGAACTCCCCCTATCTATGAAAACAGGCTGAGACAATTGGGGCTGTTCAGCCCAGAGAAGAGAAGGTTCCAGGAACACCTTATTGTGATCTTTCAGTACTAAAAGGGTGCTTGTAGGAAAGATGGGGACAAATTTTTTGTAGTTCCTTATAGCAACAGGAGAAGGGGTAATGGTTTGAAACTAAAAACGTATAGAGTCAGACTAGATATAAGGAAGAAATTTTTTTATTATGAGAGTGGTGAAGCATTGGAACAGGTTGCCCAGAGAGGTGTTAGATGCCCCTACCCCTGGAAACATTCAAGAACAGTTTGGATGGGTCTCTGAGCAACCTGATCTAGTTGAAGATGTCCCTGCTCATTTCAGGGGTTGACATGACTTTCGAATGTCCCTTACAACCCAAACCTTTCTATCATGGAATTCCACCATGGGCCACTAGATCAGATTCTATGAGTCTATGATTCATCCAGAAGCAAGTTGCAATTTTTTACCAGGAAAAGCCACTGCACAGTGAGACCACAGTACCCCTAGTAAATAAAGGCACGTTTTTGTCCTCTCACTGTTCCAGCAGAGACATGGAGAGTCCACATGAGCAGCAAAGGGATATCAGCATGTACAGTAGCACCACAGCCACCCAACTAAATGGCAATAGCTGGGGAGGTGGATGAAAGCCCCAACTTCTCTTCCTTGTCACAGGTCACAGGTAAAGGTGGTGAGAGTGCATCATGGAGGTCTGGTTTCAGAAGAGAAATCCAACAAAAAAGCAAGTATGATGTTTTAAAAATAAAATCTTACACCTTTAGTAGATTTGATTGGGGTGCTTTGAAGGGCAGGTCAATCAAGGGCTTATATGTAATCTCACACCATATTTTCAGTATGTGTGAATGGAAACAGCCCTGTAAGGCCAAAATTCATTTGCCTCACTTCAACTGCCTTGAATTACACTGGCCAATGTGGTGGTCACAAGAATTTTTATAAACTTATATAAAGTTGCCAATCCCACTCTTACTGTGATCACTGGAATACCCATTAACTCAGTCTGCTTTGCACTGGAAATGGATATAACTAACATTCAAAGTTAGCCTGATCACTGAGGGGACTTCATTTTAATCTTAAAAATAACACCACCTGAGCTGTGCCCAGAAAAGGCATTCAATTAATTCACACTTTTAAACAAACAAATGAAAATGTCAAAAAGAATGTAATTGACCGATGAAACAAAGATGGAAACAGGCTATGCACGCAGCAATATAGTGACTTATGAACATCCACTGAAGTTGGAAAAATATTCACATGGGAGGCATATTAGTATGTGAAAAAATAAAATAAAATAATTGAAAAAAAGTAAAATAGGAAACTATCAAGAACATGGGAGAGTGGCTGGTCAATTAAGCACTGTGTAAAGATTTCCAATTTTCTTGTAGTAAATTATTTATTTAGCCCTTGCATGCCATCAATATATTTTACAAGTTTAATACCCAAATTATAGCTACCCACCCATTTATGGCCTTGTGAATGAGTCCTGACTTATCAATGTGAATTCTTGTTGTAGGCAATGTCAAATTTAGATTGGATTTGGATGTATTGCTTTTACCCTTATCAAGAAGATTTGCTAGTGTGGTATTTTATTGCTACATTTAAAATGGAAAGTGCTTTTAAACAGACTTGCCTGGATAGCACAACTGATCACAGCTCAGATACGTCATTTCCCAGCTTAAAAACCCATCCTAATCCAGGCAGGAGGTCTTGGAGATGTAGCAGAACCCATTTATACTGAATGTGTTTTGCTGCAATCTCAATCCTTCGCGATGAAGTGGAAGAGCTATTGTGACAACAATGACTTTAATCTAAAGTAAGGATAACTGGAACTCTTAAGTAATAAAGCCAAATGGTAATCTGCATGTTCCCTGATACTTCACAAGAAAAGCAAGCAATAAAGAATTCAAATGAACAAGTGTAATGACTTCCTAAAGTACATTGCATTACATTTGGTTATGCTTGTGTCTCTTACCCATGTTTCACTCTTTAGCAAAGGCAGGCAGCCATATAGCAAAGGTCAAGAATTATCAGTGGAGGAGAATAATATGTAAGTGACCAACTAATCAAAAAGGCACACAAAAATAAGAACACTGTTGTGTAAAATTATATCAAAACAACACAACTATCTGGAAAACAGAGAAGAAATCAAGCAGAAACATTACTTTCATTTGACTAACTAAAAGCAGGATATGCCCCAGTACAGGAGTCATTTGGAAGGTTAATAAAAACAACATTTGTATTCATGAGATCAAAGCTAGCTGAGATTTGCATCTCTGCAACAAAGGGCGTATCTCGTAAGAGGACAAAACAGAGAAGGAGCAAGAATTGGACAGGGAGCAATTGGTTGTAAGAGCTGAAAATGATGGCCACCTTTTTGCTGGCTGCAGCCTGCAACCAATGTATCTGGGACACAATTCTATAGAGCATAAACTGTCACTGGCAGAAGATCATGAGGCAGAAAGCAGGCTGGAGTGAAGGCTGCCAGGAAGGCAGGAGAATGTGGGAGGACAGCCCAGAGGAAGAAAAATAGGGAGTTCTGAACTGGGAGACATGCTCAGATGAGATGGAGACCTGGAAACTGCCAATTGCAAGTAGGGCTGTCCGCCAGGATTTTGCACTCTGATGTCCCAGTGCTTATTCTAAATGCAGTCTTGGGGCTCAACAAAGACTTAGGGCTGCACCAAGGCTTGCTACATCCCTCTATGTGGTAATGATGGGGAAAGAGTCTGACTCTAGCACAAACGAAGGTTTGGTGATAGACCCATCAGCTGATAGACAACCAAAGGAAATGAGAATTGCAGCAGCGCAGCACAGGTTTGGCTCAGTAGGACAAGCATAAGGGATTGGTGCAGCCTGTTAAGTGGGCATGGAGGTAACACAACTGGCAAAGCAAACAGCAGGGATCTAGGGACACAAGTACAGACCCAGCTCTCTAGCTGTTCAGGCTCAAGTTACCCTAACAGCATACGGCTGCATCAGAATAGACAAGCATGTTTAGCAAGGATGCAGGGAGCTTCCAGGCAGGCCTTTTGCAGCCATTGACATTAGACACATCTCATGTACCACAGAGCAGTCCAAAAGCTTGGCATTTCAGCTGTCAAGACTCCTGCAGTTGTCCCTGAAAGGATACAAGCTCTTCTAGAGTAGACCTCACCATGTCTCTTCTCACACTTGTTTTACAATGGGATGAAAAGCCCACATTTTCTCAATGGATGGCCTAGACTAGGAACCGCTTTTTTTTTTTTCAGATGGGCAACAATATAGAATTTGGATCCCACCCTTAGTACATATAGCTGAATTGTCAAAGAGGTCAGGATCACTGATATCTGCAGCCTGATAATGATGCTTTAAGTTCTGGCTTTTGTATTTTTCAGATTCTGTGCTGTGTTAGTGTGTAGTTCTGGGTTTCATACTAGGTGCTAGTAAGCGCTCTTCACAGAGTGGATAGACAAAACAATTCCTTTTCTAGCTTGGTACCAAGGACAACTGATACAAATTTCAAGACCAAGAACAAAAATAATGGTGAAGTGAAAAGAAAAAACAAGGAAGATGGAGCTTCACAACCTGAAACTATAATTGGACAATTAACTCCAAAATGCTAATGGACCAAAACTTATAAAGGTGTGAGACCTCATGATCGGTTACCCATTTTGTGACCATTTTGGGGTTCGTCTTGAGTGCAGCCCAGCCAGGCTCTTGTGCTGTCCAAGTGTGCCTTAAGGCCTCTTAATAAATACCTACTTTATCCTTTTGCTCTGTCTAGTCTCTGTTCCAGGTCAGCCTCCAGAAGGCATCAATACAAGCCACTCTCCTGGATCTGTGGCTGATATCTCTGTCACTTATCTCTCACCTTGCATTAACCCAGATGATTTACTTCAAAAGCACTTTCACTTGGGAAAACTACAGTGCTTATACAGCTCCATTAAGTACAATGCCTCTTCATGAAATCACAACTGTTCCTTTTGCTATTTGCATGTGCACTTGTTTTCTATCTCAGCCCAGTACAACTGTTGACTGTTGGAAGGTACAGCTAACAATAGCCAGCATAAATGACCCCTGCTTATTGCAGTAATTTCTGGTCAGAGCTATTTGCTGCCTCTCATATTGTTGTGTTGTTTTGAGGGTTCCACAATAGAGATGAAAACAGGTTAAATCCTTTTTTTTTTGTCCCTATCTGAAGATTTAGAAACATTATTCTTTTAAGATAAATAATAAAAGATTACATTTTTTTTTAATTTAATTTTTGCTGCTGAATTCAGTGGGAGGACAGTTGTTCCAGCATTCAGTCCTTTTAATAACTTCATCCTAAATCAAGTTTATATACAGGCCACTTAAAATACCCTTCCAGCTAATTTGTTATGGGCACTGTGTTATGTCACACTGATCTCTCCTGGGAATTTACAAATTCATCGCAGATAACTGTTTTCCAGACTTGCTCCCACTGAATTCAGTCATAAAAATCCCATTGTGTTCAGAGCCAAAATGATTGGGTCACTGAGTCCTACTATTATTTTAAGTTCAGGTTTACTCTACAGTTTCTATCCCATATGACTTTATTCTGTTTTGGAACTGCTAAACAGCATAGTCCACTTGAAGGAGGCACGTTAGTTGTGACAGCATCGTACAAAGTCCTGCCAGTATCTACTTCTCCTGTGTCACATAAATGCAGTGCATTGTTCATATGCTTCTAGTTAGTTCTCAGTATTTCATAATCAGCTCTCTTTTTTTAATTACTTAACATGACTGTATAACTGTGGTCACACATTAAGACTAAAATCGTGCTATTGATGAACTGTAGGAGTGGGAGGGATGGGGGAAAATCTCCTATTGGACCATAAATAGTCCTTACAAAGTGAAAACAACCTAACCTTGTTAATCACAAATTAGGGAGGAGTGTGCCAAAAATAGCACAACGATGGAGTGTCAAATCAAACGCCTCTGTGCAGGTAGTTTGTACAATACCAGGTGACTGTAACAGTTGTGGGAATATCCTTGCTCAGGAAAACAGTCTAACTTCATGCCAACTAGCCATAAATGACTGGCTTTCTCAAGAACTCTGTTTAAAAGGCATCGAGGCAACAGAAATGAGTGATATGCTCTGTTCCTCCGGCATTACTTGGTCTCACTGGCAGTACAGTATAGTTGTTGTAATCTAAAACCAGACAGTTGTTTGTACAGTAGTGTAAGAATCTAACAATGGCTGTGCCAAATAACTCTCCCACACAACTTCTGAGATCACTGTGAATATAAGTTTGCCTTAACAATTCACCCTGCAGGGTTTGCTAAAATGCTTCCTCCCAGCAAGCTGAAGGTCTCCTGGATTTTCAGGCTTCATGACAAAGCCCTCTGGCTCACACAGTTTGATCAGTTTCTAGTCTTGACTATGTTCAAATATTTTATAATAAGAAACTGCATTTTTTCCACTCCTAGACTCCCATCAGAGTGTTTATTATATTAGATACATTACATAAGCTGGCACTTTAGGTGCTTTATGAGTTTTCCATAAACCCTTATTTGCTAATGGCTAGCCTGACTTTGTGAGTCTACTGCAATGTCTGACCTTTCCTAGTAATAGGAACCTGGTTTGAATAATGTTTATAGTACCTTTAAAAGGAGGCAAATCATAGAAAAGAAAAAAAAAATCATACTCATTATGATAAAAATATTTCCTTTATATGATACTTTAGCCAACTTTCTTTCACCAGCTGAGTAGTGTCCTTCCAAAATCTTTCAGCTTGTACCTTTATTTTTCTCAGCTGTGGATTCCTGCTTGAAAAGCAAACCCCTTGGGTTAAAAGCAGAAATAGAATGAATCTGGCAATTGTTGATGACTGGCAAGACTCTTTGCTTTTGCTGAAAGTTCCATGCCCAGTGACCAGGCTCAGTAACTCCATCCAATTTACTGACCTTCTGCTTTTTCATGGTTTAAGAATTTCAAACATGCAAAATCTCTCACTATCTTTATAAGCTAGTAGCCCTGATTTTTAAAGATTCCAACGCCAACAGGCCCAGAGAAATAGCTGAGATTTTAGTTTGAAGGTAATGCTCTCCAGCTGGATATGAAGTTCTGGGTTGGAGATCCCACTCTGAGCCATTATCAGCCCCACTAAGCTGAATCAGCCTTGCTCAGGTGAGTAAGAAGAGATGGTAGGATTAAACCCTGCTATGTGACTGATACTATCCCTGGATTTGACTTCTTGGTGGGAAGGAATTTAAAGTAATTCTGGCAATAGCCAATTGGAAGAACTTTTATTGGTATACACACAGAGTCATAGAATCATAGAATGGTTTGGGATGGATGACCTTACAGATCATCTAGTTCTACCCCCCCCTGCCATGGGCTGGGACCCCTTCCACTAGGCCAGGTTGCTCAAAGCCTCATCCAGCCTGGACTGGAATACTCTTCTCCAGGTGGAAAAACCCCTGCTCTTTCAGTCTGTCTTCACAGGAGGGATGGCCCAGCCCTCTGATCATCCTTGTGGCCCTCCTCTGGACCCACTCCAGCAGATCCACATCTTTTTTATGCTGGGGGGCCCAGAGCTAGACACAGCACTCCAGTGGGGCCTCATGAGAGAAGAAAGAGAGAATCACCTCCCTTGAGTTGTTGGTCATGCTGCTCTTGATGCAGCCCAGGACACAGTTGGCTCTGGACTGCAAGTGCACATTGCTGCATCATGTTGACCTTCTTGTCAATCAACTGCCCCAAGTTATTCTCCACAGGGCTGTTCTTGATCCATTCCCTACCCAGCCTATATTTGTGCTTGGGAGTGCCCCCAGTGCAGGTACAGGTACACTTATTGAACTTCATGAGGTTCACAAAGGCCCACCTCTCCTGCCTGTCACGGTCCCTCTGGATGCCATCCCTTCTCTCCAACACTTCTCCCTTCTCTCACACACTTTGGTACTGTTGGCATGTTTGCTGAGTGAAATCCCACTGTCCATATCAACAACAAAGATGTTAAACAGCACCAGTCCCAGTGCCAACCCCTGAGAAACATCCCTTGTCACTGGCCTTTACCTGACAGTGAACAAGAATTTAGGAAAACATTTGGGAAAAGCTTTCGTGCTTCTCAAACAAGCATGAATATTTACCAGGTAGGCCTGCTCCTTAATATACTTGCAGTTACCTTACCAAGATGCAGTACAGGGAGATCTGCTCTTAATTATCTTAAAATACAGCCACAGGAAATAGCATAAGGCTGTCATAGGCTTTGCAACCAAGAATTCTGACTTTTAATCAGTAATAGTAATTTTAAATTCAGCCTTTTAAAAGTCTTAGTAAAGTTTACCTTAGGGAATAATAAAATGGCAATTAGGTATGACAAAGGTACAGAGGAAAAACAATCAGTCATTACCTCAATAAAAGAAGAAAAGATGGAACTGTGAACCTGCCAGACAAATTCCAGGAAACAGGATAGGCTTTTTGACCTTAATGCAAAAAGCCCAAATATTGGAGATGGTATTTTTGGTATCTCTCTAGAGAAACCAGGGCTTTTTTCTTTTTTCAGTTGCCCAGTTTACTCCTGATATTACATTATATTAATTCAATGGCATTGATCAGTCACTCTGATAAATCATCCTATATTTACGTGCATTACAAGTCTCCTAATACACCTCCACGTTGTGCAGAGAGTGCTGCAATGTACCCTAAGTAGTCACTAGGTGGTAACATATGCAGACTTGAGCATACCTGCAAATCCTGCACATACTCATCTAATGTTTGTCCACATTAGAGAAATTTAGTCCATCTTCTGATGGAACAATGTCAGGTTTGTAGTGTTTCATAATGTTTGATAGAGACAAAACCTTGAGGGCTCATTAGTTGGCTAAAGCCAGCTAGAAGGATGCCCACATTCATCTCCATGCCTGCCTGTGCAGCCTGGTCTGTAGGAATCCCTGTGAAACTTGATATGAGAGTTCAGAAAGGTATGTGTTTTCTATTAAACGCTATCAGCCTTTCCCGTAAGGAAAAAGAAGTTGTGGTTTGCAAGTTTCTGCCTTGGTGCTTTTGATATATTTGCTGAATGTTTCCTGCTAATACAGAGCAAGGTTGCCCCACGCACCCACGCCAGGGGATAAGGAACTGTAAGTCTCCATGGGTGGCCCCTGCACATCGACCGTCTGTGCCTGACAGGCAGAGCAGGCTGCCAGGGAGCCTGTGGAGCCCCAGCCCCTGCTCCACCACCCCAGCACCCCAGCGGGAAGTAATTTCCTGGTGATCTGGGCCAGGAGCAGTCTGCTTTGCTGCCTGATTAATGGGAGAACCACAGACGAAAGCATCATTCCCCGACTCCCAGAGCTAGGCAGTGGAGAGCAGCTCTGTGTTTTAGGAGGAGTTTGCTGTCCGGCAAGCACCAGGGCAGACCCAAACCCATCTAGGTGTAGCCGTGTAACACGAACAAGGCTCAAAATCTGTTTGCCCCATTTGCAGGGAGCCTCGAGGGCATGGCAAACCGAAGGCCAGATTTCTTACTCCTTTCTGAAAACATGTAACAGTTTTCCTGCAAAATAATAGTGAAGAAGGGAGAGAAAGAGAGACATGAAGCTAGCTAAGAAGCCACATACGAGATGGTGCAGATACAGACATCAAGAAGGAGAGAGTCTGATTCTCAAATTTTCATCTGCACAGAGCAGGAAAGTTTTCTTCCTCTAAGCAAGTAGCACTATTTTGAACCTTGGTCTCCCATTTCTGAGTTAGTAAGTCTGCCCTAAGGAAAGGGAGGTGCCTGAAACAGGAGCATGTGGGCTTTATTTGGATTGTCCCAGCTACTGAGTCTACCCTGCAGCTTACTAAGTGATTGGCACATTAATTAAAAAAAATCCCCAGACATTTTTTAAAACAAACATGTTTTGTCCTTTCTCCCCCTCCTTTGAGATATTTGTTACCTTTCTGATAGGCTTAGCCAGAAGGAGGAACAAAGTGAATGAGCTGTGGAAATGCTAATTCTGGAGGCCTGTTTACTTACCTTGATTATGTACATGTGTGTTGCATAATATAGCAATTTAAGGATGGTATTTTCTGAACCATCTGATGCAATACATGACACCTGGCATGCTGAAAAGGAACTTGAGAGTCTGCCGGGGTTTATTCTGTATTTTATTGTCTGTTAGCTGTATTTATAAGAACACAGCAAATGCTCATCCACTTATTGTCTTGGACTATTTCTCTGCAAGGCAAATGGAATAATAGAAGATTGAATCATGGATAGCAAATAGATCCACTTGGCCATTGTGAATTATGACTTCATGCTGCCTGAAGATGTTGTGGAGATATTGAAAACCCACTTGGACATGATTCTATGCAACCTGCTCTGGGTGAACCTACTTTATCCAGGGACTTCGACTAGGTGATAGCTTCCTTCCAGCTCCAACCATTCTCTGTGATTCATCTTGACTGAGACTTTCACCAGACTTTAGACTTTTTTATTCATGTTTGTTTCCTCTGGCATCCATTTGTGTAATAGTGATCAGATTGTTATTGTAATCTTTACTGTAAATATGGTGATTCAGTAACAAATACAGTGATTTAAGAAAGTAAATATTGATAGCTAGTACATGATAGTTGGTACACTTTGGAGAGATAGAAAAGAAAACACAGTACCTGAAACATTCACATTGAAAAACTCAAACCTGGTCTACGTTTAAGTTATAAACTCTCTGACCACCCACACTTAAAAAAAAAAAAACGGAGGGGGCGGGGGGAACAGAACAAAACCAAAAATCCTCAAACAAACAAAAAAAAGAAAACCCAACCTACACTAGCATAAGCTTTTAAATAGGGTGGAGAATCTTAAAAATTATTTTAAAAAGAGGGCTAAACCAGACTGAAAATTATCTAGTTCTTCTCCTGATGGTTTAAAACAACTTTCAGAGACAATGTTTCCCCAGCTTCCCTACATGGCCAACAACAATCCCTATCTGTATTGTTAGGCATCTATATTGCTTTTATCTTGATGTCTATCTAAATGTCCTTTGCTGCAATTTAAACTCAACACTCACTGTTTTGTTACCAGTGGACGCAGAAAAGCTTTTTTCATTCTGGCTGAAGTGCCTTTCTACATATTTGAAAACTGCTGATCTTGTTTTAGGAAGAAAAAAAGCCAAAAAAATAATGCATCCATTGACACTGCAAGGTCAATTTTACTTCTTAGCAATATAAAACCTGACATCCTTTTTCAGTATCTGAAAGAGGCATGACATGGCCAAGAAGTGGTTGCCAGCCAGGAAGATGAAGGTGCTGTAGGCTTGGCTACTGCTGTACCAGGAACACACCTAGCAAAGCAGGAAGGAAGGAGCAAGGACACAGGGAGATCTGAAGATAACCCTGCCAATTCCCCTAGAATGGGAGGAGCTCCCATCTCCAGTAGTACTTGAGGACAGGCAGCAGTGACTGGAACAAACATCTTGCAAGCACCTCCAGGGATCTGGCTAGCCTAAGCCCTTTAGTTCTGCTGGTCAGGGATAGCCCACAGGGCAGAATGAGGCCAAGAAGAACTTCTGAACAACTTCTCAGATTTTCAGAACCCAAAAGATGAATTAATTCAGGATGATTTAGAGCCATTTCTGTGGCTCTAATCTAAATATTTTATAGTTCATAATGCTCTTGATTTGCAAGGGTAAGCTGGCACTCTTAAGACAGAGCTACATGTGATTACTAAAAATATTCAATTTTAAAAATGAACAAACGTATGGCATCATTTTTATTTTGTAGTGTTTAGATTGTATCTGTGGCCTCACAAGGAGAAGGATTCTTTTAACAAGCTTTAAACCAGAGGAAAAAATAATTTTTAAAAAGTGGTCTGGTGCATTCTTGCTAACATTAAAATTAATTACCGTAGACATACATTTTTTAAAACAGTTCTTAAAAAGTGATGCAATAATTCTCCCACAGAAAGCAAAGACAAGTATTGTTGCACTAGCTTTGTTTTTGCTTTTCATATTCTAGATTATATGAAGAGTCATTCTAATTGTGAGTGTTCATATATGCTTAAGTCTATGTGAAAAGCTCCATCACTAGGAAGGAACACCCAGCCTAGATTGCCAACTTAAGGCTAGACACTCATGTGGCTACTAGAGAGGGAAGCAGATTCGTTTCTTTTGCCATATGATTCTCCTCCCCCTCTTTTTTTCCTTTCTTTTCTAGTTCCTTGGCTCTCTTTGATTTACACTCTTGCTGGTCTACTGTTTTGAGAACCTGATGTTGTGGAATCTTTAAGTCATCTGTGACCTAGGTCACTACAGACAGGAGCAATTTAGTAAAAGTATTAATTGAAGCTCTCTGGTAAGCCCTACTTCTGCAGATGAAGTTACACATCAAACATACGCAGACTGCAACTACAGTTCCGAACAGACTAAGATTTTCAATATCTCATAAACAGGCTCCTCAATCACCAGAATCTAATAAGACTATAATCATCATTGACACTATAATGATTAAAATGAATAAAACCCATTAAGAAAAGTCATGTTGAGTTATTAAAAGTTTCGCTCTGTGTGATATGTAATCTTTTATCCATTTTTTATGATGAAATCTGTAACCATCTATCCACAAAAGACCATTAATTTACTGCTCTGTGGATGTTACCATGCTCTTTAGTTTAACAGCTTATCATTGATTTCTTGAGGGAGATATTATATTTGGAGAAATACACATGGAACTAAAGCCAGTATGTTGCTGTAAATTTGTCCCTGACAGGATGATCAAAGTATTTTGGTCTAGTCAAAGCAGAGGGCTGGTGAACAAGTTCAGAAGAGCCTGTGGTCATATCCCTGCTGTTGTAAGCAGACCCTGAGGCAGGGCAGCAGATACATGTTTTCAAGAATCACAAACTCTTGTAAGAAAAGGTCATGTGCACTGCAGGGGGAAACACAATAAAATTTCCATTAACTAGAGCCTAGTTAACCGGCTTATTGGCATCTATTAGAAACAAATTGCAAACAAAACTGATCCTATTATAAACTTCCCCTTGTTCCCTCAGTAAAATAAAGTCACTGAATGACCCACAAAAGAGGAGGAACGCAGTTTGTCAGATGACTTGCTTTATTTTCGAGGGAAGTATTATGTTTCACACACTGAAGGGTCTACAATCATGACTGGCAGAAAATTACATAGTTATGGGAAATACGTGAATCAGTGCATCAAAAGTAACCTTTTGATGGGAGGGGAGGCAATGCACTTCTGCTCACATTCTTTTAATAGGGACTTTTTTTTTCCTCCTAGGCAAACAGCAATAAAAAAATGTGAATGGAAGGATGTGTACACAAACTTTCTGTCTAAGTGGTGGGAGAGCACTCTTCCTGAAGTGTACATTTTCTCATAATAAACCCAGCTCCAATATCTTTATTGCTCATCTCCTTTTTAATCTTATTAACAATAAAGCCTAAAAATGTTTTGAAGAAGTCAAATAAAGGGTGTTCTCTTTTTTTTTTTTTTTTGGAACATTCTTTCCATTTACCTGGGATTACTAATAAAGTGTCTTTCCCAACATTTTTAATACTGGATCAAATCTTCAGATGGTGCAAAGTCACTCAAAAGAAGTGAGGATATGACGAATATTACTTGCTGAGAATCTGACCCAATTTTTCTGTTTTCTATCTTTCTGGGTTTTTCCTTCAGGCACCTCTTAGCACTTCAGACATAGCTATGAATCAAATAAAATTCCTCTTGGTTTATCTGAACATGCCACAGGCCAGTACCACAGAAATGTCCCTTTGCAAAGGGAATAAAACAAAAAAAAGAATTGCGCTTCAAACAAATGCAGGCATGACAATTAGAGAAGTCAAATATCACCTTCCTCTTAGCAAAAGAAAGTAGGGGATGGATGATGCAGGAGCATGGAACATACAATAATGACTGTGGATGTTTTTTTGACATAAAATACAGCTATAGGGGAAAATGCTCTGATTTTAGGCACTCCATTCAGAGACAAAGGTGTGCCAAGGAATTCACAGAGAGGAGCTTGCTCTGGCCAGCCCTGTCCTTTCACATGTTCTGCCAATGCAGGATGCTATTTATCTGAAAAACCCAGTTTTCTCAGCAATGCTTTTGAAAGAATAATAAAAAAGCTTCAAGTAATTGTTGTTGTAGTAGGAGTTTGAGAAAGAATCCTAAAAGTTAAGTCTTTCTCTTCAGAGTAATAACTGGTCCTTACTTCGGAGACAGTGAGAAATACCTGTCATGATCATCTGATTTTATACAACAGCTATGTGCTCTACTGGGAAAAAAAAAATGAGAACACCTTCTCTGACCTAGTCAAGAGTCCTTCCTGTAGTCTGGATCCTGGATTTACTGAGTGAACCAGACTGAGCTCTACTGCAGCATTTTGTAGGTCCCTGTGATGTTATTTTTCTTCCCTTGTGAGTGTAAGCAAGAGATTAAAATTCTATTGCACAAATGCTCCAGAGTCATGGAACTTCTGGCCATGGGACATCTTCGACATTGTTCAGCCTGACACTTTGCAGAGCACAAGCCAGGCAGCTCAGTAGTTGTCTACAGATTGGCTTAGGAGAATCTGAAGTATTTCAGTTGGTTTGCCATACTTTGATTGACTGCCATTAGCAGAAAATGGGTAGTCTGAGGTATTTATGGTGAACTCTGCCATCATCTATCCTTTGAAGAGCTTTAATTTACTGCTCTGCACATGTGACCGCACTCTTAAATTCAACAGTTCGTCTTGCTGGGGGGCAGGGAATTTGCTAGTAAGAGATTATTCAGGTGATGACCTATATTCCATGTTGCAAAAAATGGGGTTCCTGACAGATCTTCCCTCACTCCTACTCTGGTCAATGGTTTGATTCCATGTAAGTCATAACACCCCATATTGGGAAACACCTGAGAAAGGAGTCTCAGACTGTTGTGCTTTTCTTTTCCTCCTATCCCCACCCCAGCTGTTGCCAGAGCCTAAACAGGAGGAAAAAATCCAAATCCAAGTTCAAATTCCAGTTGCATACCAAAGTGCTGGTATTTCTTCATGATCCTTGCAACTAATTCACTAAAACCCTGAAGCATGGCTTGACTACAGTCATGTATTAATACAGAGCTTCAGGTATTATGAGAGCAAAGATTTCACCCCTTCCCCTGGACTACAAAATGTGAGGGAATAAATAGGAAAATTTGTGGCTTAACAGATGTTGGATTCTTTAACAAATACTGCAAACTACAACAAAAGATTTAAAGGAGAAAGTCGAGGTAGATGAAAGCTTGTTAAGGAGTATTCTATAGTAGTGAATAAGGTAAAATGGAGCAACCTGCTTCCATCCTTGAAGAAATATTTTCTTTAATACACCATAGACCAAAGATAAACTGATTGCTAAGGTGTGCATAATTTTTAAGATATTAATGAATTTTCTTTTGTCTTCATATTATTAAAAATATACATCTTCAAGCAAGGCAGTGAAGAGTTTGTTGGATGAATATTTGGGTGTTCTCAATCTGAACTGTATTAATTATGTAATTAATTATAATCTTTTGAGACAATTTTTATTGACAATTTTGATCAGAAAAAGTGAGGGAATTGTGAGGGAGTGGCATGCTTACAGGAATGATGAGAAAGCAAGTCATTTTGAGAGTTTTAGCAGATCTGTTGAATGGTAAGGGGTGATCATGGGCTGATGAGTCAGCTGTTCCACAGTTACAGGTGGAAAGAGCAACAAAATCTTGCTGAGTTTGGCTATTGAAATTATGTGGTTTCATAAATAGTATAATATTGTTCTCAGCAGGTAAATGGTGTATTTTAGGGACAACCACTTTACCATGCTTAGGACTATCCAATGGCTGAAGGTCAATAGGCCACCTGCTTAATGATAATATAAATCCATAGAATTACTTGGTAGGAAAGTAATTGCTGAAGCTTTGTTCTTGTTGTGAGATTATAGTTTACTGAATAGGCAATATTTTTGTTGTAAATATTTTCCTACAAATATATCAAGGGAGAGAGGGCAGAAAAAATTTTTGCCAATGTGTATCTTAACAAGGAATTTTATAACAAAAAAAGTCATAATGGTTGGTCTATTTTTCCTTCCAGCTGGTACAGAAAAGGAACAAATTTCTTTTTCCTTTCTTGCTCAAACATTATGTCTAGAAATGTAACCTCAGCACTGCCTTTAAGTTGGTGATCAGGTGATTCAGCTACAGATTCCCAGATTTGACTGCATCAGGAGAGGGGAGTGTTGAATGACACCTTCTTTTTTTTTCCTAAACAAGGAATGTCTTCCCTCAACAAAACAAAATATGTGAAGAATATGAGCTAGCTTGTCCTTCTTTAGCCCCCTGTTATGTCTTGCAATTGTTCCTGACCCTTGTCTGGTGGAAGCTCCTTCCTTCCTGCTCTCTGACTGCATATTTGTAAGCAGAGGCAGATGAGCAGTTTCACAAACAGCCCAGTGAAGCTGGAGATCTGGCAGCACTGCATGTAAAATTGGCGTGCTGAAGTCCTGCCCAAGGTGGTCAAAAAATCACTTCCTTCACAAAGCATTGAGCAGGTTTTTGGATACTCCCTCAAGTGATAATCCCTTAGCAGCCAGGCCCCAGACTTCATCCCTTTGAGCCTAAAAATCAGCCAAAATGTTCTGAGGATCGGTCTGTAAGATTGCTATTATTTCAGAGTAGGTTGAAAAGTTATCCACAGCTTTCATCACTCATCACGCAAGTGAACTTTGCACTTCAAGTCCAATGACATCTTGATGGTTTTTTTTCTAAAATGTTCTTTTTATGGCATTTTTTTTTACAAAAGAACCTATGACTGATAGGAGTATTCATCATCCAGCAGGCTTATTTATACCAGCATAATGTTAAGTGTTATAGTTGTCAAATTGCAAATGTCTTGCTCTCACAGGGGGTGCAAACAAGGTCCAAAGAGTTTTCAAATGAACCCAGACATTGCAAAATTTAATGCAAATTACTGCTGTGACAAACTGTGCCGGTATTTTAAATGATTACACATATGAGTCTATAAAAAGTCATTTTGAAGGCTCATTTCCACAGGTGGAAAGTGCCTAGGCTTTCAAAGGAACTATTAGGACTTGTCTAGGTATAATTAAAATTACATAATTCATAAATAATAAATCCCTTTTTTCAATTACTCTTCTATCTAATTATACATTAGTGCTTAATTGATATTTAGCTCTGTCAGTACCTGGGTCTTTATGTAAAAGCAGAAAAAATACTTTGGGTTGGAGTCCACTTAACCAGTATCTTACTTGAGTTGAAATATTTTTCTCACACAAAATAAAGTACAGATTATCTAAAATGAGAGTGTAAGTCTTCTAGATCACTATGTCAACAGTGAAAAAGAGGTGTGTTTTAAGGCTTTTAAAGGGAAACTTAGGCTAAGCAACAAGGTTTCCTCCAGGACCCACATTTCAGTTTGCTGTTAGATATGGAAAAAACCTTAAAATATAAGTCTAAAGGGTGTAAGGAGAAGGAGTATCTCAAAAGTGAATATTGGTATAGTCTGAGGCACTGCATAATAGGATAGTTTCCTGTATAGCTCTTCTGTAGATTAGTGTTATTTTTAAGTGGGTAAGTAACCAGGAATAATTTCTTAATGTGAAAGCTTCCCTTGCATGGACAGCCATGCTGAGAGGCAATACTTGCTTCAGATCTCCATGGATAATTTGCAGTAGCGTTTTGCTGTTTGGAAGTTGTATTACTGATTTCTTTCCTGTCTTCTAACATTTGCCATTAGTCTATATTTTAGCATAATATCAATGTACCTACTGGCACATATAATAGGCTGCCATTCTAAATTACTGTTGCAATGGCTGGATTCCTCCTGGACTCTTAAACAGAAAGGTAATTTTTCTCAGGTTTGCCATCAAGTCTTGAATTTGACCTCTGAACTCTGCATGACTACTCATAGAGTCAATCAGATGGCAAAGTTACACCACTGACTGAATCTTCCATTGCAGCCACTGCAAGGTCTCAGCAATGTTTGCAATAGGTAACCCATGGGCAAATCACATACCATTTGGTGGCTATGCCAGAATTGTGCTCATTTGCAAAACTGACACTGAATTTGAAGTAGTGCTTTGTACTTAAAGATAATTTTTTTTAATTTATCTGAAACTGTCTATCTCCGCACATACTTTACTGATGTGAACATACACATGCTTCATATTCACTCTAATACAGAAGATTCTCTCTTTTTAGTAGCTATTTTACCTGCTACCCAGGTTAGGAAAAGAATGGCAAATATTCAGAAGGGCTATGTTTTCCTCTAATTTGTTCTTTACCATGATGTTTTCATCTGATTTGATCTATATCATGCTGTAATACTTCCCCATTCATATTTAAACTTCAAAGTCCCACATCAATAAAACTCCTTTCCATGCTCATTCACCTATCATATACTATTCTCTACAGAGTAAAGTGTGCATCATCCCACTAAATCTCCAGCATATCTTAATGGAAATGGGCCAAGTGAATTTACCATTACTCTAGGTCTGCAAAGACAGGTTCTCTGTGTTGAAGAAGTAACATGATTTTATCTTTCTTTCCATATAGTAAGGGGGGAACCATCCCGCAGCAACACGTGAAGGTTTAACATCTACACCTTTGTTTCCGCTTATCAACATTTTAAACTTTCTTCTTTCAATAAAAAAATTACAGAGGTATTACATGAGAAATCCTAGATAATATCTTTGTAGTACATTTGAGACAGACCACTGTTTGCAACTGTTTAAACAAAATCTAATGTGAACATACTTCAGTTTGACTGGCTTTGAAGCATGAGTTTAAAATAACCACTGGGATAGAAACACCATTATTCACAAAAATAACAACAGCAAATTAATAATAAAAGTGTGCTTGCTAGAACTTGCAGCACTATTATTGTATATAATCCCAAAAATAAGGATATTTGTTTAGAAATCTAGGTATTTAAAAGCAACTTAGAGTCTTAAGCTCCATGTGCCGTGTTTGCCTTTCTGTTACAATTTCACATTTTCTTTCACAAAGAAGACATTTGGAAAGTTTTTTGGTTTTTTTAAAGAAAAGCCAAGTCGTCCTGGAGCTAGGACTCGCAGCTTCAGTGAAAAACCAGAACATTACAGAATCATGGAATAGTCAGGAAATTTGTCAGCTCTATGACACAACAACACAATTACATTCTAGAATACAACTTGCTAGCCCAGGCTTCACAAGGCCAAAGGGTTTGCCCACAGAATAGGCCTGGTTATCAAGAAGAGGTACAGGTATTCACACAGCCTTGAGCCAAAGCCTTCTCCTGCCATCCCTTGCATATGGAAAATGTTAGAGAATACAAACAACTAAATCAGGCAAGAGAAAGAAAAAGAGAGTAGCAATGATTTTCACGTGTCCCATAAATATACGTTGGCAGAGAATCCATTTGCAAGCACAGCACACTAGAAAATTAAGGGCAATTTTTCAAATGTGTTCTCTGAAATTTTAATGCAGAGTTGCTCTCCTGGTTTTCATAGGAAAAAACTCATGTTTTCACATTGAGTTGCATGTGAAAGCTGGCATGCAACCCTTCCTTGTGTAGTTTCAGAGGCTGTGAAGAAGGGCCTTTGAAAGTAAAACCTGCAAGTCACCATTCTAATACAGAGATAAAATATCTCTTTTTTTACCTTGATTTTGCGGGGCTTTCACAAGCTTCAAGTGAAAATAAGTGTTAATTTCTCTAAGTAATTTTTGCAAAATGTCTGTGGTAAATTATCCGCAAGATGTAAATAGATTCATCTGATAGCTGGAGACCCTTAAAGTGTCTATTAGAAAACTATACTCATGAAAGACTTGCTCATTGATTGCAACCATTATTAGCTCAACTGGCCTGAGACAGAGAATATGCATTATACCTCTTGAGAAAACAAGTTTCACAATTATACAGATTTTATTAGGCAAACAAGGTTTTTAAAAGCTTGTATGGTCAGTTCCTCTTTGGATAGGCTTGTCCGGCTTGTAATCATTACAAGAGCTAACAGCAGCTCTCTGTATTGCATGATTCATCTGTCCCTATAGATAACCCTATATATCACTGCAGAGTGTGCTATTAGAAGCAATGTTACTAGGACCCAGAGGCCTAAATTGCTGCTTAAAACTGCATTAACATTTCACATTTATTAACTCAACATACAAACGATTGATCTGAAAATAAAATTCGTGGTTTATCTGGCATAGTAGTGAAGAATAGCTCTTTGTAATGGAAGAAATTCTCATTCTTGATTGCATAACAGTAACCATTAAATTTCCTTATTATAAAGGCATCTAATTAGCAAAGATTTTCATTTTTTTCCTATACCACAGGGGGCCAATCACTATTCTGAGCACATATCACTTAGGTGCATAAAAATTTGCATTGTGCTGTTGGTTTTTCTTTTGAGAGGATGCCTGGGAATATAACAGAATATAGATATGACACTAGTATTTTCTCTATAAAATTAAATTTCAGTTCAGCAGAAAGTGTGCAGAAAGGAAATGTGTCTGAAGGTTCTGTTTCCTCTCTGTCTTCTCGTTCTTCACCACTCCCTGAAAACTTTGTAATGGATATTGCTAACACAAAAATAAAATGGTTTTGTTGTTTGATATAAAATTCCCCTGCAAAACACGCAGAGACTTTCAGTAGGGCCCAGCTTCTTCTGTCTCACCAGTCCAGTTTGTAGAGGCTGCAATCCACATCTCTCCTTCCTGTAATGCCTTAGGCCAGCAGGTTCAGTGAGTGCAGCAGATGCACTGAAAGGGAGCAAACTCTTCTGAAACATAATAATGCAGTGTTTTCTCAGAGATCCCGCCCCAAAATTAGAATTGTTTTGAGTGATGTAAAAGTACACGTGATGAGCATTGATGCACATGCCCAGTCCTTCTGTGTGGGAGAGTGATAGGAAATATTGGTATCCTGAGTGGGTCCTAAACATTTTTATCTGAGTGGGAATCAGGGACAATCCTCAGAAGAGAGCTTTTTCTGACATGTTGACAGTGCCTATAATGTAGCATCTGCAATTCTGAAAGCATGGTACTGCTTGGGGTGTTATTTGGTTTGGGGTAGGGCGTCCTAGTAACATACACCCTTCTATCTTTATAACTATATTAACTTTGTATAAAACAATTGAAATTGAATTTGTAATGCTTATATGGGGGTGGAAAATGCATCATAGTCAGAAGATACGAATTTTAGCTCTGGACTCAAAGTATCTCAGCTATCTATACCTGCTCTATGGAATGGCTGAGTGGAATGAAACAGCATGGTGAACACAAGCAAAAATTCCTAATTATTTTGATGGGAGAAAAGGGGAAAGAGAAGAGGGAAAAATACAGCTTAGCCTATACATTATTATTTCTGTCATCGTTTTCAGAGGCTGAAAGAGATGCACAGAGCCACAATCCTGCCTATTGCTCTCCGTAACTACATTGATCTCAAGTAAGAGTTCAGTACTATTTGGAATTAGGGAAAAAAAATTTAAATCATCACAACAAAATATTTCCTTTCCCAGCTAGAACTGCTGATTCAACACCCAGCTACTGGAGACAGTGTTTGAAAGTTGCTTTCAACTCCTTACAGGCAGCCTCTGGATCATCTCTTGCTACTTGTGTATTTCTTAGTGTTTCTGGCCTCTCTTTGGAGAGCTGTGGAAACGCAAGTTTTCTCTCCATGTTTTTGTGTAGCAAACCCATACCCAAAATGAAGGAAGGGTCAAACTGGTGGTTAGATATATTGTCTTTCATTCCAGGGCTTCTTATAAAAGTGCAGCTAAAACAGCTGTGGTGGAATCAGGCTGCCAAGAACGCCTTATAACACAAGGGTATACCCAACTGATTTATATAGCCTTAATTCAAGCAGCACAACTAATGATAATGATATGTTACAGTATTATTATGCCAGGAATGTATGAAATCAAGAGAGAACATTTCATTTTAAACTTTGCTGATTTTTCACATTTGCTTAGCATTTTCTCTAATGATTTCTTGCACTGTTTTTATGCCACCTCAGATAAAATGCCATCATACATGATATTTGCACCATTAGGCACAAAGTAAGCGTTAGTTATGATTAGAGGCAATGCTGTGAAGCATTAAAAAATGTAAAGGAAATGGTTTTCAAGCATACTCTCAAAAGCTCTGAAGCTTGAGTGTCATTTGCTTTCACCATGCCAGCTGGGTGATGTTCTGCATTTCAACAAAGCTAGCTACCATTTCCAAACAGATCCATGCAAGATTTTCAGCATTCATATTTGAGTGAGAGGTCCAGTAAAAAACACATTCACAGAGAAAAGCAGAGAGCAGAAATGCAATGAACCTATCTAGAGGGAATTAAGTGAAACAAAACACAGTGGTTCCAATTAATCATCAGTGAACATGGTCACAATGACATTCTTTTCGAGGAAAGGAAACCATTTTCTGTCATAAGCTGCATCTTGTCAAACAACACCTCGAATATTTGGGTTTTATTATGACTCCTGTCTTTGTGGAGCATAACAGTGATTTTGACTTGCTGCATAGATAAAGGGTGAATAATGTAATTAGGTTGAATTAATAAAACTCATGCTCTTGCACTATTCACATGTCAGTATGGGAATTTTTCTCAGCTATTGCCTAATGCTGAAATCTAATAGAGTAGAGTTCCACAGGATTAAGCCTCTACAATTATTCGGTTTGTCCTCTGGCTTGTGAAGAAAGAACAAGGCCATTTTTTGAGCTGTGTGAACTGCTCTTTCAGCATTTGGCTACGTCAGTTAGAGTGCAGTAAGTAAAACACCTGAAAGAAGTGGTGGAACAAGCTAAGATCAACTGAAATCAAGTCCCTTGGTACATGCAGTACAGACTTTTTCATGTTCCAGTCCCACATAAATGAATACAATTTTTTCTTAGAGTTTTCTTAATTTATTTACCCAGAAAAGCTGACCTAAGGCAAAGAACCTGATTTTCTGTGAGTTCACTGTTTGCAACATTACAGTGACTCTTTTTGAACCATCAGAGATACAAAAGGTATTCAGATGATTTATTGGAGTGGATCTTGCTGCCAGCATCTACCCTGGTGTGAATGATATGCATGATTCCATTTCATGAGCATTAACTCAATGGCACTCAAAGACGGAAGACAAAAATATTGCTTGTGTAAAATTTTTAAGGTCCCATGTATTCTCTCTGTGGGCAAGAGATTTGTCATAATTTCATTTTATTTTTTTTTTAATATCAATAATTTTTTAAAAATCTAAACATCTAGTTTAAAAAATAACATCACTGTCTGATGGAAAGCATTGTTTATCCTTAAAATTAAGGTCATTTCATGAGGCAGGATTGAAATCTTGACTTAGACCAACATAAAATAAGTGCACCCATGCCAAAATCTTCTCACATAATGACTGAGGTTCGAAGGCACCTTGGGAGTTCATCTGGTCCAGCTCCCTGCTCAAGAAGGGCCACCCACAGCCACTTGCCCAGAACCATGTCCAGACAGCTTTCTAGTATCTCCAGGGACAGGGGATGCCACAACCTGCCTGGGCAAACTGTGCCAGTGGTCAGTCACTCCCACAGTGGAAAGGTGTTTCCTGATGTTAACCAGAACCCTACCCTCCTTTCCTCTCTTTCTTTGTTTCCACTGGACACAAGGAAGTGTAGAGCCCACAAGAGCTGTGCCCTTCTGTGCTGCTGAGAGAAGGCAGGAGGAAGACAGGTCTGCCTTGTTTCCTTGCAATTGAGCTCAAATTTCCTCTTTCTAACACTTACATTTCAATAATATAGACTCTTCTGGAGATGTCAGAAAAAGAATGATACAGGCTGCCAGTGCAGTAGAGGCCTCACCAAAAATACCAACATGATACTTGCATGATACTTGATACAGCGTGATACCCCCTCTTCTTTGAGTTTCCTGACACAAAAAATTAGTTTTAAAAAACCCCTTTACTCTGAGAGAAAGTGTTAATTCCCTGGTATACAACAAAGCCTAAGAGAATGAGGAAAAATATCATCACAGGCAAAGAACAAATAGCCCAGAGTAGTTACTGCCTTCAGTAAAGCAGGATGCTTTCTATCATCCAAAAAAGGAACTACCCTCTCCTGTTGAGAGTGAAGCTCATATGTTGACTTCCCTCCATTTATAGTATCATCAGACCAGCAAAGGGATGTTTTCTTTTTCATTTTCAACAGATCTGTTGATCAGTTGCTAATTGACAGTGAAATAGATCAGAAAATGGTTGAATATTTGTAGGGTTTTTTTAGTCTCAAAGGTGATGATAACAGATTATTATTAACTTATTAACTTATTATTAACTTATTAACTTCTAATACAATTCAAATTAACATAAGCCATCAGAACAGACTACATTTGGAGGAAACTTGTTATCAATTATTACATCAGCTAACTGTTATGATTCCAAAAGGGACAAGAGCATCAGGTTAGTATTTCATTACATTCTTGTGAATGTTGCTGTTAAATACCAAAACCTGTCATTCTTCTCCTTACAAGAAGAGAGGTGTTTGAAAAAATGTCATTGCAAATCAGTTTAATCTATCTGGTACATGAATTTGTCTTCCTCCTAACTTTCTTTTTTCCATCATATTACTGGTAGGAAAGGGCAGAGCTATTACTTAGACCTGTATTTCCGCACCTTTATGTGTTTGCTTTGCTTTGAAACACAATTTAACCACAAATTTCCTGTGCTTGTAATGATCAGGGGGTTATGTGGTTACAGCACAACAGTGATGCTTTTCTATTTTCAATGTAGGTGTTCAAATGTCCCTGAATTCTGACATTATTTGGCCCTAAAGGTCTAATCACAGAAAGGAAGTGTGGCATGAACAGAGATGGAGGCCTTTACACATAATTTATTAGCCTCAGGCTATTGTCACTACCAGAGCATATTCAATTATCTGAATCCATATATTATTTAATGGGATTTGCTTCTGTGACGTGCTTTTGTCCTTCAATCTAGCCTTTATTGGTGCTCAACAGGAAAAGCTAAAATGTCCGTATTTTCTTTGAGTCAGGCAGACAACTGATGGCAAAGGGACGCTGGTTTATCTTCATGTTGCTGGAAACACTGGGCTTTATAAAACTTCTCTGGGCATTAATGTACTAATCCTTTAGGGTGGTCTACTGAGAGGAAAGGGCCTGGGGAGGCACCACCCACAGCCTTTCCAAGGTAAAGATGAGCCATGAGCATCAAACCTGAAAAGACTACTCTGGATTTCAATGCAGATTAGGGATTAAGCAGTGGGATGCTGTTTTACATGTGAATAGGCTGACAGCAATACAAAGAGAAAGCCAGAGAGCTTGGTGTTAGCCACTTGGTTGTAAGGCACAAATGTAACATCTAAGGGGAAAATATGGACAGTTGCCAGTAAAATGGGTTCAGCTAAGTCACACAAGGAATTTATTTTTGTGGAAACAAATTCTTACACATTATTTTATTTGAAACACAAATACTTGAATTACTTGTAAAGTCTGGAAATTTATTTAGCTACTCTAGACTTATCAGAATTCATTACAATATATTTCATTTTGACCCAGGAAATGTATTTTCTTTTTTAAAAGAGAAGATAAAAACATACCAACTCTCAATATTCTAAACATGGAATTAGTGTCAGATAAGTGTAGTCAAAATCATCCCCTATCTGAGTCTCTGGAATGAGATTTCTTCAGGCTTTAAGAAGGCCACAGCATCCCATGGCAAACAGATAGCAGCACGTTGATTTTCTTCCTTTCAGAAGAGCTCAGAAAAAAGTTGTCATAGGCAAAAGTAACAGCTGTGCCATATATCTTTCAAATCTACAAAACATTTGCATTAAATCACAAATGAACCTCTAAGAAATAACTTTGGAAAAGCCTGAATTCATTCCTTTCGGGATACACAATCTAATCAGCACAGCACCAAGGGAGAGGAGGAATGGATTAGAAATAGCAGGCTCTGTTTATTTTTGTCTGGGAACTATGGAATGTACATTTATGGCTTTGTTTGAGAGCTCAGAATTTATAAATACAGTTCATAACTCTGTACTCCCCAAGTAACTTACATCACCAAAAGAGCCATTTAGAAGAGACTGGATGAAGCCAAATCTTCAACCCCAAATTCATCTTTGTTTTAGGGAGCAAACACATTTCATCTGCAAATATTCAGACATGCATCAACTAGTGCTGGACAAGTTCTGATTCATATTTTTTGGTTCAGATTTAGCTTCCTCTAATGTCCATCAGTAAAAATTGACTTTGTGATATTTCTTCTGTTGTAAGCAAAAGTCTCAGAAATACACTGCAAAACTGAAATCCAGCTTTAAATTTTTAATATGCCAAACAGCACAGTTTGTTTTCAAAGTTGACCTCATACAAAAGTTCATTTAATTGAACTACTAGTAATGCAGCTGGTTGATCTCAACACTTTGGCCTACCTGAATAAATCAAGTGCACAAAATAGTTTCCCCTTCTCTGGTGTGAAGGAGGAGTGGGAATATACCTGTTTGTTCATAAATCTTAGCTATTTTGGTGATGAACACCTAAAAGAATAGGGAGGTTTGTCAATGCAGATGTGGCCAGAGGATGGGTCTGGAGGCTGGCATCACTTCCTGTCTGTGCAGCTGTTCTTGAGTCTGTATGAGAACAGATCTTCCCAATCCAAAGATAGCTTTCCCTTTTTCACCTCCCTGCACTTTGTCTTCCTTTTCTTACATTACTTACAGTCACACTTCATGTCTCTTTTTGCCTGTCCTTGTTTCCTTGTTTCTTTGCCTCTCAGGAAGTTCTTCCCACCATTTTTTTCTACACTATTTGCTGCTGCCACCTTTCTAGCACTATTCCTAATATAATCCAAAGCATCCAGTCCTTTCCCAAAATCTCCCAGAAAATCTTGCTCATTTTACTACACTATGCTATGTTCCCATCTGGCAGTGCACTGCCATGCTCTCAGAGGGTGGGGGAAACACCATTCTTCCCTCACCCTCTCATCCTCCCTTTGCTTCCTGCCATTGTCCTTTGAGGGTGAGTGCAACAGACGAGGTCATGCTACCAAAGGGGAAGCATGTAAAGGGAGGATTTTGCTTGTGCTTTTTATGGGTAACTTTTCAGTTGAGTGGGGATAAACATCCTAACCAAATCTGTCTCCAGACACCAGGAAAGGAGGACAGCAGAGGCCAATGCAACAGCCCTACTGTCTGCAATTAATGCCAGAGTTGTCAATGACTGCTGCCCACGGGACAGGAGTGAGACTGAGACTACTGAGAAACACACAGAACCTCTGCCTTGCAGGCTGCAACCTTTGTTCTCATGCCTTCTCAACTTTCAGGCAGGTTCTTCCTCCTTCTCTGCTTTCTCTGCCAGCAGGGGCTGAGCCTTGGTCCTATGGTTTCAGATCAGCTCCATCCCTGCCTAACAAACTGCCTCGACCCTGCTCATCGTGCCATGCATGGACCATGTGAGAGGATGGTACCGCCCAGTACACATGGCAAGAAGAGGAGATGGCTCTCAAGGAGATTTCTGCACATGGAGAGTAATGATTTGCACTTTGGTTTGGGAAACAAATGAACTTCACTATGCACTGTGCACTTCCATTCACATGGAGGACTGACAGAAGAACAATGTATGGTGAAGTTCTGTAACTAAGACCAAGATCATCTGTCAGAGATTGTGATAAAATGGCTTACTATTACTGACCTCACAACTCTTTCCAGCAGCAGTGCTCTTCTTCCCACACAGCTTACCAGTGGAAAGTGTATTATTTTTGTACATCTCATGCAAATATGCAGCTTTTATTTTGCTTACAGTAAATTAACCAAGGTTAAAATCAGGCTTAAAATAGAAATTATCCCACAAATTGGATTAGATATACATTTAACTGACAAACTCTTGAATGCTCCATTTATATTTTTAAAAAATTCTCCAGAGATGAGATTCAGTCCTACAGTGGCTCAAACAAATGATGGGAAAAGCCTGATCAGATGTTGCTTGTCCACCAATCTCCATGAAACATGAGTCGTCTTTATCACTATAGAGAGCATTCTGGGGAGATTAAAAATTTGACATGGATGCCATTCATCCGTGTGCATGGAGCCAGCACCCGGCCAATGCACGGTATGAATTCCACATAATCCCTCTTCTGTAGGCTTCAGGGGTACATAGGCTTTATCCAGACCACAGAGAACCAAGAATTTTACCCATGGGAAGTAAAATAAAAACAATTCAAGACAAACTGTGAGGAAAATATCACTGATAAAGGATTGCAGGAGCATGTTTGGAGAACACCCCTACTTCGTTGAACACCGGGGAGTTGAAATGTCAGCACAGGGAAAATCTGGAGCACTTAATAAATGTTTGGTCTGAGCCTGCAAACAATTACTTGTGTGAATGATTATCAGCACAAGTAATTCTATGAAACTCATGACTAAACATCTGCAAATATGTCCAAAATCTGGCTTTTTTATTTAGCAAATACGAGCATGTTCCCAGCACCATCTGAGGGCAGTAGGTGATATACCCAGTCTATGTAGGTATTTTTTAGTTTGTTTTGTTTAAAAGGTATTTTAAAACATGATGCTTTGGCAACAGTAGAGGAAATAATAGGAGAGAAGGCAGAATGTAGGAGAGGGTTCACGTTCAAAGAAATCTTTCATATAAATTTGCTGCTAATTGCTTCCTTCTTCTTAAGACACCAAATGATGCCATTGATCATCCACAAGTGCTGAGAACAGCACAAGGATGGTTAAATGTATCAGTAAAGAAACATTCTTAATGAGACAGAAAGTAGGGTAAATCTTGACTAGTAAATTTCACTACTTTTCAGTTTAAAAGAATATTGACTTTTTCATTAGTTTTACTTACTTTTTACCTCAAAATTTGAAGGAAATTTGAGTGAAAATTAAGTAATCATAGGGAGATGTGAGTAGCTGTCATTCATATATTTCAGTGGTCCTTAATACAATAGTTAAAATCCCAACCAGAAAAAGGGTGTTGTAGTTTTTCTTGCTGTTTGACAATCTCACACTGTCAAAGTTTAGTGAGATCATCACATAGTTGCAGTTTATTTAAATGGTCATAATAAGTAAAACAGATTTACTCAGAAAGTGTTGATTCAATTTTTTTAATTCCTGTTTTGGCTGCTTTAAACAGCCAACCCTCGTTGTGAGAATATGCTAATGTGTAATTAAACTGCACTCACGTCATGCCATATGGTACATTTGAAACATAAACCACTGTTCTATTATTTGGGGAGGGTCATTTGAAAAGGAAAGGAAAAGAAAAAAGAGACAGCCCAGGGGAAAAGACTGTTTATCTATCCTCTCACATTTTGTAAGCCAGCTTTAAGCATTAGGCGCTGTTATTCTGGATGAGATTTGACAGTTTCGGAGTCAATGGATCCTTAATCTTTTATTAAAGAGAAGAGAATGTGTTGATATAGAACAAAGACCATTTTATGGGTTGTGGGGTTTTTCCTTTAAATTAGACATAATTAGATTTTTGGAGAAAATATCTTTACTGGGAAGCCATGAGCAGGTGAACACGTGTACATGGGGGAAGTAAGCTTTGGAGCCAGTGTGAGTTTTGCTGTTGGCTTCTGTGGGAGCAGATCCTGGTTCTCTGCCATTTTCCAATCTGATATTAACATGCAAGTCAGGATGGGTGAGAGGGAGATATAAAGAGAGAAATGCTGGATTCAGAAAGAGAGTTTGGCAGTTAGGTGCTTAATTATATAGTGGCATGTGGACAGTGTGCAAGCAGGAGTGCAGACGCAGGCAAAAATGATTAATCTCTTGTTTTAATTATAGTTGATCGTTTGATTGTGTGGTCATTATTGAAAATGACCTGGTATTTCATTTGGGAACTTCAGAGTAGCAGGAAGGTGAGGAGATGCTGTAGTCTAAGGCATTAGCTTCTTACTAGTAGATGTTTGTATTTTAATGTGCTTGACAGGTCACAAGTGAGATGAGTGATGGGCTCAACCTAACCTTTGCCAGATGATCACCTACATTAAAAAACCCTGCATAATTTATTAAAATAATTCAAGCACATTTCTCAGTAGAGCATTCATTGTCTACTTTTCTTTTTAATGATAACCCTCCATGATGCTACTGTCTGATGGCTACTCGAAGAGACGTACATTAAATTAGTTGGACAGTGTTTTCAAATTAATTCCCAGAATCAAAGGCGCAGGTCCTCAGAGGTATTTTAGTTTCTAAAATAAAAAATAAAATAAAATATAAATAACTCCTCCTCGTAGGTCATTCACAGGTCTCATAGGATTTGCATAGGTCTACTCCCAAAATCCAATCTACTTTTAATGTGGAAGGTACAAGCAAAGAGGCAAAAAACTCAACAGTTTTCTATTCAGTGATGTGGTGAAAAACAAGCATCCCTTGAAGCAAACACTTCAAGGCGAGATTGTGGCAAGAAGCCTGGGCTGCTATGTAGAGAATTTAAGTTTTCAGAGTTGGCAGGCTGTAGACCTTCAATGCAAAAGGGTTATTGCACTCAGAAATATGTTTCTGGCCTCACGGGAAGGCCAGAACACTACATAAAATTCTGCTGCAGCATGAAAGAGCTGAAAGGTTTCTTTCACATGATGTAATTTTCTCAGGAAATCTAAGCTGACAAACAAAATAAAAATACCCTCTCCTCTCCTTCGTTAACAAGAAAATAACCACCTTGTTAACTAGCTGAGTGTAATATGTTTTACCTCAGCTCTGCAAAGTACTTGCTTATCCTAAAGCGTTTCATCCACTGTTCCTATTCCACAAGGCAAGAAAATAGCGTGTACAATTTCAAACATTTACAACCATCATTTCACTTGATAAATCAGTGCTAGTGAGAACCATGTGAAACTGTTGATGGCATGAAGCCTCCACAACAGGCCCATGAGAACTGAAGGGTGGAGGAAGGTCTGGGTGTTGTCTGTCCACCGCTCATCCTATTTTTCATACATGCCCAGGTTAAACTCTTGACCCCACTGAAGTAAGGGATGTTTTCAATTACTTAAATGGGACCAAGCCTTTTCCCACAGACTTTAAGGATGACAGTCACCTTGGCTGGTCTATTATGACCCGTCTAGGAATCCCTCTGTTAAGCTCAGACCTTTTTTTCTGAACTAGATATTCAAGGAACATATCCAGGGTTGGTTTAAAGATCTTAAATAGAGAAGCATTCATTGTATACCTATTAAAGGTATTTCAAAGGCTAATTACTCTCACCCATTAAAAACTGAATCTTAATTTATATATATTCAGCTTCTACATGTTGAATACCACTATATCTGATGGTCTAAAGCACTCACTTCTATTAAAACACCCATACCCATTTAAAGATCACAATCAAAACAGCTCTTAATATTTTCTTCAGTAAACTGAGGAAACTTAAATATGCACAATTTTCAACAGGGCAAAATGTTGATTGGCTAGCTATCACAGAAAAATATTTTTCAATAGAAAAAGGAATTAATGGCAAATCTGGATCAGATTTGAATATAGGCATGCCAAAATGGGTTTATTTTAATATGTGTATTAATATAATTGCTTTATATATTTAAATAAGAATCACTGCATTGTCCTAACAATAAGATGGCACAGAATCTTGCATTGTTGAATGAATTACACTATTTTCAAAATGTAATAAAATAGAGGAAAAAAAAAGTAAAACAGTTGCCCAGGGAAGACAGAATTCACAGATTGGCCCAGAAGAAATAAATGATCTTTCAAAGAAAAAATAAAATAATTTGAATGAGAATAGAGAATGAGTCTGGCAAGAGGAAGATGTTCCCTGCATTGGAAAATGTGTCAGAATACTTGCATTCACAAAAAAATAAAGAGAAAGAAGTTTTGGTCAAGTCCTTCCCTGTTAACACCAAGTGCAATGGGAGAAAGTGAAAAGAGTGTGAGATGAAACATGGCTAAAAATGGGGACAGGCTCTTTCTAAACTTGAATGAGGAGTTTGAAGCATACTTGAGGGTTGAAAGGAAGACAATATACAACAGAGGGAATAAATTATTTGCCTGCTGCAGATTCCCAGAAGAAAAGAATTTCCAGAAGAAGATGTTATAAAGAGAACAGAGAAAAGTAAAAGGAAAAGACTAGTAAAGCTGAATGCAAAATTAACTAGGACAGGAGAGGGTGAAAAACAGGTAGCTTTGGAAAAAATTAGTAAGAAAGGACGACTTTAGAATAAGCAAAGGTTTAAAGACATGGAGTGATCATAAGGTTTCTTAGAGAAAAGGAACTTCTGGAGTAGAAAGTATCCACACAGACAGCTGCAGCTATAGGTTCAGGAATAGTACTGTCCCTAAGCATGCTTATGTCCTCAGGGAAAGGGAAATGGGAAAAGGAGAACTGATCTAAGGCAATAAGAGAAAATCCAAGAAAGATGGGTGCTCGTGATATTAGTAAGTTGAAAGGGGGAGGGTGGCAAGAAAAAAATCAAAGAGTCAAAGCAGTCCCCATTATATGGGAAATAAAAAACTTGGGTAAGATTACTTCCTTGCAGAAAAGTGGATTACAGTGTTGGTTGAAGGGGATTAACAGGACAGAAGAAGTTTATGTAGCTGGGAGGCTAAGGCTAACTCTTTTCATTGACTTTTAAATTGCCAATTTTTTAGCCAGAAAAAAATTTTCAGAGATAAAGGAAGTTTAGTTATCCCATTTCCCCACCACAGTCCTTTGTTTCACTGTCCAAAATGCAAATCTATTAGGAAAGAGGATTGGAGTGAACTAACATATCTACAAGACGTTATTCCGTATTCTGCCAAGGTTTCTGAAAATTTCAGACTTTATGAAGATAAGGATAATAATGTCTATTTTTCTTTCAGGGTGGTACAAAATTTTGAAGCATCTAAAAACTGAAATGAAAAGCTGTGAGTGGGAAGAAATTAATCTATTCAGTAAGGAACTGGTTTAACTCTCTTATGGATTATGTTACCAATCAATCTCATCTGTAGATATGGTATGACCTACCCATACAGAATAAATTAATAATAGCAAGTAAGGATATTCTTCATGTTCTCTATAAATGTATGATATTTACAAATTATTAGATAGATCTATAGATTATATTCTATATGAATAATTTAAATGTTTTTATCTGGACATAACTTGAAGCAATCAGCCTCAGAGATTTGTTGTCAGGGCTGGAAGTGTGTGTTCTTCTGCATCCTTTTTAACAAATTCCCAGCCCATTGTCTGGATTTACCGTAAAAAACCACCAAGGATTTAGCATGTATAAAAAAAATATTGTCAAAGAGAAGTTGCTTCTCTGCTATAAGTGCCAAAAAAGATCTCTTTCCTGCTTTTTTAACTGTGAAGTGCTATTAAGTCACAACAGTCTAATGTGCACGACATAGTAATTTTCACTGATTGTTATCCAAAACACAATCACAGAGGATCACAGAACTGGTAAGTTTGGAGGGGACCACTGTGGATCATCGGGTCCAAGCACCCTGCTTAAGCAGGGCCGTCCTAGCCTTGCTGATATCAAGGTAGACAATATCCACTGCTCTCCCTTCACCAAGCCACATGCTTGCTTCATCATAGAAGATAATCAGGTTAGTCAAGCATGATTTGCCTTCAGTGAATCCATGTTGACCACTCCTGATCATCCTCTTGTCATTCAAGTGGACAGGGATGGATTGCAGGTTGAGGTATTCCACCACCTTTTCAGGGATTGAGTAGTACTACAGGCCAGTAGTTTTCCGGGTCCTCATTCTTTTTGGAGACTGGAGTAACATTTCCTTTCTTCCAGTCCTCAAGAACCTCTCCTGATCATCATGACCTTTCAAAGATGACCATGAGCAGCCTAGCTGTGGTGTCTGCCAACTTTCTCAACACTCCTGGATGCATCCTGTCAGGGCCCACGGACTTGTGGATGTTAAGTTCACCTGAGTGTTATCTAACCCAATCCTTCTTGGCCAAGGGAAACAGAATACCAGACTCAAGAGCAAGAAAATTCAAAGCCATTAAGGAAGGAGTGAATTAAGCCATCTTGAAAGAAGACTGAAATGTGACTAATGTGCAACAGATTTATTGTTCTACAAATAGTTCTCTTGATTTGAAGGATATATTTCTTGGAAAGTTAGGTCACAGTTTTGGGTTTATTAACTTTGTATTAATATAGTGCCTTAGTTTTGTTCTTCCTTTGCATCTCTGTATTTCATCTTGATTTCAACTTCGTTCTGAAATTCATACCGTAGTGCAGGTAAGTGGGAACACATTGCTCTTAGCAGTCTGAGGGAGAATAAAGCTGCATCTTGTAAAATGTTGATGGTGAAACATTGCCAATGCCCTCTCTCAGTGTCCTCTCTGTACCTAAGACTTCAAAGAAAGAAGCAATTTCAGTTATAGTGATACATTATGTCCTTATTTAAGGGGAAGTGATCAGTTCCTGATTACTCAAGCACATCTGAAAAATGTAAACTTAAATACTATCAAATTATCTTTGTATGGTGGGGGAAAAGAAAGTGGTTTGTGTGCACCATGGAGCCAAATTTTGGGTGTCTGTCTAGGTGCTTTTATTGAAATGTGTAATGAATGACTCACTACAAATTATTCCCCTGAGCAGACTGTGAGATTGAGAGCCAGTAGGTCATCCTAAAAGTCCCAGCCAATGCAGGAATATCTTCAGCAAAGGGTTACTAAATGCTTTGTCTCATCTAGTTTTTAGCTGATTGGGCAATGACAGCCTTACAGCCTCCCCTGAGAGATCTTTTCATGTAACATCAATTCCACATTAAGTCATTTCTGTTTCTCATTCTGTTGCCCTATGAAACTTTCTGTGGGGCAAGGGGAAAATAATCAACATGAATGAGAAAGGCCTGCATCGTACTTAATTAAAAATATTTTCGCCCTTGGAATGAAAAGGTATGGTGATAACTGGCGTCACTGGGGAGTCCTGCCTAAAAAGTGTTGGCATCATATCACCTTATTTCAGTACAGATACAAAATTGAACACAATATGCAATTATGTCTTAAATAAAAATGTGGTGCTAGACACCAAATGCATGTAGCTGAAGCAACGTATGAACACATGGCATCTTTGCTAAGTAATTTGCTTTTAATTGTCAGCACATTTAGTACTGGCATTTTTTAGATACATTTTTGGTTCATTCTCTAACAAATGACTCTACACTAATTGTTTCTCCCAGCAATTTATTGCACAGCTGGGAGACCAAGTTGCAGAATTGCACACACACTATCTTGCATTGATTTCATTTCTTGAAGATGTTTAAAATTCCATGCGGTAGTCAAGAATAATTTTAATTGCAGTGTCTACAATGAAAATATGGAATTAATTAAATGTCTTGTGGGTCAGGTAAGGTATGGCTTTCAGAACCTATTGCTTAGGAATGTTTCAACAACTGTAATAGTGTAAATCAAGATATCTTTTAGTAATGGGGCTAATTGTGACATTTCAGAGGATCTCTTAAAAGCTTATTTTTATTTAAAAGGTGAACATCTGCTAAGGTAGCAAACTCATCTGTATGCAAAAGAATTATCTTTCTGAGGATCTTTCCATTATGAAATACCTGTCATGATTCTCTTGTACAAATCTGTTAGGTCTCACAAATCTTCCTCTCATGTCTCTCCTAAGGTGCACTTATCTTCGCTGATGAGAGATAAATGTTCATAATTTTAAAAAAAAAAGAAAGTTTTAATCTTAAACAGACCTAAATCTAAAGGCTTACTAAGGAATATTAGCTGGAACAATATAAATGGAGATGGATCTTTAGCAAATGGGTTGCCTACTGTATATGGGATTAACGCTCAAGAAGCGCTGATGTCACATTATAAATTGGGAACAAATTGGTAAAAAGTCCTTCCCTCTTAGCTCATGAATCACACTTCTCTGATATGTCAAATCACATCAAGAACAATCAGTCAAATTAACTGACATCATGAAGTGCTTAGTGATTTTTTTTTTCCATGGGAGAATGATCTCATAGCTTTCCAACTTTATACTGTAAGATCTTGAGACACTGAGGAAAAAGTGGTTGTATTAAGTCAGAATATATTTTTAGACTGAGGCTAGAAAATTCCTAATCAATTCTTCAGGGCTTCAGGTGTTTTTTTGTTTTTTGTTTTGTTAGGGTGGATTTTTTTGGGAGGGTGCTTGTTTTGGTTTGGTTTTGGTCTTTGGTTGGTTGGTTCTCCTTTGGTTTTTTTTTGGTGGATTTGTTTGGGTTTTTTTGTTTTCTGATTTTTTGTGTTGCAAGGCTTTATCATTGTACAAGTATTTTTATAATTGAAACTACTTTGTACTTTTAGTAGCCTGTGAAAGGTAAGTAGCATGCATTACTGCAGAGACATAACATCACCTGTATGCCTTTGCATACCGTGAGCCCTTTGAATTACTGACCTCATTTTGAATACCTATTTTGCAAGCTGCAACCTTCCTATTAGCAGAAGGACTTGAAGCACTTTGACCAGTGAAGTGCTTGGACTGGAAACCCCAGCTACTTCTAGCACAAGCTAATGCCTGCTGTAGACCCACAGCAAGAACAAGGTCACAGAAGCTGAAGTTGGACTTGGAAAGATGCATATGGCTTCACAGCAATGACTGAGATGATGGGTGAGGAAAAGAGTGTAGCCTTCAGTATGGCTCTAATCCATCACTGAAGAGACTCTGGTGATGATCAACATCATAAAACAGATCTACAAGAAGGTTAAGTCCCGCTCACACACGTAAAAAGAAATATCTGGTTCAGGGCAGGGGGTGTTAGTGGCTTGTTCACTTTGGGGTTCTGGGGGAGGGGGTTATTTTGAGTTTGGTTTGATTCCATTTGTTTCACTGGGTTTTTCCAACACGTACCTAAATTCTTTGTACAGTTTCCAAGACAGTTGCATCCAAAAAGTATGTATGCAAAGATCAAAGTCAATCAAATATTTGCACATGCCATCTCTAACTGTACAATTAGTGTTAAAATGTGTGCAAATTCAGCATTTTTAAAAAAAAAATTTCTCATGCTCAATAATATAAAACTTTTATAAATTCTTGCTATAATTAGTTAACTGAGCTCTTTTAAACTATTCAAAACTCTGAATATACCATTTCTTCCATTTAAACCACCTAAGGAAGTGATTAGCTAGTGTATTTTTACTGTCTGTTTGTCTTCTCTATGCAATCCCTTTTCTTTTGTCCAGGACATAAACATCCCTTTTGGTTTTAGCTAGGAAGGGCAATCTAATAGAACAAATGCAGCCCAAGCTAAATTGGCATCGCTCTGTCAGTGTTACTGAGTGGTGCCTGCTTAACCTAGAGCTGAATTTCCATTGATTTCAATTGAAGAAGAGCTAAGGTCCTTAATGAAAAAGGAGTAGAACCAAATAGTTCTTAGCTGAGCAGTTTGGGGTTTGGTTTTTTCCCTCATAAATTTGCAGGCTGAAATCCTAAATCGTGTACATCAGTTATCAGATTGTAATATCTGCTGATGTTCAGCTACTGTTAGCTAAATCAACAACTCTGAACAGCAAGACTGCAATTTTCTATAAATCACAGTTTAGTTAAAATAGCCTGTCTGTTACCTTCATGATACAGGGTGAGGCACAGCTACTGAATAAGTAGAAGGGGCAGTGGAAGGGCTGGGAAGCCCAAGATGATGATCATGTTATATAATGCTACTAGGAAGGGTCTAAATAGCCATTCCCTACCCTTCTGTGCCCACAGAAAATGTAAAAACACCTAAAACACACGATTTAATATTTTGTAAATAGATATTTGTAAATTATTTCAGCTGACCAAACGAAGACTTTGCTGCGCTAATAAAAATTCAAGTTTTTTCCATCCATTTCAGCAGGTCCAGTTAAAAGACAATCTTCCTACAAAGCTTATCTCTTATTCTCAGGCCACCACCGCTACATAAAATAATCCAGGCAAGGCTGTAGTTGGCAAGCAGTGGCCAAATACTTTATTAACCCAGTTCATTTCATCAGGCTACAAGTGATAGCCAGCCTTATCACCTGAAGAGGTAATGTCTGCTGAAGACCTTCACACTCCTAGCATCCTGCGCAGGAAAAATCCCACAATTTATACACCTGATATATTGAAAAGGAGAATGTGAGTAACTAAGGGATTTTTGTTTGCAGCAAGATGCTGAGGGGAAGAAAAAACTAGCAGATTTGTTCTGATCTGCCCCTTACAAAGAAACAGCTTAGAGCGGTTGCATTGTGAATGGTCATGTAATGGTTGCTGAGGGAGAGGGCCACCCCTTGTGGTCCCTTTGGCTGTGTGTTGTGGACTGCTTGAGTGGTGCTGCCCACAGCCACTGTGAGTGGCTGAGTCAAGACTTGCCCTGAGACATGTTTGGACTCTTATGAAGCAGCCCTTCCCTAGGCTGCCGTGAAGATAATGTCCTCTGTGCACACAGGCTAGAGACTGCTCCCGTTCATCCAGAAGGATGAGAGACTTTGCTCTCCTCACCATCAAAACTCAAGTCAACTTCAGCCCTAAAAAAGCTGCAGTTGCAGCCGGGCCAGGACTGAACTCTGAGATTCTTATTAAATATATTTTCTTTGGGAAATTAGAGTACAGTAGTCGGTATTTTAGTTAACCTTTGCAATGACATATTTATTCTGGTGCACACAATAATTTCTTATCACAAATTGTTTCCATATGGAAACTTTAGACATTTCTATTTCCAGAAAAGGCCTCAAAAGGATTCTGTTCCCACTTTTCTGTAGAAGTGTGATTATATTTGTAACAATTAAAAATGCAGTTCCCCTTGGGAAAATGTCAGTGGTAATTATCACACTGATGATTCAGAGAATGTTTCCTTCTACAACTGTCTCTTGATAAATTGCTGGTACTTGTTTGACATTCTCAGTTCTCTTGTTTGATTAAATAATCATCAGAAAAAAAATCATCACTTCATAGTCAGATGTCAGTCTCCTTTCACGCTGAAGTGCATTGCTCTTGCTGTTGAAAATCACAGCCACATCACTGTGTGAAAGCCAAAAATGCCTCCAAGATCCCATCTGTGTGGCTCATAGTGTGTGTCAGCAGTAACTAGAAGAGCTGTAAACCTAAACTCATCTCCACATGGGTGAAAACTTCAGGGATAAAATCCCTGCCTTACTTAGCAGCAGCTCATGCCAATAATGAAGCCATTCATGGCTCTGCTAGTGTCTTGTTCACAATTGTCTGGATTTCACTGTGTGTTAGGCTTGCAACGTTTATATACCCTACACCACTGGGTGAGGGAACCAGTCAATAGCAACTTTTACACTGTCTTCAGTGGGTCCTAGGTCAAACTTATCATCTCTCTGTGAAAATATCTCACTTCTCCCTGTAGCCCCAAACCCCACATGTCCCACATCTCCACTTCTTTTCTTTATATCCTGCTCACTCAGTCATCCCTCACTTGAAGTTCTCTGCCTTGATCTTCATAGCAGACACCACGTGCAAATACTAAGCTTATCAGCATCTTATTAGCATATCATGAAGTGGTAAACCACTGCAAATCTCACTGCACCTTTCCTCTTCCTTTCATTACCAACACATTTCCAATCTTGTCTAACTGAGACCAAAAGAGTTTCAGATCACATTCTCAAAAAAATATATTTTGGAAAATAGTACTACTTTATCACAAATTTCACTCCTTTTGGTAAATGACTGTGGCTCTGCTTTTTTTTTTTTTATCTTCTGCTTTATTTTTAAGTTTACCTATTGCTAAAGATTCCGTTTCTAACAAACAGGTAAGAAATTCTCACACGCCAGCCCAAAGACTTCACAGTTGTTATGCTCAGGAAATTTTGTTTGTTCATTTGTTTTCTCAGCCATGGGCCTATTTGTATACTTTATTCACTCTGACAAGCAGCGAAGCATGTTGGCAGTTTTCTTACACTGCAATTCATTTTCACTACCTAAGTCCTTTCCGTCAATATGAGACACAATACACTGGTCCTTCTTTTCTTTTCTTTTCTTTTCTTTTCTTTTCTTTTCTTTTCTTTTCTTTTCTTTTCTTTT
>VYXF01026440.1:45901-58393 GCA_013397295.1 Polioptila caerulea | reverse complement strand
GATAGAGATAGAGATAGAGATAGAGATAGAGATAGAGATAGAGATAGAGATAGAGATAGAGATAGAGATAGAGATAGAGAGATAGGGAGATAGATAGATAGATAGATAGATAGATAGATAGATAGATAGATAGATAGATAGATGTGTGTGTGTGCCTGTGCTTTACTTCCCTTAGGTTTACACGCCCCAGATCACACCTCTTAGGCTAATGTCCTCTGCTCCCAAGCAGGGAATGTTCTGAGGTAGAGGGACTTTATTGTGTCACATCCCAGGGAAGAAGTCATGATTCAGTAGGTCAAAGACTGAGAACACAAAAGATGATAGCTTTGTAGCCCATTCAGCCTTAAAATACTCCTATAGATCTCTTGAGAGTCGTAATTTTTCAATGACTTGCATGATGGCAAGTTTGGGGAGCATCTCAAAGGGATGATAAAAGGTGCAACCTTGAATAAGGGCCACAAATTAATAAAGGCTGTCAGATTTCAAGATAGGGGAGAGATGACCTATGTTTTTCCAAATAAAAGGTCAGCAGAAATTTTTAGCATGGGAAGAACACCATGTTTTTCTTCATATTCCTTCTTAGAAGTGGCAGTTTATTTTCTGCATAAATATGTGTGTATATATAAATTCAGCCAGCACTGTGCACCCAACATAGAAAATTTCTATGGTGTTTGGCAGAGTTGAAAGTTACTCAAAGGAAGATAATATCATGGGAAATATCAGACCACCACAGTAACAGGCAGGGTGACCCATCCAGCCTACAACAAAACACATGGCCAGAGAACATCATGCACTGGCAGATTTTCTGTTTCACATCAGTGACCCCATATTTCAACAAGGAGCTAGTGAGAAAAAGTAAGTGTGGGAAAGGGAAATATGTAACAGATCTCTGCTCCTTAAAAAATGTATTGTACTGCTACCTGCAAGAATATATGACCTGTAGGCCAGCAACTTTGTTTCCAAAAAGAAAGGAGCAATTTTTCCTGCGCTTAAGCTGTAAGCTGGGACAGGATCTCCAAAGTGAGAATAAATAATGTGGAATTATTAGGTTTGCATGTGTGCCTTACGCCTTTCTCATCAAGTCCTATGACACAGCAGGTGAAAGACCCTTATGGTAAGTGGGAGGGGACAGAGAAGACTTAAACTCAGGTGCTTGCAAGATGATGAGACCAAGCTGAAATCCTATATAAAAGGTATGAAGAGAAGATATTAAGTATTAAACTGGCAGTTGTGGAGAGGGGTTGTGCTTGCAAGGAGAGCCACTATTTCCACCAGTCTAGTTCAAGGAGGCAGGGTTGGTCTGTCAGGGACAGGTTAGAGCTGACGGCTGCTTGCAAAACCTGCAGTCGTTTAACTGCTCACAGTTTAGAGGAAAACATGTTTAGGGTTTTATTGACACGCACAGAGATGGCAACTCATTCAGATATGAGCAACAGAATGCCTCCTGCTCCAAAACTGCAGGTAAGAGTTGCATTGCTTAAGCTGGGCTGCATAATCTCCTTATAGAATTTTGCCAGATGGAAGTACCACAAACACGTGTAGTTATAGTTATGTGTAGGTACAATTTGTCTTTTGGGTGAGATTTTTGACAGCTGCAAGAGTTCTTCCTCAACATTTCAAAGGAATATTTTATTTATTTCCCCAAAGCAATACAGTAGTTTTAAAACAGCTTGTCTGAACTTTTAAGTCCTTATGAATTCTGCTGTAAAAAAATCAGACTCTTCTACACATAGACAATTTGGCTTCTGCTCTCAGAGATGTGCTGTATATGCACACACAACAGTCTTTGAATTAGTAACATCTGTAATGCTATATTTACTCTGATTAATGAAGAGAAAAGCATTAAATCTCCTGAGTCCTTAAATGCTGTTCTGCAATTACACTACAGCTGATCTTGATCATTTGAGCTGATTGTTTATCTCATTTTCTCATGATTGTCTGAAGTTGCTTCTTTAAAAATTAGGTCTTGCTAATAACAACTATTATTAATTATCCTTATAGAAGGCCTGTGTTTGCAGCAGAAATGTTGCACTTACAAGTTCAATTTTATCCAACTTTAGTTTAAATTGTTTGTTGGTGCCATTTCTCAGCAAGCGCCAGGGATGATCTAAAAGGTAGTGCATTTATCAATAATACTTCAGAATTTGTTATGCATAATGCTAAGGTTTGAGGATAGAGTAATAAAAGCAAACTATTTAAAATGCAAATATCATCAGAAACAGGAAAGAAGTTGTACTAGACCCAAATGTTTGGCCTAAAAACTCAGGGCTTCCTCAAGGGAAATGAATGAATATTGTAGAGAACTGAATCTGATTAGGATGAAAAAATAATGACTAAATCCTAAAGTATGTATCTACTGAGAAGGGTGTGAGTGGTTTCAAGGCATGTACTTCCTCACTACACTTTTGAGAAACCTACCTCAAGCATCTGACATCTAAAGCTGCCGTAAAAAAAGTAGCAGGAACTCTAGAAGTACCTTAGGTCCCAGCAGTGAATCCAGAAGCTGGCATTAGGCACTGGGACTTCCTCTCCAAGAGCACTGAGGAGAAGGCACAAGCACAGAGAGACACCCCCTCCTTCAGTAGAGCCTGCATCCTGGGACAGGACAGCTGTGCAGCCATGTCTTCCCATTGGGGATCAACTGGATTACACCACGTACTCTTTCTGTCTGTGTGAGAGGGTTTCCTTTAGGAAAAAAGAGGCATTTTTTTACAGCCTACTCTCTCAAACTCTTTGGGATCCCTAGTTCCTAGTCTTTGTTCCCTTGATTTTCTTTGTGCTAATATTTGGAATCTGGCAGCAGCCAAATAAAAAATTTCTGGGATTAGGCAGTTGCTGGACAGAGCTTCTTGGGGGGGATAGATACACTGGCTCTGCTAGTTAAACCTGAGACACCTTTACTGGTGTATAGACAGGCCTAGTGTGAGGGGCAGAAGGGATTTTAGAAATACACCATTGGAAATACAACAGGAGAGAAAAGCAGTAGTGTTCTCTTACCTATAATGTGTTGTGTTAGTGCAAAGAGAAGGAAGAAAGATGCAAGACTAGTGAATGATTAGGAGCACAAAAAGTTTAATGTAGGTATTTTAAGTGAAGCAGATAAATGTGAGAGGAATTAGATGTGTTATACAAAGCATCAAAAAGAAGAGCCATGAAAAAGTCTCTTTCAAGGAAATAAATTCTGTTTAGCAGAAACTACCTCCTTGTTGAAATGTCTGTCCCATTAAGTCATCAGTCTGTGTGGTAAAGCCAAATCACATGAATGTTAACAGACTAAACAAAACTATCCATGACAAAATAAAGGATAACTAGGCCACCACAACTTTAATGCAAGAGATAAATTCGAAGTTGTGAAGGTATTTGAATCACAGCAAAAAGCGTGTTTTCTTAATCCAAGTATCTAACAAGCACTGAAAGAATGAAGCATACAATTGGAAACACGTGGATCATGTGTGACTACAAGGGGAAGCATGGTGTAAAGACTGGCTGTGTTTCCAATACCCCTGGAAAGAGCTGACACCATGCAAAGGTGTTGGCACCTGTCTCCAATAGGAAAAATGCAGCTGGAGGATGAAGCTCAGTTAATGAAACAAAGGTTTTACTAAGCCTCTTAACTGACTCTACACTAGTATATTCTATGGCAGGTTGTCTTCTGACACTGCATAGAAATGGATAAAAAGTGAATTCCAGATAGACAGTGGAGCTGAATGCAATATAATCACAGCAAGTGCTGTGCCCAGAGTTAAAATTCAAAGCTCTCCACATTTCAAATAGCAAGATCAAAATTAGTCCATTTGGCAAAGCCATTCTGGCCTGCCTGCTAACAGATAGAAGTGTTTGAAATTGCGGAATAGAAAGTCCCAAGTGTGCTTGATTGAAGAGCAGACTGCAAACACAGATGATCAAATTGAGTAGATAACCTATCTATGGAATTGAATTCTAGACTTCCTTTCAAAGAATGCCACGGGACATGGAAGAATACAGGGTGCAATAAAGGCGTGTAGCAAATCTTATGTGTCTGAGGCAATTTCAAAGAGAGTGGGGGAAAAAATCAGCATACTAAAGTTAAAATTAATAGTTTGTCCCAGGCAAAGCCATAGAAAAAGTAATGTAAGACACAATAAACAGAGAATGGCAAGATAGGAAAACAATTAACTGTCACAAAAAGTTTTTTTCTATGTCTGCTTTATTAAGGAAGAACCTTGTTAATAGTGTTTGCCTTTTTTTCTTTAAATAATATATTTTGTTGGCAAAGAAGCCTGCATTTTTCTGACAGACTCTGAATGCATTGATTTAATCAAAATTCTGATATAAAAAGTAAACTATCTGAGTGCAACTCTTATTTGATAAGTTAAAAGCCAGTTAAATAACAGATCAGCAGAAGAGACAGTCCTCACCTAAGGGAGAACTATCACAGCTCCTCCAGCAGTTCTCCTGTGAATCACCACTGCTCATTAATTTTATCAATATTTTCAGGGGAGGAATTGCTGGAAAATAATGTGCATTTCTTTAGACATAAATATATTTTAAGGACTTGTCACTTGAACTAAATTGTCTAGATCACATGGTAAATGGTCCCACGTCTGCTTCCACATTTGACTTTATCACAGGATGAGGATCTGGGGTAGCATGTGGTTGAAACAGCTGAAACCTCAGAAGATTGAGAATAACTGAATGTGAATTCCCAAGGTGATGTGGTAGCTTGTAGTGATAATTCAAATGGAGGTAACAGGCAGAGAGGATTTTTAACTATATGTAGCATAAATCCATCATTAGAATTCAATCTTCACTTTGAAAAGGTTGCAGATTTATTGGAAGAATATTCAGAAAAGAGCTGGAGAAACTATCCAGATCCAAAGATGCAATTTAAGATGTATTTCAGCACACCCATATGCCTTCACCTCTAATTTATCATCACTGAATGTTGCACTGAAGATCTCCATGGTGGCATAAAATGACATGAGACGACTGAAATCTCTAGGGTGTATAAAGCCACCAGAAAAGAATGGACATGAAATATAGTGATACCAATATATCCCTAAGCTATTGACTAAGGGCTATGAGATGTAGCTATCCTTTGCTAAATCAATTGCTAGATGTCATAGGCTTTCCAAAGCATGGTATCAAACAGGATGCAGAGATAAAAATACCACAACTGGTTACCTGTCAAGTTGCAAACAGCCAAAAATTCATCGAAGTGACCAAGATGATGATGTTAAAAACTGAGAATCAATGCACTGCATAAGCAGATATTTAGTGAAATCATCCTGTGAATATCATCCTCTGATAATCACTGCAACTTGTGTTGGAGGGTTAAAGAAAGACTTTGGGGATTTGAGAAGGAAGCAAGAGGCATGTCTAGATGCATATCCATACCAGCTTTTTAGAGGCTCTTCCACACTTACAAGTTACAAAGATTGTTCTCAGGACTTAGCTTCTGGTCTGAAGTTGAACTTTTGCTTCAGTGGAAAAATGGAAATGCAGTAATAGGAGAGAAGTTGCATGAAGGATGTGTCTTGTTCATGGGTGAGGGGAGTGGCTGGGAATCAGACAGAACAGCAAGAGGATTTTAGTACAGCGACTCCAAGGAAGAAAGCTGTAAAATACAAACATGTTTCCAGGTGCAAATATGATAAAATAAACAACTAAGTTTGAATCGATGTAACAAGGAATATGATGGAAATTAATAGTTTGAATTCTTTAACAGAAGTGGTAGGATGTACGGACAGCACAGTCAGGGAAGAGGGAAGTTTTATTAGTGAGAAGATAGTCATCAGCACTAACACCTGCTGGGAGTGGTTATGTGAACAGTGAAAGGAAGGAGGAAATACCAACTTGGTAATTACAACTTACAACCAACTGGTCTCAAAAGCATATAGGTTGATGTAACAAAGGGTGCTGAGAGGTGTGTGTCAAAAACTGCCAAATTAAACCCAAGAATGGGATGCATTAGCTCTTAAACGTTTGTCTGCAATATCTAGGCATAAAAAGAGTAACATCTGGACAAATTCAGTTCAGCACGTGTGCAACTTTCTCTCACGCAGCTAGCGATGAACCATCACTGGTAGTTTCTAAAAATCATGGCTAAATCCACATCTTGAATGGCATGATGTCCAGCATGGAAAAAAAAAAAATTTTTTTTGGATCTTGTTATGATGTATTAATTTTTAGACTGGAAACTGGTGGGCGGCTGGAGGCCGGAAATACATTGCATATGAGAAATATCTACATGGAGGGCAAGTTTCTGGCTCCAGAACAGTCCTCAGAGAGAGTGAAATGGAGGCAAAAATATGAAGTAAAAAATTGCCATACAATATGCAGAGGGAACTGTATTACACAGCAGTTAGCCTACATTACGTGTTATAAAACACAGGAAGTTGACAAGGGAATCCACAGACAACAGGAAAAATACAGAAGAAATACGCATTGAAAGGGGTAAAAAGCCATGAAAGTTCTAAAGTATAGCAAAACCAAAAGAAATCCTCTCAACAATGTGCATCTAATATTAATTGGAAGGGCAAAAATCAGTGTTTTAATCTTCAGTTCAAAATTAGGGTGATGTAATGTTAACGAATGGGGAAGACTAGGCACTTTTTAAAAGATCATTAAGTAAAGAATACATTAAACAATGCCTACTGGGTTAGAGAAATAATCAGTAAATTTGGAAATTCTTTTAAAAATGAAAGGAAATAACAGTGAAATGGGCAAAATATGAATTTAATAACTTGCATTTCTCTCCCAAATATGTCAATCAATACCTTTTTTGTGAAAAAATATGTCTTGGCATTGTATATCTGATTTGTTTTAATGAGATTATGGAGTTCATTTATAAATGTCTCAGCCTAGGCTTCTGTTACAAGGTTACCCCTAGACATTCTAATCTAAATATATTATATGTTATCCCAACACTATCCTCAATCGGTAGGTGCCAGCAACTATTTAAAGCAAGTTAAAAATGGGCTAATTTGAAGAGCACAGAAGAGTGTCAGTGGTATAGACATCATCATGAAATGGGTTTATGGCTGACGTGATTCTGCACAGACTGGGATGTTCAGCACTACTGGCTGTTGCAATCAGGTGGTCAGAAATATGTACATACCTCATGTTAATCAAATTTGTGTCAAAGATGCCCTTGCCATCTTGTCTATGTGGCACCTGCAAACCTATATAGCTACCACCATGTCTATGGAAGGCTGTTCAGACAGCAGAACTATCAGACAGCCTTTATTTTATTATTAATCCCTTTTATTTTCCTCTGCTAGATCTGTTTTTCTGGGTATCAGGTCAGCTCTACAACTAAGGTGCATGAATGTCACAGAGAAATTTGAGCTGTCAAAAAAAAACTTTTCTAAATATAGCAAAGTACAAAATAAGACGTTTAGGAACCAAGTCCTTACATATTGAGGAACACATCTGAGAAGACAGAGGTGGAGAAAAGCAGTGAAGAACACGCAGACCTATGTCAGTGCTGCAGAACTGCATTTGGGCTACTGCAGTTCTTGGTTGTCTGGACAAGAAATATTAAATAGAAATAAAACGACAGGCTGCTGATGGAACAAATGCAATATACTCTGATACTGTGTAGGTAGTTATGGCTTTCATGCTTTGAGAGAGGAGGATGTAAAATCAGTGACAGTGTAAGAGAAAGGCTTACTCAGAGCTCAGTAACTAAAGAAAGTGCCTCACACATATTTCAGGTTTGCTAGGTTGTCAGAGCAAAGATAGAGAGGTAATTCACTACCATATATAAACTTCTTTAATCAAAAATGCTGGATAATAAGAGTTCAGTAACTTAGCTGAGAAGAACAGAAGGATAAATTACTGAACAATTTTTATTAGAAATAAAGAAACATGGAAGCTTTTTGTTTTTCTGGTCTATTCTGTTTGCTTTAACCAATGAATCATGGCTAACATATACTATTAAGATTCTCCATAAGCTGATAAGTAAGGTCACAGCAAGCACCTGTTTTGAAAGTCAAATATATCTTATTGCACTCAGCAAAAACTGACTGGAAGAAATCAAGTGGTCTCTGATGTACAGATCAAGCCTTAGATTCCTCTAGATTTAACCTATCAGTTTATAAAGCCAAAGTTTAACAAGTCTAGGAAATAACTAATTGTACACATACAATGTGATGATGTAGCAGCAACTCTCTGATTTCTACTGGTGTGCCACATTACAGGAGGCATCAAGTACCCTCCCTTGCTGAAGGGGTGGTTATGACAAACTGAAATGACATGCACACAGATGCTCTAATTTACTGCCACTTTTTCAAGGAAAGGCTGCTGTGACAATTATGCTCCTGCATAAAAAAGTGATTGGGGCTATCAGAGTAGATGATTTTGCCCTTGGTGTAGTTATATACCAACGATATGAGAGGGAGTGAAGAGGGAGGAGGGTCTAAGGTCATGTAGCCTCTATTTTCTTGTACCTCAAGAGCCAGAGTTAATGGGCAGTTATGCATTGCTTGGGGCTGAGAATGGCTCAGACATTCAAACTTGTCCATTTGCCCAAATCCACATCTCTGCTGAAACAGGAGGATGTTTAGAATGTCATTCAGACCCAAGCCAGCTCAACAGGCTGAGTGGTCTCCTGCCTCCAGAATAGATCCACTTCACAATTCAGCTAGCTGAAAGGGGAGCATAATATTTTCTAGTTCATTTTTACTTGTGAGAAGAAGCAAGACCGTGCTACTACGTAACTACTATATAGTAAATCAGACCTTTTGAGCTTGGTTTAAATTTTACTTCAGGTCATTTATGGAACCTATGACTCAGTGTCTCCACATTAGAGAAAACTTCCCTCCCTGAAGTACACAGGCTTGAGTAAACATTAGAATAATTGCAGGATAATTCCCAGGAGTGATTCATATTAATCGTGTGGATTTAGTAATAGTAGTTGCTTTATTTGTTCTGAAACTCATCTTTGGTCCTGCACTGCAGCAGCAGTAAGCAAACTTCCCCTATGTAGGCAAAAATGCATTTTGGGACAAGTTAGGACCTTCAGAATTTGGTGCCAGGCAAGAAAGATTAAGAGAGTAAAATGTTTATTTAATACAGATTTAGCAAGGTAAAATCAAGCTATTGAGAAAACTGGCTGACCAGTTTTAGGGTCTTTTCCCTTGAATGAGAAATGGAGGCTACCCATGCCGGTGCAAATTAAGGTCTCTCTGTAAGGAGTGGGGAAGGGGGATTGTCAGGCTGTGATTTTAGGTGACAGTACATGACCCACATACACGCAGCTTCTGGGGACTCCATATAAAGCCTCTACTGTAACCCTGTATTTCTATTTGGGAAGAATGTGGTGAAATGCCAGTATTTTAACACTGAAAACACAACTGCGGGAGAGCAAGTAAAATAGTTCAGCTTACAAATATCGACCAGAGATGCTTCCTTGTAAAAATTCTGGTGCCTTATTTTTGAGGTGTACCCGGGTACTAGGGATTGATGGCTCCCGAAACAGCCTCGAATTGCTTGCCTTCCCCAGAGATGCCTCTGCTAACAGCGAGTTTGAGAAGTCAGCATCCTTTCCGTTCTGCCAAATTGATTTCCTTATTAATCAAAAAATCTCGTCTTCCTCTGGCTTCAGGTGATTTTTTTTCTTAAAACGTTTTATGACTACCCAAAGAAAAAAAAATCAAAAGAAAAAAACAATGAACATGGAGAATAAAATAGAAGAAAACCAGTATTACTCAAGGTGAGCTTTCAATGACTTCTTGCTCATTTTGACGGTTCTTGTCAACTGCAAAGTTTCCCCCGTCTGTCTCTCTCTCTCTCTATCTCTTCAAGCACCTTCTGATCTCAGAAATGTATTTTATTCATTTGATGAATGAAGCGATCAATTTCTCTTTGGACCAAGCGTTTTTGGTTTAGAATAAATTGGCGAAGCATTTTCCTCCCTCCCTGTTAGAGTGTTTGCTTTGTTTCCTCCTCCCCCAAGATAAATCCAGATCGCTCTAATGGCATCTATATATACGATTGGTGTCATTCAAGTAAGACATATTATCAAACGTCTTTAAATCTGCAGTCAGCCTCATTTAACCTCTAAAATTACACTTAACGGGCGACCTTCATTAGCCAAATCGGAAGGAACATGCTGTATGTGTAAAGCAGCGCCGCTTCCACGCTGGTGAGCTCCCTCTGCAGCGGGCGGGGAGGGGGGCGTCGATCGCCGGGGCGGGATAAATGTGGGAGCAGCTACTCCCCACGTCCCTCCCAGCCAGGGCACACGGATGCCCGTGGGCACGGAGCTGCGCGGGGCGGTTTTCAAGCAGTCGGCCTCGGGTTTGCTTGGTCGTTTCCCCGCTCCTGCTCGGAGGGAGAGGGATGCAGGATTCTTACCGCCCCGCCTGCATTATTTATCTGTTACCTTGCGAGCGGGCGGACAGTGCTTGCTTGTCGAGAGAGCTCTCGCCGCCTCAGCTCCCGGGTTGCCTGTCCCAGAGGACACCAATTAAAGGCACTAATTGGACAGCGATACATCAAAGTCTGTCGCTGAGACCGGCTCCTTGGAGCTCTGGGGGTCCTGTAGGCAGGCTTTTGTTTTAGGCACTGCTCCAGGTTCCCGTGTCGGCTGCGCACCCGCACGACTCGTCTGGCCCGCTCTGCTGCCCGAAACCCTCGCGTTTCCGAGGGTTTTCCACGCTCCCCTTTTCAGTGTGGGAAAACAACACTCATGCCAGGCTCCAGGTCCACTGAGAGGATGTCTCACCTCGTGTTGACGCACCCGTGCGGACCCTCGCACACTACCACCCATGAAATTCCCCCCCTCTCTGCGGTCAGACTGTGGTGGGCTGTTGGGTGAGCCCCTCGGTCCCAGCAGCGAGACGGGCCCGGAGGACCCGCATTGCCCAGCGCTCCTCGGAGCTCCCAGCTTCAGGGTCCCTTGGACAGAGGATATGTGGCCGGGTTCTACCCCTACCATACCCCAGGTTTTCCCTTCACGCTGTATTATTCCCTGTGCTTTGGGGAGAGCCTCTCTGGGGCAGCAGGTGTTTCTCCGAGACCGGGATCACCCCTCGAGTCTGGGCAGGAGCCTGCAGCGGCCGCCCCAGACAGGGCTTCAGTGCCAGGGGGAATGAGGGCTCCAGGTACATGGGAGGTATTCGGAGAAAGGATGAGAAGCGGGAGGAGGCAGTTACACACTGAGACTCTGACGAACAAGTCTCGTCTCTTCTCCGTTTTCCACTTCTTTTTCAATAAACGAAACAGTTCTTCCCGTTACAAAAGTGGTTTATTTCAACTTTTGTAGAGGCTTTATTAACCCTGAGTTATTCGGGACCTCGGACTTTCCCAGGTGAGGCTGGCCCAAGCTGAAAGAAAGAGCCGGCGCTACCAGGAGAGGTGCAGCGATTCTCTGCCGGCTTCATCCCGAGCCAGACGAGAGCACCGCGCCAGGGGGAGGCCGGTTGTGCGCAAGGCTGGGCCGGGGCATTCGCAGGGCTCGGCCTAAAACAGGGCTGCTGGTACACATACATTTATATGTCTCGAATACGAGCCAGTCAGAGGCAGAAAATAAAATGGCAGGTCTCCCTGCGGGAGAGCCTGGCATCCCCGGGCTAAGCAGCGGCGCGGTTTGCTTATCCTTGCGTGATTAAAAGCTGCTTTTTAAGGTGTCCTTTCTGCGGCCATCGCCCATAGGAGCAAAGCATGGCCCGGCAGAGACTAGACTGGGTGGCCCACGAAGGAGCGCGGGTGGTTGTCCTGAAGAGCGTAAGAGCCGGTACGGCAGGGATGGAGTTCGGTGATGGTCTCCTTTATCCCCCACCTGCAGCTCCATTCCTCTTCTCAGGCCGAGGACGATGTGCCGGGAGAGCGAGGAAGTGTTTGATCATTTACTGCCCACGGAGGCATTTGTTTTTCATTTTGCAAACGCTTCTCTTTAAGTAATTGTTCCTGTTAAGAGCGTATACCTTTCACTGGGCTTCACCGCGCTATAAATAATCTCGATGAAGATGCAAGGATATGACTTTCACAAGATTGGACAATTGATTAAATCTGTGGCCTGCAATTGCGAATAATCTTGGAAGGCTATTTAAACAGATGAAGGCCTAAATTGTCTTGCTTGTATCTGAATTAATTTCTCATTCATCATCATTATGGAGTGATTGGTTCTATTCAGGCTTTGCAGCCTGCTGGAACGAAACTGGATTTAAATGAGACTGTAACACAATTTAAATGCTCCCCAGATTTAACGAGGCCAATCGAGCAGCTGCAATAAACACAAATATTTTTCTAAACAGCCTTGTTTTAAATAATTACTTAATACTTTCATGTGATGTTCTTAAGTGGCAATTTCTGTCTCTGAAGTCCCAGGCACTTCTTTGCAGAGAGGGCAGCAGGGAAAATCACTTTATATGTTTGCTTTGCGTGTATATGTGCATGCAATACACCGATGGAGATTCTTTAAAATTATGTTTGTAAATATTAGTGTAAACCTGCACTGCATTCTTCGTTGTAGATACACTCTCTTTATTTTTTTTTTTTTTTAAG
>VYXF01026440.1:1181-36464 GCA_013397295.1 Polioptila caerulea | reverse complement strand
GGTGGCGGGTGGGGGGATGCAAAAAGAAGGTCTGCCAAAAATAATTCAGGCTCAGAAAAATGCAAGTTACCAAGGCCAGAGCTTATGCTAGCTAGCAGATGTTGTTAAAACAGACATGACAAGGGCAACCATTTGGACAGCACTTGTCTGAAAATAAGGGACCTTGTGCCATAAATACAGTGGCACGTGTAATCTTTTTGGCGTATTATGATATTTCTAATGAATGCGGTAAGGATCTCATCTTTAGTTAATATTGCCTCACATGCATAGTGTCAAGTCATTTTTCGCCATCTGTCGTAAGTAGGTTGTTCTAAATTTTTTTCTCGGAGTGTTATTGGCTAGTCAGGATACAGAAAACATTCAACCAATTACAATCCCAACTCGGTAAGGAATTTACTGGCATATCTGAGGTGACGTTGCTTCGGTGGAGAACAGGCAGCGCAAAAGGAAACATGCTGTGTTTTTCAGTCTAGCCCTGCGAGCAGGACGCGGAGAGACAAACAAACAAGCAAACAAGATTCCCGGACTGCTGGATGCATGGATTAAGGAGTGCTCCTAGCAATAAACATACTGTTTTCAGGGTGATAAACCACGAATTTTTACAGGGCTGTGAGCACCATTCTCCCTGTATATATACGCAGGTTTTTTTCCTTGCAAGTGCACATCATGCACATAACACACTCTGGACTGCGCTGCTTTCCACCACACGTTGTGCGTGCACTGGTCCAAAGCTTGCAAAATTCTTGAAAACTCACTGTTAAATTTCTTTTCCCTTCTCTCCCCTGCCAGCCTCTAGACCGACGTGTGCCCTGTGAGGACCTGCCGCCCATCCTTGTCGCAGCCGGGCTCGGCTCTGCGGGCTGTGTGAGAACGGAGTCGGGGAAGCAGGGCCAGGTCCGGGCGGGCGGGTGGAAGGATGGATAGATGGATGGATGGATGGATGGATGGATGGATGGATGGATGGATGGATGGATGGATGGATAAGGCAGTCCGTCTTCGGTGCTGAGCAGAGCAGAAGGGCAACGCTGATCCCGCTGAGCGGAGCGGTGCGGCCGGGAGCGGCGGGGCAAGGCCAGACAAGGCGAGGCGGGGGTGCTCGGGCAGCGCTCTTTCCGTGTAGCGCTGGTGCCGCTTCCCACGGCTGGTGGCGTCGGTTTTGCGCTTTGTTCGAGTAAGCAGGGAAGCTGTGTTCCTGTTCCTGGCACCTCCGGGGGGAGTGTGAATGTTCGGCCTCCCCCTGAGCCCACGGTAGCCCCAGCTCCCCGGGGCAGCTCACCGCCAGCCTCCTCCCTAGCTCAGCCAAGCAGCGCTGTGGGAAGAAGGTGGCTGGTATCTGTGGCGAACAGAGAGGATTTCTGCATCACAACGAGTTTGGTGGTAGTAAGAAGGGAGATATTCATGTCTGTTTCTAAATAAGATCGTAATCAGGAGCTGAATTCTGAGTGCAAGGGAGGGCTCCCAGAGTGGACGATGGAAACGATTGAGGGGAAGTTAATGGGAAATCCTCTCTCTGGCAGACTGGAGCCCTGGGGATGACTCCTGTGGATTATGCTGGCCGATCCCCAGGAATTTTATCATCTTCGTTTACGAGTCACTGCTGCCTCCTTCCTCACCCCATTCTTAATGTGTTCGCACCAAGAAGACACCCGTCTAGTACCCCGGGTCGGAGGTTTTGTTGAGCCCGAGACGATGGTCATTGCCACGGAAGGCTTGAGGCAGCCCGCAGCAGCACAGACTGCAAAACACCCCCGCACGGACAGATGCACTCCCCGCACACGTACACATGCTTTAATTTGCCAAGGATAAACACAGATAAAAGCCCGAGTGGAATCTAAGAATGGGGGGGGAAAAAATAAAATAAATAAAAGTACTGGCAGTTTTGTGATCAGTTTAGATTGGATTAGCAAAGGCTTCTTAAAATGTCTACTTTTCCATCCCCCAGGAAGAGCACCGGCGCAAGAGCCCCTCGCACGTCAACGAGCCAGTGACGCGGCGTGGTGGAGCAAGGAGCCACGTCCCGCTCTCTGCCGCAGTGGAGTTTTGCCTCACCAGGAATGCGGAGTCCGGCGCACTGCCTTCTGTCTAGTGTTTCTGTCAGATCTGTCATGCTCGATTTGGAAGGAGACTCCCTCATTTGGGATTAATTTCCAGGCAGATTGGAAAGTGTATCCCTATGGGTGTGGGTGGGTTTTTTCCCTGCATGTTCCAGACCGAGATTTAAAACCTATTCTCTCTCGCTCTCTAGGTCACAGCCAGGATGCCATAAAAATGCTCAAAACTTTTCAATCTTATTTATTTTTCCGAGTTTGCAGCTTTCCTTGCTGATATATGGCCAAAGCGGGATCAGGACACCGAATCCCGCCCTAACGGGGCGTAGCCCCGTATATGAGAAACAAACGAAGCACACACACATCCTTCCAAAAACGAGGAAGTAATAGGAGGACATTAAAACATTGCTAGAGTGATATGCTCATAAATCAGGCATTTTCCTTGAAAGTGCTAAGCCCTCAGAAGGAAAGGCACATCACACCCTCCTTTCCCGCGGGATATTTATTTTTCTTAGCCAGTCAACAGGGTGTCAATAACTTTTGACCACTGATATCCAGTTAGGACTGGGAACCCACGATCTGTTTCTTTTTAAAAAACCCTGAAGTCTTGTAGTCTTTAAAAAGGATGAAAGTTTTGACATACTGAGGAAGGACTTAATGCCGCAAAAATTGATACCTAGTACAAATGGGTGACCAAACCTGAAAACCTATTTTTAAATTTTTAATGGGTAGTGTTAACAATAATGGCGTAATTATCACTATTTTATTAAGGCTATTTTTTACGACATGATTAGAGGTGGAAGCTTTGGAGAGAAGAGAATAATAGGTGCATTATTCTTGTGTGTGAAGACAAGCTGGTACGATGACAGCACGTAAGTGGCATTGAGGAGAGAGAGGACAGAAGAGCCGTAAGTGGGATGTGCCTAGCAAAGCATGTAATGGTATTTACAGAATCCGATCCAGAACACATATCTGCCTCCCTGTACCTCTGAATGCCGGATCTCGGCACCTCTGCCGAGGGCATCTCTCTGTTCTTGGATGGATTCTTTTGGGGTTTTGTTTTGACTTGTTGGCTGTCTGAAGCAACGCCTCATTGTCACCGCATGAGGTTCTGGAGATATTTACCTTGTTAGACCAAAACCTAGGGGAAGAGGGAGTAGGGGGGCGGGTAAGTGCACGATTCCCTTTCATAGGACATTCAGGACAAGTTTGATCGTGGAAACTAAATTTACTGCTTTACTGATGACAGTGAGTAAATCGTGAGGAATTTGGGCTTTCGATTTCAATTCCTATCTCTCCCAGACTCGTCGAGAGCCATAAAACCGCGGCAATCTTTTTATGTTAGAATGAGCAGTAGAAACATGATCTGAGTGGCAAACTCTGTTTTGAAAACAAAAAGATATTTATGGAGTGAATTTAATGCGGAGAAAGGCACAGGTAAATGAAAATCGACAGTATTTCAGTGGTTTTCGCGACTAGACTTTTTTCTTAAAGATTTCGTTTAACGAGAACTGAGCTAGCAGCCCCTCGTGCTGTGCATTTTCGTGATTTCTCCCCGCGGGTGACAGCGTCGCCTGAGACCTGGTGTGCCGAAGCATCTCTTACAGAAACACTGAGGAGTTTCAGGGGGTGCTCAAAGGAAGAGTCATAAAGGGGGGATGTGGCATTATCAGGAAAAAACCGCAGGAATGCCAGAGGCGAACACACATTCTTTCACCGCATTTAGTATTTTGGTGTCCTGCTTTATTAAAACAAACTGGAGGCCCAGAAGGGGCCGAGAGGAGCTGTGCTGCCTGCCAGGACGCTGCTCCGCAGGCTGCCTGCCCTCCCGTCAGGGCGTCGGTACCGGCCCCGGCCCACCGCCGGCTGCAGGGCAGGACACCCAGCTATTTCCCCCTTTGCCGCCCCCCGGTAGGCGGCAATGTCCCGGAGAGACGGTCTCCTGGTCCTTCCCTGAAGGAGATGGTTGAAACGAGGGGCGCTTGCAGCCCACTGTGTCTGCTGTAAAACGAGAGGCACACGACCAGAACCAGAGGCTCTCTGCAGCCTCTTGCAGCCCCGTCGCTTTCCAGCGTTAGGCCTGGTTCTGCTCCAGATAGGCCAAACCCCGGTATTTTTTACTATGATGATGTTTTTATATGGAGCCTCATGAATAAGTGCAGAGAGGAGCATAAGTGCGGTTCAGAGCATTGGAGACTGACGTTAAGAGGGGGAAATTCTGCTTAGAGAAAATGGTTGGAGAAGTCCTAGCTTGTATACCGGGTCCTGGGGACCCTTTTCATCCCTGGGGAGGGTGTGAGAAATCCCTGAGGAAAGTTCCTTTGGAGATAAGGGTGTCCAAGGGGTACAGGATCTACTGGGAACTCTCGCCATTAGGGAAATACCAGAAGTGGGTATCTTACTCCAGAGACACAACAGTGTGTCTCTTGTAATGAAAGGGTGATTTCCTCTTAGATTTGAAAAGGAGCAGATTTGACCCCATGGGAACAGGCGTGTTGCCTCTTGTTTTCTCTTTACACATGTCAAGAGACTCTGTTTAGAATGACAAGGAACAGAAAGCTGTATATGAGACAAACAAACGAAAAGGAGGAAAAGAAGAACAAAAAAAAACTTGGAAGGAATGGGAAGGGAACATTAAGAGAAGTGGAAGAGAAAGGGGAAGGAAAGGGGAAGAGGTAGGGGCAGAGGAAGAGGGGAAGAGAGAAAAAGGAAATCCCAGCCACCTAGAACAGGCATCTCAATGGAAATTCACTCCTCATGGAATCTGAGTGTTCTTAAAATTAGAAGTTGCACTGAAGCAAAATGCTGGTTCAATTACTGGACATCAGTCTCATTCAAACTTTCTCCAAAATAAACACATATAAAACCTCAAATAGTGGCATGGAATGCATGCTGAATGAAAATTTTATGTAGTTTTAATAATGAAGAGTGGAATGTTAACCCCTTAACTTCCAGTTCCACTTTCAAAAATCTTCATCTACAGGTAGCCAAGCTGAGAGGGCATCATATGTTCTCACAGTGCATCCATAAAAGCAGGTTTGTCCACCTAGTTTATTTTTGGCTTGTACCTCTGTCCATGGCCCCCAGGGAGGAAGATGTGAATCCACAGACTGGATTTGTTCCACAGAAACAAAATCTCCACCCTGATTCTGAGCAGTGGCCAAGTGCTTCAGCACCACTGCCTGACAGAAATGCCCAGGTTTGCACTCTGGGTACTGGATGCCCTGTGCCCCACCACTTTCTNATTTTCGTGATTTCTCCCCGCGGGTGACAGCGTCGCCTGAGACCTGGTGTGCCGAAGCATCTCTTACAGAAACACTGAGGAGTTTCAGGGGGTGCTCAAAGGAAGAGTCATAAGGGGGGATGTGGCATTATCAGGAAAAAACCGCAGGAATGCCAGAGGCGAACACACATTCTTTCACCGCATTTAGTATTTTGGTGTCCTGCTTTATTAAAACAAACTGGAGGCCCAGAAGGGGCCGAGAGGAGCTGTGCTGCCTGCCAGGACGCTGCTCCGCAGGCTGCCTGCCCTCCCGTAAGGGTGTCGGTACCGGCCCCGGCCCACCGCCGGCTACACGGCAGGACACCCAGCTATTTCCCCCCTTGTCGCCCCCCGGTAGGCGGCAATGTCCCGGAGAGACGGTCTCCTGGTCCTTCCCTGAAGGAGATGGTTGAAACGAGGGGCGCTTGCAGCCCACTGTGTCTGCTGTAAAACGAGAGGCACACGACCAGAACCAGAGGCTCTCTGCAGCCTCTTGCAGCCCCGTCGCTTTCCAGCGTTAGGCCTGGTTCTGCTCCAGATAGGCCAAACCCCGGTATTTTTTACTATGATGATGTTTTTATATGGAGCCTCATGAATAAGTGCAGAGAGGAGCATAAGTGCGGTTCAGAGCATTGGAGACTGACGTTAAGAGGGGGAAATTCTGCTTAGAGAAAATGGTTGGAGAAGTCCTAGCTTGTATACCGGGTCCTGGGGACCCTTTTCATCCCTGGGGAGGGTGTGAGAAATCCCTGAGGAAAGTTCCTTTGGAGATAAGGGTGTCCAAGGGGTACAGGATCTACTGGGAACTCTCGCCATTAGGGAAATACCAGAAGTGGGTATCTTACTCCAGAGACACAACAGTGTGTCTCTTGTAATGAAAGGGTGATTTCCTCTTAGATTTGAAAAGGAGCAGATTTGACCCCATGGGAACAGGCGTGTTGCCTCTTGTTTTCTCTTTACACATGTCAAGAGACTCTGTTTAGAATGACAAGGAACAGAAAGCTGTATATGAGACAAACAAACGAAAAGGAGGAAAAGAAGAACAAAAAAAAAACTTGGAAGGAATGGGAAGAGAACATTAAGAGAAGTGGAAGAGAAAGGGGAAGGAAAGGGGAAGAGGTAGGGGCAGAGGAAGAGGGGAAGAGAGAAAAAGGAAATCCCAGCCACCTAGAACAGGCATCTCAATGGAAATTCACTCCTCATGGAATCTGAGTGTTCTTAAAATTAGAAGTTGCACTGAAGCAAAATGCTGGTTCAATTACTGGACATCAGTCTCATTCAAACTTTCTCCAAAACAAACACATATAAAACCTCAAATAGTGGCATGGAATGCATGCTGAATGAAAATTTTATGTAGTTTTAATAATGAAGAGTGGAATGTTAACCCCTTAACTNACCCTCCCAGACGGCGGTCCCTGGCTGTGATCACCGCGGACCTACACTAACTGCTGTCTTCTTGCGCCCCCCACTGCTGATGGGCCGCAGAGATGAAAGGAGACGAGCCAGACCGCTCGCCCTCTTGCCTCCGTNCCCCTTAACTTCCAGTTCCACTTTCAAAAATCTTCATCTACAGGTAGCCAAGCTGAGAGGGCATCATATGTTCTCACAGTGCATCCATAAAAGCAGGTTTGTCCACCTAGTTTATTTTTGGCTTGTACCTCTGTCCATGGCCCCCAGGGAGGAAGATGTGAATCCACAGACTGGATTTGTTCCACAGAAACAAAATCTCCACCCTGACTCTGAGCAGTGGCCAAGTGCTTCAGCACCACTGCCTGACAGAAATGCCCAGGTTTGCACTCTGGGTACTGGATGCCCTGTGCCCCACCACTTTCTGTTCATCCTCCATCCATGAAATCTGTGGTCCCCTGGACAAGGACAGAGATCAGGTGAGCATGGAGCAGCAGGCAATGTGCACTGAGCAAAGCTAGTGACCTCAATGATCTGGGCTCATGGGGATCCTTCTCCTTCGGCCTGTTGCTCCTTTCTGTGCTCTCAGAGCACAGTTCTGGGCACACCATGAGTGTCATGTGAGTTAGCAATCAGGGCAAAAGCAGAGATGTAGAAAACGTTCACAGAAAGTCATGGGTTTCTGCCAGAGAGTTCAGCCCAGGAACATGTAGGAAATCCTGAGTTTGTCTAAAAATCTTACAGCAAAATAAATAAAATCCTTGGAAGCAGAATAATTTGTGATCCTTTTCCCCCACTTCTTGATGCATGTTTAAGAAGAACACAGAATTTTTTGCTGGAACTACTGACCAACTTCTGATCCCATTTATCAGTATCAGTAGTTTCCAACAAACATTTCAGCTGATCTTTTTCGTCATTGAGGACCAGAAACGGTGAAAGGATTAAGTGGGAAATGAAGCAACCTGAGTTACCCACGGCTGTAACAGAACTGCATTAACCCTTTGATACACATAAGCAGTAACGCCGAATGTCCTCTCTACACCCGGGCACAGAGGCACAGTGTTTGCACTCTTTGCCTAGGAGGGCTTGTCTTTCAGGCCTCCCGCTTGCAAGGTTGAGCTGTAGGAGGAAAAGTCTTCCTTCACACGTATCCCGAGATGGGGCCGATCTTGACCGTGTTGCTTCCAGAATCGCAGAGGATTGCAGCCCGCATGGGTGCCCAGTGTGATGGATTTCTCCCCAGGTGGTCGCATGGGATGCCCAGTATGCAGGGTGGGTGTGCTGGTCAGCGGAAAAGGGCACTGCAGCCGCAGGAGGCTGAGAGATCATCATGATTCTGCTGGAATAGGGAGCGTATCGATATTGCGTGGAGAGAAAAATCTGGCCGCGTTCGTGTGGTTGTCTGTTGTGTTGCCTGAGAACTGGCGTGAGAAAAGATAATGTTAGAAGCGAAGCCCAAATGTCCAGGCTTAGCTGTTTCCAAAAGAGGAAACGAGCGCGTACTGGGAAGCCCCGGCAGAGAAAGGCGGGAGCTCGTGTGTCGTGCAGGGCAGCAGCGCGCAGGGCACGGCGTCAGTAGCGTGAAGCCTGCAGCAGGTAGCCATGGCCCACACACGGGGCCAGCTGCTCACCCCAGGGCTCCCCTGCGCTCCCTGGCCCGCGTTCTATGGCTCTGTTTCTCTGCTGGCTTGTTGCACGCTCCTTTAGGAGCTGATCCCGAAGTCCCAGGCAAGTCTGATCGACAAAGAAGACGAGAAGGGAACATGACACAGCCCTGGGGGAGTGGGGGCTCTGGGCAGGACGGCGTCCCTGCCTTCCCCGGCCAGCTCAGGCCTGCGCACGGCCTCCCGTTCCCGCCCGCGCCGCCGGCCGCATCCGTCCTCCCCGCAATGCCAGTCGCGGCATCTCCCCCCCCCCCCCCCCTCCCCGCCCGGCGGCCCCGGCCGTGGTCCCNACTGCTGTCTTCTTGCGCCCCCCACTGCTGATGGGCCGCAGAGATGAAAGGAGACGAGCCAGACCGCTCGCCCTCTTGCCTCCGTTCTTTTTCTTCCATTTTTTTTTTTCCCCTTGTGCCAGGAATGAGTAAATGAGAAGGAGCGAGAAGACCAGGCAGCTTTTCGACTGCTCTTGCTCGAGGTGCCGAGACGCGGGAGGTTACCCCCGCCTTCCTCCCGCGGGCGGGGAGGAACCCACCGGAGCAGCGGCCTCCCAGGCGGTCGGGTGGCACCAGCACCGCCCGCCCTTACCCTGCCGGGGGCACGGTTCCCAGCCCGCGGCTAATTCGGTGGTTCTTTCAGAAGTTACATCATCCTCACCATCAGAGTCCCTCGAGGTCAAGAGCATTTTGCCCAGGCTAACTTCAAGCTCTCGGAAAACACGCCCAGAGAGAGAAACCGCTGCTGCAGGTATAACAAGCGAGGAACTCGCACAGGTCCTTCCAGGGCGGGACCCGGGGAAATCGCGGCACATGGCAGCAGCTTGGCCGGAGCAGCTTGGTACTCTCTACTGCTCTCGGAGGGTCTCCGGAAAACCAGCCTTTGTCACAAGCTGTCAAAGTTTTAGGTGTCTAGAGCCAGAATACAACGAAATAAACATGACTCTTTGCTTAAATCGCGTCCGTTTTCTTCATCTAGGATATGATATGCTCTCCCCGTTTAGATCCGTGGTGTGTGCCATATGGCACAACTTATCCCGTATGTACATGCATGGATGCACACGAACACGTATTTATCACAAATCTGCTTGTGTTCTTCCCGCTCTTGTTCCTCCATTAAAATTCAGGTTCGACAGAACTGCTCAAATCCAGAAAGACTACATCTATGCACCAGTATATACACGCCTTTTACTGTGGATACACGGCAACCTGTAGGGGTTTGTCATTCTCAGTACACAAAACTCGTTTTGAATACTTTTGGTCTTGCTGCCAACCAGCATTAAAATAAATAAATAAATAAAAAGGTATAATTAATAATCAAAACATGTGGAAGAGATCCCACGGGCTGCTCCTTTCTCTTTTTGTGCCTTTCTTACAATATTTCTAGTCCCGTAGGAAACACGAATGACTTTGCTGGATTAACGTCCTTCTTTGAGCAGCGCTGTGATGGAAGGATTCCGTAGGGAAAACTTTGAAACACCTTTATATTTAAGGGTTATTATCACATATAAAGTGGGTTATTCTCCCCCTATAGCTCTTCCCTCTAGAAGAGAACCACGGAATTCAACCTCCGCACTTATTTTGGGAGAGTGAACGGCAAACAAGAAGCCCTCAGGAAGCAGGACAGTCCCACGGGTGCTGGGGGCGATCCGAGGGCGGAAGGGCGGTGGGATCCGCCGTCGCCAGCGCCCACCCCCAGGGGTGACGGAAACATTTCAGGCACTGCAGTTCTTCAGCAAAACTCCAACCTGTCCCATGGAATCGGTATTTTTCTCGAGTAAAGGGCAAAAAGGGAAAAAGGCAAAAAAGGAGAAGGAGAAGGAGAAGGAGAAGGAGAAGGAGAAGGAGAAGGAGAAGGAGAAGGAGAAGGAGAAGGAGAAGGAGAAGGAGAAGGAGAAGGAGAAGGAGAAGGAGAAGGAGAAGGAGAAGGAGAAGGAGAAGGAGAAGGAGAAGGAGAAGGAGAAGGAGAAGGAGAAGGAGAAGGAGAAGGAGAAGGAGAAGGAGAAGGAGAAGGAGAAGGAGAAGGAGAAGGAGAAGGAGAAGGAGAAGGAGAAGGAGAAGGAGAAGGAGAAGGAGAAGGAGAAGGAGAAGGAGAAGGAGAAGGAGAAGGAGAAGGAGAAGGAGAAGGAGAAGGAGAAGGAGAAGGAGAAGGAGAAGGAGAAGGANAAAGAAAAGAAAAGAAAAGAAAAGAAAAGAAAAGAAAAGAAAAGAAAAGAAAAGAAAAGAAAAGAAAAGAAAAGAAAAGAAAAGAAAAGAAAAGAAAAGAAAAGAAAAGAAAAGAAAAGAAAAGAAAAGAAAAGAAAAGAAAAGAAAAGAAAAAGCACTCACAGCTCGGAGAGAAAAAGCAGAACAAAATGTCTCAAGGGAAACATTTCCTGGCATCCAGGCTGGGTGCAGGAAAGGCACTGGAAATCGAATTAAAACTGAGAGCGTGTGCTCCAAATGACCCCTCCAGCACGGGGAAGGAACATATCTGGGGGCTACAGAGGGGAGAATCGAGAGGTGGGTGCTCGCAGTTTGCCCCTTCACGAGCAGTCTCATCCCATCGCGCGTGGATTTTGGACTGAGAGATGAGACAGCAAATCCGTTTTGACTGAGCAGCAGCGAGCTCCAGGAGGAGTGGGTTGAGCTCGCTGCTCGCGGAGCTCCGCAGGAAAACCTCTCCCCGACCAGCGGGAAGGAGCCGCCCGGCTTTGCGGGAGCCGGGTTAATGTTAATTGCGTGGAGGTTATTATCTCCCACATTCCCCCAGCAGAGACAACCAGATCGGTCGGCTCTTGCCCCCGGCCCCGAAACTGACGGGGTGTAGGCAGGAGGGTGCAATTAAGCCCCTGCCCTGTTTTTTTCCCCCGGGCGCCTCATGAAGCGCCCTGGGAAAGCGACTCTGGCGGGCGAGACGGGCTGAAGGCAGCGATGCTGACCCCGGCCAGGAAGGAGCGGGTGAGGCCCAGAGCCCACAGCATCTCCTGGCCTTTTCCTCCACGGCCTCGGGCACAACGCTACGGGATGATTTGTACCCAGGGTCTCATCCTCTATTAGGGGCCCTCTTGCAAGGAAGGAAGTGAACCAACTTTGCCATGGCCTTTGGATGGAGAATGGTAGGGAGGAATCTCTCTCCTCAACCCTTGCCCCCCTCTCACCCAGCTGTTTCTGGAGCTATTTCCTGCACCAGTCCCCCATCCTGGCATCCACGGGAGGATATTCTGGCTGCCCAGGGCCGTATCTGTCCAGATATCTTGTACTCCCAGTGTAGAAAAAATACGCTGTAAAAACAAAGAAACCTATGAAGGTCCCATTCCCTTGAAGATATGGGAGAAGCTCTGGGCAGGTAGACAGGATTCAAGACCTTCCACTTCCTTTCAATGAGATGCATGGCCTGCTTGGCTGGTCAGCAGTATCCTCTTCGCCCAGGAGCACTAAGGGCAATAGTCCAAGGCCCAGGCTATGCAGCTGGCCCCATACCCGTTTGCCCAGAGTCTGGCCTACGTGGTCTCCATGAGATTTGGGTGTAGCAGCAGTAATTACTTGTTTCTCCCATAAGTCCTTCCCCAAATGTCAAAGACACCAAGCCAGAACTGTTTTGCTTTACACTGCCCAAGCAAAAGCTGATTTCCAGAGCTCTGGTGGGGCTGGAAAAATTTCTGCTGTTGAGTTGGTGTTCTCGAGCAGAGCACAGAGTGGAGACACCAAACCATGTGTCCGAGGTGGCTGCCACACGCAGCACAGAGCAGAACTTCCATCCTCCCATTTAATTTTTTTTTTAATGACAACATCATCGTGTGTGCTTGTATAAATCCTCAGTGATTTCACAGCTCCCCATGGTAATATCACCAGCCTGACTCTTATGATTTCCTCCACGCCTGCACAGTTTTAGGTTTATTGGTCTCTTACATACTCATTCACAGAAATAAAAAGGGTGGGAGTGGAGAGGACTTGATTTCTGGCTGCTCTCTGAGATTTCCATGCCAGATCCGTGCAAGATCGAGGGCTTTGGAAATGTGGGTTTGTAAAACAACCCCTTAAATTACTGCATGTAGGTTAGGGGGTTAGGCACACACACGCACACACTCACATGAACACATGCACATACAAAGTAATTTCTTAGGAAGGGTTAAAGCCTATTAAAGTGAACTCTGGAAAAAAAGAAAAAAAATCCAAACAACCAAAGACCTTCAAAACAAAAAAACCCTAACACTCTTGAAAGAATCTTTGCATAGCAGATACATTAATCCCATCTAATAACCGCTCCAGAGACTCATAAGTCAAAACTCTTCCAGCTCTAAGTAATTCTAATTTTGTGTGGATTGGGATGAAATCAAACGGGTATATCATCATGAAAACTGGACAGTGGAAGAGCAGCTGCTGAGAGGACCAAAGAGTCTGATTTTCCAAAGGTTAGGTCCTAATCCAGCCATCAGGAGCTGAAGGGAAACCAAGGCATATCATGACAATGACAGAGAATCAGGAAATAAGTGATAGTTCTTTGAGTAGGGGTGAATCCTCAGCTCATATCTTTCCACAGTAATGTTACTTACTCTCTCTACTCCTTAGCTATGTCTATGTCCAGTATTTTCCTGCTAATAGTACAACACTTGAAATAGCCTGTCTCTACCTGCCCCACAAGAAATGTCTCTGAAGCAGATCTCCATTGGGTAAATGCTCCAAAAGGTATCAAGTAGGTCTTCCTCAGACCTCTGATAGATATGGGGAGGTCTGCAGGTGTCCTAGTGAAAGCAATCTGGAACACAAGCCAGGTCCTCATTTCTGAGACAGGATCATATGTATGAGGTAGGGATGTTCCAAATGAAAATGTGGTATCTTCCAAGCCCTGCAGGGAGATGAGAGGCACCAATGTTACATGAACGGCAGATGCACTGTCCACAGGCTGCATTTTCCACAGCATCAAGCCTTCACACCAGATTGTTCCTACAGCCCAGTAATCTCTTATCAACACTGCAGAACTAGAGTTTCCAGTGTGTAAGTACCAGACTTCAGATGCACTTTGGGTGCAGTAATTAAAGGATTAAGCCTTCCTCCTGTCTCTGAATCCTGTCTGCACCTTTCTGCACACCCTTAGTAGAGTAAAGTTATTCAAAGCAATTCTCATTATTTGTACAACTCACAGAAAACACGTGAGCATTTGTATGCTCACAGAGGGTTTGCATATATAATGACTTCAGGGCAAGCATTGGTTGTCAGGTGTCTACACATGACAAAATAGAGAAGGTTGATCTGACCTATGAATCAGACAAGTTCACAGAGGAATTTGTACTTTGAAATCTGTGGAACTTGGGTGACAGGGCTCAGCATACAGACTGTTCTGGATGACTGGAGGGTAAAAACTTGTTCACACATGGAAATGCTTAAGAATGTCCACACAGGACATTTCACCTCAGATCCACACCCCATCTCAGCTCAAGGTGGATTTCCTGGTTAGACAAACCTGAGTTGCCAATGGAGATAAGAAAGAACACAGGAACTTGTTTAGAACAAGAATGTTCATGTTTGGAGGTACTCTGGGAGGGCCATTGTGTTTTACAGATCCTATCTTAATTTGCATGAGCTTTCAAGAGTAGATGCTCATTAGCACAGAGTGATCCTTTCAATAACTTCCTAGTTCAGTGTGAGTGACTTCTGTTGGTTTGCACTAAGTTAATCTGATCTAAATCTAAATGTAATTAAATTAAACTAAGCTGAGCTTAAAGGGCTACCATAAGTCTACATGTAGATTCTCATCTCAAACCTCAATCCAGACCGCTTCTGCACAGAGGTTGGATATAAAGAGGTGAAACTAATTTCTTCTGCAGTTGAGGAGGCCTTACCTGAGCAGGAAAGGGCAAGTCACTCCCAGTGTTTCTGACAGGAAGTTTCAGCAATGATGATGTGCTCAGCTGTAAGATACCACCTCTCAGCCGTGACAGCGCAACTGATGGACACAGCACCTCTTGGTCCATTGCAATGAAATGGAAAATAGGATTATAGAAACTGCTGTTCTATCACACTAATTAGTCTCTCTAATTCCTGAGCTCTGACAGCTTTGCTGACAAGGCAGAAGAGCTAGCTGCCTTAGCTGCTTCACTCACAGCTACTGTTATTAATTAACCTCACATGATTTCAGTTTAAATTAACCCACCAGGCTGAGGAATGGGCATCCCCCTTTTTTACAGCTGGAATTAAAACAGCAGTAACCTACTACAACATGTACATCAGCTAAACCCAAGATGAATTATCAATCACATCCCTCAGTGAAATGCTGCATTTTGTGGATGCTCCTGCTTATGTGCTCGTGCCCACATAGGTATCTCATTTCTCTATAAATAGGTTTTTAATCATCTAGAGGATAATAAATATACTGGGTGTATAATGGCCAAGGAATGGGCATGTCACATATTGAATGGTTTAACCAACCACCACTTGCCATCTTACCTATGAAGTTGCATGGACAATACCCTAGTTGATGTGACACAGGGGTTTGCTTTAGTCAAGTCAAGGATCCCTTGGTCCAGAATATGCTTCCATGACGTGCGTGCTCTGGCAGCCCTTGTTCTTACGCTCTTTCTGACTTGCACGGTCCCACATTGCAACTCTTTCATGTATCCCGTTCTTAGATAGTTCAGAGAGTAGAGGCTGTGGCTGTGGCCACACTCCCATGGTATCCTGTTGTGCAGGGTATTGCAAAGCTGCTCTAAAACATGCTAAATCACATTCCAGCAGTGCCTGATTCTGTGGAAAGTATTTTGGGTGCAACTTCATGACATATTTTAACCATATGAAAAATTGATATTTTTTATCTTGGTGAAAAAAGTCCACTGTTTTGATGTCATTGGAGTGTGGATGATAAATTTAGGAGGGGAGTGGGAGCCAGGAAATCTGGAGTTCTCTTCCTGCCTGGCTGCTAGCTCTGCGGCCTTGGGCAAGTCCTAATCTTTGTGACTCCACTTCCTAGCCTGTAAAATTGGGCTAATATTAGTTACTTCATGGTGATGACTGCAGTAGTGATCAGCTATCCGTTTTTTATGGAAATAAACTCAACTTTGAAAGTTATTGCCTGTAGGATTTTAAAAAAGGACTATGTCTTTGTTATTCATATTGATATTTGAGGATTATAAGAACCACCCACCCCTTTATCCGGTTCATATTGCCTTACAGTATTCCTCCAAGAAGTACTGTAGAAGAGGGGAAAATCCAGTTTGTAATCCAAATCATCTGCTTAGGGGCATCCCAGGCATTATACAGCTGCTGTACAACATCTGAAGTGAAAACAACCCAGTTGTCATTGCAGCAAATTTTAACTGGATGAACAAATAATTATTTAATGGCAAGCTTCATGTTTTTCTCTTGCATTTCTATTTTGTATCAGGGTTTTTTTCTCCCCTATTTTACTCTTGTTGAAATTTCTTCTTTCTACCTCTCAGGAAATCAAAATGAAAATCCCAAAACATTGCAGCTTAAACATCTATTTGAGGCTTTCACATGGAAAAATATGTCTGTTCCAAGCCACCTGTGCCCTCAAGCAGATGCTGTTCAGGTAAGCTACTCTCTCATGTTTCCAAGTCTTTCAGTGCTCACCAAGCTCTTATTTTCCTAGATGTAACTGGAAAACTCTCTGGGGCAGGGGGCATCTTGGTGTTCTCTGCTTTATCCACACTTCACAGTCCTGTTTAGAGTGCTAAGGAGCAACAGCAAAAATAAAGATGAAAAGATAGGATTAAGTGATCATTAGCCCTAATAATCTTCAACTTTGGGAAAGTGACTGGAAGCCTACTACTATCAGCCTGCACAAAACCAGTCTGGATTCTCCTGATTCATATGGAGAATAAGGCCCATTCTGGAACAGGGTCAGTGCAGGCATTCCTGGCTATCCTACTTCTGGTATTTTGTACAGCTAGGTGGGAATTTGAATCAAAGGGCTCAGCCATAGTTCTGATTCTAGAGGCAGCAAATATTTTCTGTCTGCAACACCACTGCCTGGCTCTGCTACACTAAGTAAATCTAAAATATAACCCCAACTCTCTATAAAAGTAATGTAAACCTCCAAGATCTATAACCAATGCTTTGCACTCTCTAATGTTCTGTGGTAGATTTTATTGCTAGGCTTCATAGAAAGCCATTTACCTACACCCACATCCTGGGTAGGACAGTGTTGTCTGACAAGTGTCTGTCTGGAGAAAGCCACAGCAAAGCCATCATAACCAATATTTTGTGGAAAACAGTCGTTCTTATTAATTCTGTAGTCTCTGGTTACTCCCATTCCGTTTTCCTGATTCCAGGCCTTCCCTGTCTTTGCTGCCATGGTGCCCCTCAGCACTAGCCAAGAGGCTGTAACAGAGCTTGCATATCTCATGTAACAAGGAACTTCATGACAAGGAATGATACAGCCTAAGTCTTCGTCTAGCTTTCCCACAGAATTCCTGACGCTGGTTTCACAGCACCACAGGCATGGAAGGTCTGACACTGCAATGCCCAGCCAAAAAAATCCGTTTTACACAAACGCAAGAAGATCACTGCGGAGGCACTGGCTTGGAAGGCAACAAATAACTTCTTTGGAAAAAGCATTGCAACTTTGGGATATGATACATTGATTTGTCTCCACCAGCTGGGAAAAGGAACCCTTCCAGGGACAGGAGGTGGGTGCAGAAAGGTGTTCAAGCCTTTGGCCATGACCCAGCTGGTGTTACAGGCTGTGGGCAAACACACAATTCATCCATCATCTCCATGGCTGTAGCTGATCAGGGTTGCCAGGTTTGTGTTTTTTAACAAGGCACACGCATGAGCTGAATATAAAATTGAGACAGGAGAAGAGACAAGCAGCTGCTGGAGCCGATGACCACTGATCCTTTCCATGTGAGGGGGTAACCTTTGGTAACCCTGGCCCCGTGTCATGTGACAGGGCCAGGAAATAAACCCTGGGCTCTTACCAGCACTCCTGTGCATTACACCTTTATTGCAGTGATGACAGGTTGATGGCTACACTGAAAGGTTCTTTTCCTTTGGGGAGTCCTGTCCAATGTTCAGCTTTATCCGTCCATAAATGCTAAGTAGTGTAGGGTCGCTGGGAAAGGTTCCTGCTCCCCCTTCAACCCCCGCATCTGAAGACTGTGACAGGGAAAGGGGCCCCTCACCTGCCTGTCAAAAGCCACTAATTCTTTGTCATCGTGGCTGGTTTTCTCCTGCCTTGAAGTGTAGAGAACTTACCTCTGTGGAAGTCTTTTAGAGTGATCTTCCTTCTCTCTCTCCCTTTTACATCTCATCCCAATTCAGTGTAGTAAAATACCAGTTAATTTCTATGGGATTTCCTTGGATGTCAGGATATGGCACAGATGCTCACATTTTAAATAACTCCTCTGGTAGATCGGAGGATGCTGTAAGAGTTTCTCTCCTTAACAGTTCTGATAATTGCATTAGTAAGGGTTCTCAATATGCGGCAGGGTTACAGACAGACCTGATGCCAAGGCATTGGAAAAAGAGGAAATCAGAAGTTAACTGAAGTAAGAAATAAACTAGGAAGAATGCTAATCACAACTTGTGAGTTCATAATTTTTTGAATGCTATTATTCCTTCTTTTACTCCACCCCTCACAGCCCCTAGCTCTCTTTTAATTACCACTCGTGGGAAAGGTAAGCTGACCGGTTTGATAATTCTCAGCACCACAATAAGTGGTACAAACGAGTTTAAACTGGAGATCCTAAAAGCTTTCTCTTTGCATAAGACAAATTTATAGCTTGGAAACTAAATATTTGTTCAAAGAACAGTTGAAGGTGTTCGAGCACACAGGAGAGATGAAATGGCAGATTAAATATTTCATTTACATGCAATATGCATAGCATTAAGTCCTATCTTAATTCTTCACCTGTTTTCTGAAATCCTTTGACAAACACATGACATTTCACCTCGCTCTTGTTGCTTTGAGTGGCTTTCAGGATCTTTTAACTATTTGCTGTTGCTGTGTGGAAGTATCCTAGGAAGGGTGCAGACTCCAGTCCCTAACAGGAGTGCCATAGGCTGCAGTGGAGTTGATTCCTTCTTTAGCAGACATTTCCAACATACTGCTACTGAATAAGGATGCAACTTCACCCAGGAAACCAGATCTGACTCCAGCGGGCATGCAGATGCTCTAATGATAAGCTCCATAGGAATGTTTATAAATAGAACAAACAAGCAAACAACCCAATGACCCTCTCTACTATAGAAACTCAACAAAATTTCTTTGATGGGAATAGGGTTCAGCAATTTTTGGGCTTCTAGGTGTTTGGTGCAGTGTTTACTTTTGCATGGCAAACCATACGACACAGCTTTATCAGAGCCATTTCTGCCTCCGGGTTTTTTTGGTTTTGGGGTGTTTTTTTGACAACACACTGAACTATCACGAAACTGTGATCTACAGCCCACTCACGGCTGCACGACAGGGTGGCAGAGATCTCCCTCTTGTACACACATTTGTGCACACAGACACACACATGCACACCTTTTGCCCCTTCTCCTTCCTATCTTTACCATAGAAGAGCAGAGAGCACTTCTGTGGGGATGGTGGTCTGATAATCTCCCACAGTCTGCTTTCAGGAGAAATACATATATTTACCCATAGGTTCATGTGGTGATTTCAGCATACAAACTACATGTAAGCATGCAAATTTGTACTTCATCCTTACTTTACAAAAAACATTCTTTACTTGTATTTCTAATTGAAAAGATTAAAACAGTACCAAATGTGAGCATTAGCGACTTTCAAAAGGGGTTTTTATTCTGTATGCCCTAAATGCCTAAACTTAACATTTTGACGTAGCACACAAGCTGTGATCATAAAACGAGTTTTACTGGGAAGCCATGTTTTCTTCTTGTGTATCAGACTTATTTTAATTCATTCTGGGTATGTTCCAAGCACTGTGTTAGAGATTAAAGGCAACTGTGCACCCCAATTAGCAGCCAGCCCTTTCTAAGTAAAAATATTTCTGAGGGGTGAGATGAAAGTGGAATAATTTCTGTTCATTAGCAGTAGAGAGCCGGGTCGAGTTACTTTTCACTAAACTGTTATACCTTGATTTTGAGCACCTCAAGATTCAAAACGAGTGACCACTTAAAAATGAAACCCTGTGCAAAAACACCCCTCTAGGAATCGCTTTCGATACAGCAGTCGAGCTCTGCAGTAAAAAGCATACCGACTAGTAAAACGTCGCGACTGTTCACGACTCCGAGCTCTCCAGTAGAAAATCTAGCTCTGGGGCACTAATCTCTCTGTCTTTCGTGCAAAACTTTTCAGCTGCAGCCGCGGTGCAGGCCGTAAAAACTATTGCTTCCCTTGAACCAAGGCAGCAAAAAATTCACACTGTTCCAGGGGGACAGTTCGGCCGAGAGACCGAAAAAAAGTCGCATTCAGAAGGACTTTGCCCCCTCTTTCAGAGTACGATTCCTCTGCGCGAGTGCAAATCCTGCCTTGTGCGCTCTGTAAGTGAGAAAAGTTTTTCCCTTTGGAGTAATATGGAGTTTACCAACTAAAAATTGAGCAAATAAATCTGGAAACTGTATTCCAGGGGTGTATTTTACACCTGAAAGACTTTTTCTAATTTTCACGTTTTCACAGAGGCTTATAAATTTTACTTTTCACCCGCTTAACCTTCCGGAAAAAAAAAAAAAAAAAAGGAAAAATAAAATAAAATAAAAGAGCAGGAAAGAGCAGCGTCAGCCACAGTTGAACAGCGGAGTGAACTCAGCCCGCCCTGCCCTGATGCGGCGGCCATGGGCCGGGAGAGCCCCGCAGTGCCGCCCGTGCTTGGAGCGGGCAGGAGCGGGCAGGACGCTGCCCGGAGCGGTGCCCACGGGCACTCCGGCCACCCGGAGCCCCGCTTGCCACACGGCTGTCATAAAAGCAGAGCTCTCCCCGGTTCCTCGGCCTTGTCCATCCTATTCCCCCTCTGCCACCCCGGAATAAATCGCCGGCGCCTCCTATTAGCTCTCTAACGAGGAGGATCGGGGAAGGAGAGTCACCCACCCAGACTAAACGACCCCAAGCTCCCGACAGGGACCCCTATGACTGATTTATTCTCTGCCAATGTTTTACTGGACAACATTCGCTTCCCGAGAAACCGGGCGTGTCGGTTTCATATTGTTTGGAAATATCTTTGAAAATACCCCATCTGCCCCTCGTTTCGCCAATCGTAACACCTCTTTGATTTGAAGGAGAGAAAGCTTAGATCCTGCTTTTTATTAAAACCAGCGGAGGACCTTGGCAGGAGGGGGCGGGAGGGAGTAGAAAATGGGAGGGGGAGCAGGGCTGGGGGCAGCCGTGGGTCGGCATTAATCACACATCCACTCTGTCAGGAGGAGACAGTGCCGATGCGTGCGGCACACATGTTTCGGCCGCCGCCGTCCCCGCGTCACCTGCGGCCGGCAGCTGAGCCCTGCGCGGGCAGCGGCGGAGCCGCCGGCACCTGAGCGGTTCCGCGTCCCGCCCGCCGCCGGAGTCGAGTAACACGCGGGATTACGGACTAGAATGAGCCTGTAGAAGCAGGTTTATCTCCTGCTCGCCGGGGTGCCTTGCTCGGGCAGCCAAGGGAAAGTACAGGGATGCAGACTGGTTTCTGGGCGGAAAGCCTCGCCTGTAGAGTTGGAACTTCAGCATTTCCCTGGAAACACTTCTCAATAAGACATCTTTTCAAAGACACACAGAGCCCCTGCCATCTACAGACACATCTGTGGGTGTATGGGCGTGTTGGCTCGTACACGTTAATTCGATAATCGTGTAAATGAACTTCCTGGTACCAGATTTCACTTCTTCAGTTTGCCCTTCTCCTTGATATGCCAGGGTCTGCCTTTAAATATCAGCCACGACAGAGTTTTTTTGGGGCGAACTCCGCGGGAGACGAATTTATTCATCTGAAGTAGTCCCTGCCCTCTGCACTGAAAATAACACAACGTAATAATTGCAGGACTGTGGCTTCAGCACAAATCCGAGCTCAGAGCACAGCCCACATCCTGGTCCCTATTCCGGTGCCCCGTGAATCGGGCGTTTGTGTTGGCCTATGTGAGTGCTAGTTATTCCGGGCTGGACAAAAGTCTCCATCAGCTCCTGAAGGCGTGACACTGGTGGGAGCAATGAAAACGCTTCCTTGTGGGCTCCCTCGCTACTAGCATGAAGGGTAAATTGTCTGCCGTAGCGAGTCGCCTTCGCCGGGAAGGGGACAGAGAGCCGGGAGGGCTGGGCAGGGGACATGGGAGCAAGGATCACGCCTGGCACTCCGCGTAGAGGATATCTCGCTGGAAATTATGGATGCACACACGCATACAGGCAAACTGTCCCCTCTGCAGTGCCCGCTCCCAAGACTTGGGCGAGGGATGCCCTCGTGGTCGGCCGGCGGGGTTGCCCTCGCCACGCCAGGCCGATGCTCGGCGGGATGCGTGCACTTCCCTGTCAGCCAGGCTTTGCTTTGTCTTGCCCCGCTTCCCCATCTCAAGGGTGCAGCTAAAATGGGAGAGGGGAAACAAGAGGTCCCACCACCCGATACCACTAGCATAGAAACTAGCCGGTACACATATATGTATTTCTTCCCGGGGTGTTGGGATGAGGCAGAAATGTTTGACTCTTAGGTTTTCCGAGCTTTCTCTTTTTTCAATGCTCTGTCCGTGATGGTGTGATCCGTCTTACCCTGATATAGAGAAAATAAGACTAAATTTCGTCTCTTTTCATAGCTTTTCGAATATCTGTCCTTGCAGATTAAACCAGCGGCTGCTGGGGGGAAAAAAAATCCCAACACTGTGAAAGGAATAAAACTCTTAAGTCCATAAAGATGAAATGTAACAAGTATGTTGAATACATAACGCTGCTATATAACAGTTTCAATTAGTTGAGTAAGTCCTCTGCAACGTCTTGTAAAGGTGTAAGGACACGTTTACAGTAAAAGCAACATAATGTTCTCAACTGTACGAGTTAATTATTTCCAGATTTTTTTTTTTTTTTTTAGAAGTGAATTTCACAAGTAAAGGCTCTGTCTGGGTATAAAACAAGTGATGTATTTTTTTAGCCTTAAACATCTTGAGTTCATAATGAGAAGCGGGGGAGAGAACGGACAGATAAATAATTAGACTCAGGGATTTCAGAAACGGAAGAAAAAAAGAAAAAAGAAAAAAACAAAAGAGCAGCCTTTTGTCTTTAGGGGAGCCGCGATTATGGCGACTGTGTCTCCTTCCCTCGTATTTATCTCTGTTCTATAACAACAATACATAAGGCAATAACGCCGCCTGGTCAGTCACGGAAGGCAGTTGTGTGTAACCAGCGGCAGGGAGGGAGCGGGGAGCACAGATTTCCTCCTCTACAATTCACGAAATCTCGAGAAATTTTGCGAAAACGCTCATCTCCAAGTCAACGTGTTCAAACTTCTGGGAACAGGGTAAAGTCTCAGGAGTGTCGCAAGGCCCGTGCCCGACCCCAGATCTCTGTGCCAGCAGCCTTGCCCCTCGCCCCCCCTCGGCGCCCCCCACTCTGCCGTTCCCCCCGCGGGGAGCCGTGGGGAGGGTGGCCCTCCGCCGTCACAGGGCTGGGGCAGGCCCCGGCAGGAAAGTGTCTGCTCGATTCCCTCCCGCCGTTCCTCCCGGGCTGACTGTCCGTCCACCCTCATGTTTTTTATGCTATAAAAGTCGTGACTACGTTGTTCACGAGGAATTGAACTTGCTCCGGCTCCCGAGTGGAGCCGAAATCTCACCTCTTCCCTCTTGATATTCTGCTCCCTAGCTGGACTCGTGTGTTTCTAAACATCCCCCTCAAAACGAACTGCACGAACCCATATCCCTCCTGCTAGTTTTCCCTTGAAATTTATCTCATATTTGACCACACTTTAATTTTCCTAGGTGTGGGTGTAAAGCCTCAGCCGGTCAAAGCCGACATGAAAGGGAATAACAAAGGCAGATGGGATTTCCCATGCTTAGGCCTTTCCTATGACTGAGTTCAGGACCTAAAACTCCATGCGAAAGGCTTGGCTTTAGGTCCCTGTGCTCCACAACTTCCAAGACAAGCATAAGATGATGGCCAGGGATCCCTTGGTAAAAATCAAGGCGAAATTTAGTTGTCACTAATTTTTATTGACAATAAAAAGGCCCACAAATTCCTCTTTTTTGTATGTATTTACTCAAATTTATCTGATTTAAAAGCGGGTGCTAGTAGCAAACAAAATAAAGCATTCCGTATTTCTCTTGAACATACTTACATCATTTGCTAGAATATTTTGTTCGTGATGAACCAAACTCACTTTGGGTTCTCACGCCGCACCACGACCAAAGAGAAAGTCTGCAGATTACTTAAATGTTTTTAAAGCAATCTATTACAGCATCTCTGTTTGCAGAAAGGGAACATAGGTACAAACATATGTATATATAAAACTTGTCTAAATACCTGTATAGCACATTATGTACACACATATTCCAGAAGAGGTACAGCGGTGCTTAACGATGAGGAACATTTTCCCAGTCCTGTGGGAAGTCTGGAGGTGCCCAACAGAATAGAATCCCAGCAGCCTTAATTTTGGGGGTTGGTTTTCACTTTTTTTTTTTTTTTTTTTTTTTTTTTTTTTAATAAGGTATCAGGAGAGACAAATTTCTGATATCTGTAAGTAAAGTATATTTACGCTTCTAAAGATGAGAAACCTAGAAACGTCTCTCTGACTGACCTGCGACTGGGACTGCAGAACATACTGTTCTAAAGTAGAAATGTCAAAGTAAAGTAATTTACCACCTGGATGTCCTTGACTTGGGATGATTAAAGTTCAATCCGAGGTGTGTGTTTTACCGTGTTATTTAAACGCATCAAAGGTCATAAAAGGATTCCAATAACATGAGTCGCAGACCAGAGAGCTTCCTCTGTGGAGAAATCCGTATTTTATTCTAGCCAAAACTCCAGAACACTCTTGAAAAAAAAAAAAGAAAGAAAAAAAGGGGGAAAAAAAGAAAAAAAAAGAGGGGGGGAAACCCCAGGACAGTAGGGAGGAAAGGGATTTAATTTCTCGGGGCTGGCAGACTTGAAAGAGGCTGGAGGGTCGGGCTCTGGGGGATACACCCAGGAAAGGACAGAGCTCCCTCCTATCATTAGCTGTGCAGACATCTAGTGGGAAAGCCTCGCCATTGCAGCCCGACCCCTGCGCCTCGCGGGAAGGAGCTTACCCCGGCTTCTCGGACCCACCGCTGCCCTCCTCTCCTCTCCTCTCGGCTGNGCCGGGCCGGGCCGGCCGCCGGGCCCCCGCACCGGAGCGCCGAGCGGCGATGGCGGCGCCCCGCGGCGCGGCCCCCCTGGCCCCTATTGGAGGCTCTCAGTGCCAGTCCGGCCCCGCCCGGGTTCTGCTCCGGCGAGACCGGCCCCTGACAGATTTCAGCCCCACAGGGGCGACCCCACAACCTGCCGTGCTGCTCCGCCCGGTGCCTCGTTCTCTTTGGCACGGGCGCTGCTCCAAACCCAAGCAAGGATATCCACCCCCCGCAGCCTCTGGGGCTCTGTTTACACTTGCAAATCCCTGATGGTTATCGTCAGCAGGGGACGGGAGCCTTCCCCGGCCCCCGGCGGGGCCACCCGAACAAGCTGGGACACGCGAGGCACTGAGACCCGCGGCTCCGGCGGGACGGCGGACACCCGAGCTTACCCGAAACTTTTTTGCTCGTTTCTGGGTCCCAGATCTCAGCAGGAGCAGGCAAAAAAGACAGGAGCGGGGATGGGTAAAGCACACGTAGAGTTCGGCTCCACGGTTCCCCAATGTCATGGCAGAGATTCATGTTTTCATTTACGCCGCGGGGAGAGGACGCAGTATCCGGGGAAGGTGGGAGAGGCGAGGGAGAGGCGTTGACCTTGAGTTTTAAAATATGTACCGGCGCTATAGCGACCGATCATTCCGCGTCCGGGGGTCCCAAGCTGTCCCTGTCTAACAAACAGGTGACTTCTCTTTGGGCACAACAGGCGCTTCCAAGCTACCGTGAGATCTAGTGCCAGGATTGCTTCTGTTTTGCGGAAAGCTGGGTGGGTACTTTCATAACTGTGTGTTCTCCTTCCTTTCCATCTTCCCTCTTTTTTCTAAGGAGTTCTGATCACTCCAGCCTCTTAGTTGCTACCTAATCACGTTGCATTTGAGATGTGGGAAGCCCCATCATCTGCCTAAATTATGAGGATGTTCGGAGATCTCCGACTTGTGAATACTTAAACTATTGTTCTTTCAGCCCGCACATTTTTCTTTCACTAGAGAAGATTTTCTTATTTTGTTCCTTTAGTGACTACAGATGCCACACTTATATTTCCACACTAGGTATCAGAAATCTCTTCTGAGCCTAAAAAGCCATCTTCCATAACCTTATTTTCTTCTTTTCTTGACCCTTTCTCTCCCTCAAGTTGCCAGTCACCTGTCGTTCCCAAAGACTTCCCTGGCTTGTAGGAATGCTCCTCACCTTGGAAGCAAAACTGTCTCTTTGGATACCCAGTAAGGCAAAAAGACATCTTGCAATGCGCACACAGGTTTGAATTATTAGGCTGTAAATTTCGTACCGTGATAAAAGCTTCAGCTGTGTTGTTCAATATTAAAGTTTTTGGCAATAACGTCACTTGGGTTTTTTACTTCCTTCAACCCCCGCCTCAGACCTACATTCCCCTCTCACAGATTTCTGAGAAAATCTTTCATGTTTTGTTTTAAGATCACACATATACGTTTCAGGTTTCTAAGCTGGTATACAAATAAGAACGGACATATGGCAAGAACATTTGATGTTTGAAAACGGGCAGAAGATACTTGCTAACCGATTTCCGCTGCGGAGTTATATGGGATTCTCCTTTTATATACAGGCAACTTTTATGTCAGCTAGGATGTTCTTGCTCACAGTTTTTAAGGTTTCGATCCTGTGGTTATTGTTTAAAAAAGTAGTACAATCGATAACGCACACAACCCCCCGATAAATGCAATTTAATCTTAATTCTCTGATTGTATACTTGTATACATAATTTCATCTTTCCATCCAAAGGGGATTTTTTTTTCCACTTGCCGCGGTCGTGCCATCTACAGAAAATGAGACTTTGATTGAAAGCTAATTATGAAATTGCAATTACTTAATTAGCTAGGCACTGCCCAAACGTCGTAGGAACCCCAGCGTAGACTTCTGATCTCTCTTTTAATGACTCCCAGAGTAGTCACAGACCCAGAACCCCACTCCTTCCAGAATCCCGCTAAAATTAATAGGTCAAAGCTCCCTCTCCTTTATTTGCCAAATATTTACACCACACAAAGTGGTGATGACGTCTCTGTTCATGCTTTCATCAGCTCACAGTGACGTTATTCCGCTGGTAAAACTTCCTGACGGATTTGGGAGCTGGAGTGGAGTGTTGCCCCAGCAGCAGGTGGGCTGCCGGGCCGGGGCAGTGGGATGTGCCCTCGTCCCTCTGGTCCCTACATCAATGGCCTGATCCGCTCAACCTGTCCAGCTTCTCATGTCTGCGCGCACAGGTTTCAGATAGGAACCACGTCCACACTGCGTGATGCACTTTTCGAGGGAGAGCCTCTGTGCTGATAATTTGTTGACCTGGCAACAGCCAGAAGCGGCGTTCGGCGGATATAGACATTTCAGGGAGCAAAGGCGCACCAGCCTTTATGTTTCCTTTGCAACACGACCTATGATATGTAGCTTTATGTTACACCCAGCTGTTTGAGGGGACGGGGCGTCGGGTTCTGATTTTCTCTCTCTCTTTTTTTTTATTTATTTATTTTTTTTTTAGGAGCGCTGTGTGTCAGCGGGCCGCGCCAGGAGATGACAGAGGGTTTGACATAGTCCCCACACACATCAAGAGAAATTGCGAAGAAATACGGTCTTGTGAAAGTGGATGACAATTGGTAATTGCTGGCAGGCAGCAAATATCTTCCCCACAATAGGAAGGAAGCGACTCCGAGCGAGGATATTGGCTCACTGGCACCAGGGCAGCTACATCTGCAGGAAAATGGCCTCGGGTTGCGTGCGAGGGGACGGGAGAATTTCTTCTTTTAGGTATCTGCCCTAGAAGACCAGGGGGCATGCTTGGCTAGAGACGAACCTTTATTGTTCAGCTGCTCATTATTTTCCATGTCAGAGGAGTTGCTATGAAACCACTCCCTTTTCTCTGCGCCATTATTGGACTAAATATACTTTGGCTCCCGGGACTTTTCGAATCGTCTTCGGAGCGTGGGAACCTTGGCGTGTGCCCTCAGCTCCCCTCCCGTCCCTTGGCACCAGCCTGGCTCCTTCTCCCCGAGCATCTCTGTAAAGGCTTCCAGGACTGCAACAGGGTTGCTTTCGGTGGGTTGAAGCCATCCCTGCTCTTCCCCGTCCCTCTGTCCATGGAGAAGGTGGAGGAGTTTACTGCACGCGTGGATGTGGGGGCACAGGGTGGCAAAGCCAGACCGTGCCGGTGGTCTGGCTAGCGGCCACCCTCAAGGGCTCCAAGCCGTCTCGCTCAGGCACATGAAGTCCGAACCCCAGATGAGAAGATCTAAGTCCAGGCGTGGGCAGATGTGAACCGCTGGAGTCCGCTGTGTGCGGGTTAATTAGGGTCTGACTCTGCTCCCGCCTTTCCTGGTGAGCCACGAGTCTCAGTTTTTAGCTGATTCCAGAGTAAATAACATCATAGAAGTATAGTCAGCTGTCGCGTATGTAAGAATGGGATTTAGCCTTCAACAGAGTCACATATGTAACTGCTTATCTAAAGAAGACATAAAATACAATAAGCTTTGGAAAAATTCATTATTCAGCAAAAAAGGAGTAGTATGCTTACCCAGAGATGCAAGTTATCTACTAGTCTGCATTTGGCTGGTGTTATGTTTAAAGGAAAACACTGTATAATTCCTATTTAGAAAATGTGTTCACGGTATGGATAGAAAGACATTAGTTCCATCTCACATGAAGAGTAGCAAATGTCTCTCGTCATTAAAGACAGCACGTATTATATATACCTGAGAAATGTATTCTAGGCACTAGAATGCGTTTTCTAGACACTGGGTTCACTGGGATTTTACCAAATAAACTTATAGCAAAAATGCGTGTGCTTGGTGAAATGTAAAGCTAATCAGAGAAGACGGGATCACATCACGGTATCGAGTAGCGCTCTGCTGGTAGGTGGTTGGTTGGTACTGGGAGCACCCACGGCATGGACGAAGGTCATTTAAGCAGTGCTGAGGACTCAGCCGAATCCAGCTGCCTCTTCCTGCTCGAAAGTGATCACAGATCCGTGCAGATGGTGCATTGCTTTTTGTGAAACGTGTCCCCAGGTCTGTCCTTGCGGGGTCCCACCCACGCAAGAAGGCGGCTCTAGCCAAGCCAGAGGTGGGATGAGCTTAGGAGTGGGAGAGTACGCCTCGTTCCCGTCCTTGCTCCTGCAGAGGGATGAGTATAGGGTGTGACAAGGCGGGCGGCACGCGTGCGGTCACACAGACACACCAGCCAGGGCGAGGGGACACAGCACCCATTCCAGATGTGCGCGTCTGCTGCCCGTGGGTGCGCGATTCCCCGCGGCGCTGACGGCCACGCACCGCCCTCCCCACCCGCTGGCGGCAGGCAGAAGCCCCTCCATGCGCCCGCAGAGCAGAGAAATACAAACTGCCAACCCCCCCGCGCCCATGCCCCAGGGGGTGCAAGGAGTCGTGCAGAGGTGCCCGGGGGCCCGCGGAGCTGCCCGGGGCCAGGCGCCGGCAGCGCGGCCGGGTGACCGGGCACAGGTGCCTGTGTGTCCCTGGGCGGCCGCCGAGCTGGGCCCAGCGCCGGGCGGGGGTGCAGGGCCGGCACGGGCCTTCCCCGCCGGGCCTCGGACCTTCGGGCAGGGCGAGCCCCTAGCGGGTCCTGCATCCACCCGGCCTGCTGGAGGAGCCAGAGGGAAATGGGACGGCAGCCATGGGACTTCTCCAGCGCCCGCTCCCGCCCCTCTCCACCACATTTGACAGAGTTGCAGGGGTTTGCCAGATCCAGTGTATTTTGGCTTTGGTTGTTGGGGTTGGGGTTTTTTTTTCCCCCTCTTCGCGGGCAAGATTTCCATTCACGGCTCAGGCACCTTCCAGCTAGAGCCATCCTCCCCTCCCGTCAGTGCGGTGAGCCCCCATACCTCTCAAGGTATTTCTTAAGACAGCCGCGAATTCAGCCCCGGGTATGTACAGTCTCAACAGAGCAAAGGGCTGAAAGAGTGAGGAAAAAGAGCTGTTAGACAGAGCCAGACACGGGAGATAAACTGCCTCCATCAAGTCAATGTTTTAATCACTCAAACCACTTCTGAAAAGGGAACCAAAAAACCCTCTTGAAGAATGTACTCAAACAGCTGTCTTCCAGTAAAGGCAAACATGTCCAATGTTTCCTGTATGATTTTTTTTCTCTCCTTTTTTTTTTTCCCCCCCTCTAGATACCGCGCACGGGCGTCTTTAACACTGAGAGCCTCATTGTTTCCCTCCCTAGGTGAAGATACGATTCTGGGCTCAGCGTGAAAAAAAAAAAAAAAAAAGTAAATTAAAGACTGTGCAACTTTTTGCAGAGACCAGCAGCGTCCACTTCTGCCCCTGAGCCCCCCTAGTCGGACGTAATGTGTAAATGTCACGCTATTACAAGAAAGTTATGGTGAGAAGGGCTTTTTGGAAACGCTTTCTCTCTCTCTGTAAAGGAGAGACTTCGGCTTCTTTCCGACAGCTTTTCAAAGGGAAATAAAACAGCACAAAGTGGGCCTGAAGCTCAGGAAGAACTTTTTTTCCTTCCTCTAATGAAAAAGGTGGAGGGATAAGTTTAATTGTAATCAGGCTGCAACAATACACCATGTGATCATGTGGTAGCAATTATTACAGGCTCACAGCAGAAATAGAGAGGATATGTTATTGTAGCTTACTGTACCTTTTCTCCTTTTCTTTTCTTTTCTTTTCTTTTCTTTTCTTTTCTTTTCTTTTCTTTTCTTTTCTTTTCTTTTCTTTTCTTTTCTTTTCTTTTCTTTTCTTTTCTTTTCTTTTCTTTTCTTTTCTTTTCTTTTCTTTTCTTTTTTCTTTTCTTCCTAAAAGTGTGACCTGCTCGTAGATAAGGTTGAGAAATTAATTTACCCTCAAAATGCTAAATCTAGAAAATTGGAGGATACACCAAAGAAAATCAAGGAAGAGTAACTCGCGTATAATTTTGTCATCTGTTGCTATTACACGTTCAGAACATTAAAACTAGAAGATGGAATCGACCAGATAAACTACTGCACGGCCAGACAGGCCTCCTCCTTATCAGACTTTGCTAAGGGAAAAATAAAAACTTTCTCAGCACCCTTGGTGCGAAAGAGCAGACCTGATGCCAAATATATCCGTCTCAGTTTGCATGGCAAAATTAATTGAAATTATAAGGGGGGGAGGGGGGGGCTTTATCATTATGATCAAGCAGCCTGCGCCTGACAGAGCCGGCAAAGGCTCCTCCTCATCACTGCATTTACACGGCAGTTTGAATAAAATATTTTCTGCGGACTGTTAACATCTAATGCCAGGTTTCAGCTGCTTTCACCCCCCAAATATAAACAGAAAGCTATCGCACACCCCCCTCCCCCCGAAAATACTACGGAAAAATGTAAAGCAAAGCAAAACAAATCAGAAGACAGACCTCGCCTGCGAGATAAATTTCAGGATCATTCCCATTTTAATTTCTAATCACATGAAATACCTCCAGCGTGTTTTCTGAAGCTGAAATACGAAAAAAAAAAAATCCAAAACAAAACACCAAACACAAAAAAACCCCCACGGAGTGCATAATTCTGAGACCTGGTTTCATTAAGATTAGACCGTGTCCCACACTTCGGGTGAAAGCAGTGGCATTGTTTTCCAGCACACCTTTTTCATAGGAGGTGCCGTTTGAATGTTTGGGTCGACTGAAATAGATAGGTTCGTATCTAGTGTGCGCCTGAGGATTTTTAGGACGCCTTCACAAATTTCCCCGACCTCTTCCTCTTTTGCATTTGCTGTTACAAATTCTTCTAATTTTGTAATTATCACAGCACCCCCCTTAGCACGCAGTGGGAGGGAGAGAGTTAAGATGTCCTGCGAAACCCGCTCGTAAAGCTGCTTACTTCCATTAGAAACACATGAATATCCTGAAAGACAAAGTGTATTTAAAACGGACTCAGGAATGTTTATCTCAATCCCTGATGCTTAAGAAATTGTAGAAGAAAACAGCGGTGACAGTACTACTCCAAATTACTCTTCTGGCAGGTAAATTTAATTTGCTCATGAAAATCAAATTCGATTAAGGCTCTTGCTCCTGCTATCACTTTACTCCCGCTTCTTCCAAGAATCCTGAGCTCTGCAGGACGATTATTATTAGTGACTAAGATCACCCTCTAGCTCCTCCATTATCAGCTAAGATATTTTAGCGGGTTTAGAGGGATTTAACTCCGTGACAAACATATATTTTCAGCAATCAGACGCGATTTTTTCCCTTCATGCTTATTAATTAGCTCTAAGCAGTGCATGAAAAAGTAAGAGTGGATTTCTTTGGGCAACAGTTTGGGGTTGGGCTGGATTTTTAGGGGTTTTGTGGGGTTTTTTCTGTATTCGTAGATTGTTATTAACCTACAAGAAATCAGCGTTCACCTCAGCAGGGCATACCCGCGGCAGGGCTGTGGAGGGTGCGCGTGTTATCACACAAAGACGAGTCTGTGGGGAAAAAAAGGCTTTTTAGATATGGAGCCGATACGACTAGATAGATATGACTCTGTATTTTAAAACTTGTCTTTCAGCTGAGAGGACTTCTAATTTGTCCAACAGAAATCTTAGGGCCTCTTTAGAAGTGAATGAGTGGCCATATTCCTATCACATAAAGAGGTTTAAAAATAGTTTATATTTTCACGTTTAAGGCCATATTGCTGCAGACCTCACTGGCAAGGCTATTCTTAGCTTCATGGCGTCAGGAACACACACAGTGATCTGTTTTAAAGCACTTGTAAGGGCCAAATTCCACTCTCGCTTACACCTGCGAAGTGGGTGAAATGCTTCTGACCACTCTCGATGCAATGAGGTTAAAATACGCCACTTAAGCATTTTGTAGTACCTGAGACGAACATGGCCGTGCAGCGCGATGGGTGACTACCATCAGTTAGAAATTGCCTGCCTATGAAAAGATTCAGGACCTTTTAAAATCCTCCTATTGATCATGGTTGTTCATCGTCCCGCTCTCCTAGGAATTAATACTCGTTTTAGAGGAAACGATTCAACAGATGCATTTCTCTCCAAGTTGTCTCACACTCTATATAAATGCAAAGCAGTTCAGAGGTTTGCGTCAGTTCACCTGGAAATCGCTGTGGTTTTACCATGCGCTTGTGTGTGCTGTATTTTAATATTATTTCACAAGAAAAAGAAAAAAAAAATAATTGGAAGAAGCTTTGATTGGTCTGTCGGTTACATGTATGGAAGCAATTAATTATCAAGTACGTTTTCCAAAGACGCTCAAATCAAACAGTGGCTTCAAGTACATTTCTTAGTTTTGGTTAATCTATCCAGCTCATCCCAAGACTTACACTGTGAAAAGTTAAAGCTCTTCCACAAATGGTTGGGAATGGTATATGCTCAAAGCAAGGGGGGTAGGCTCGGGAGTATTTTCATCCTTGGTGTTCATAACAAGGTCCACGATTTTCGAAGAACATTTGTTCTGCCCGATGCCTTCAGTCCTCATGGTTCCTTTCTAATATTTAATGGCAGATACCCATTAAGGTAGGAAGGAATTATAGCTGAGGAATGAAAATTTGGTATCGAGGGCATCAAAAATAGCTGACGGGGATTTTCTTCTCTCTCCATGTCAATAATTTATGAAAAGTCATCTAAATTAGGAAGGCAAAACAAAGCGTGGGGTCCCGTGTCCGACAACACTATTTTTCTGATGGTGCATACGCACCCTGCAGATGTAATTTCTGCCTGTTTTGAGGAATCAGTCCCCTTCCCGAAATCCTCCTCACATCGTGGCAAATAGGGAAAGAGGATTGTTGTATTGCTGCTCTTATCATCAGAGAAAAGCATGGCCTTCTTCCATAATTATTAAATAGACCTCTAGAGTGAGTAAGAGATGCGGAGAAGGGAGAAAAGTAAGCTCTCTAATCTAATCTCCCTTCTTCTTTTAGCACACAGGGCTGCAACAGCCGCAGGAGGGTAAACAAAACAAAATAACAACCACCAAAAGTCAGCAGACCGGATGCTTCCCCTTGCCCCCCGCCCTGACACCCCACACACACTAGTCGTACAGTTTGCGCCGGGGCTACGGTTTCACATGGCTTCTCCCTCCTTGTGGAAAGGAGCTTGAAAAGTAGCGGCAGATAAGCGAGAAACTCTCTGCGGCTGAGGGTGAGGGGAGTTTGGAGAGTGGGGGCGGGCTGGGGAGGGGGTAGAGGGGAGCTGGAGAGATTAGCGTTCTCATGGCTACCCGCTTTTTAACAAATCAGACAGATCTTCGGGCTGTGAATGACAGTTCTCACATTGGCTAGACTGTAACTTTCAACTTGACCTTGGCCTCTAGCCGTGTCTAACCCGTATGTAAAACAGCGCTGCCCCATAGAGCTGCCTCCCCTTCCGTCTTCTCCTCCCTCGTCCTGCTAAGCGATTTTCAGAAGCAGTCTCGAGAAAACAGAGGGAAACAAACCGAACTAACTCATGCCAGTCAAGCAATGTTTGGCCGGGGGAATCCACAGGTTTCAAAACTGGAGCCTGAAAGAAAAGGGAAAATATGCGTGGAATAAATATTTGCTTTTGGCCAAGAGGAAAAATGCGGAAAAGAGTATGTGAAGTTAAAATGGGAACATTTTACTGGCTATAATGAAGGAAAAAAGCGCCTAAGTGCTGCCAGATTAGCAGGGGGATGACAGAGATTCAGGTATCCTAACTCAGGGCACGGAAAAAGCACCTTGAAAAAATATCCTTGGGCGCCAATGAGCTATTTCTCCGGGCTGGCAGCTCTGCACTAGGCAAGGAAAAGCCTGCTCGGTAACAATGTACGTCCCGGGATTGCTCTGCGCTTGTAGCCATGAGGGCAAAACAATGCTACAACGTCAATGGAAAGCACAATAGGATAATAAATACGCCGAGCTGTCAGACTCAAAACAAAGCAACACGCAATTGGGGGAAAAAAATTAGTTTTCAGGATGGGAGTATTTGTGGCTGTTGTTTGCACACGCGTGAAGACTGTGCGCTGTTAACGATGAGATGAACGCTGCTTTGGGTCAAGTTTATTGATAACTCAGTGATGGAGGGTTCTGGGTTCAAGGCTGTGCGCCAAAAGCTTAGGGGAGAACAGCATCTGCGCCGGTAGGAGGATATTAAAAATTGAAATTATTTCACCCTATGAAAAAGTCATCCCGAAAAGAGAACGGAGTTGTTGGGGTTTTTTTTTCTAGAATTCACTTGCAAAGCGGTACGGCCTTCAAAAAAACCCCTATTTTTCAGCCGATAATCCATTTTGTTTTCCCAGCACACATACACAGAAAAAACGCCGTGGGTCCGTGCACACACCATGCAAGCCGACGTGATATTTTACAGCCGAAAAAGATTCAAGTCGAATCGTAGGCCCGGGGTTTTATTATTACGGCAACAAATAGTACAGTAGTATCGCGATGAATATCCAGTTAACTCTCCCGCTTCCCAAGACCTTCCTAAAAGATAATAATAAATAAAATGGGGTTTTCCCGGTCTGTTCCTCTTATCTGACTTCTGAGACTTTGTGGCGAGAGGAGCGAGATGGGTCTTGGGCTTTCGACGGGCGGCAAGGAAGGAGGAAAACACCCAGAAAAGACCCCGGGAGGCTCCGTTTCGACAGCCTTATGTGTCCCAGCGCTGCGCACGGGGAACGATTCTCCTCCCTCAGCTTGCGGTGGGCTCTCCGCGTCACCCGGACAGGGCCCTGCCAGCTCTCCCCGGGGAGAGGCGGCGGCTCAGACCGGCGGAGGAAGGGGGTAGAAG